>KB663611.1:697591-940220 GCA_000349025.1 Anopheles minimus | reverse complement strand
TGTTGCGAACAAAGCTAGCGAAGAGAATCCGGCAGCGTAAACTACGAACCTAGAACTCAATTGTACCCACTAAACGGAGAGCGTAGGAGCGCGTGGCACCGTTGTAACACGAGCTGTCAGGACCAGGAAGTCAGGAAATTTCTTTTTGATTTGGACTCGAAACGAGAAGGTACGGAATAAAACGATCTTTCACCATAGGGCCAAAGGATTGGCAAGATTCAAAGAATTATTCCCCTTATTTTAATTGTGGTAGCCACCACAGTTAGTATAAGCATTTTTAGGAGCTGTCTAGAGATCTTTGTATGCGTCTCAAAGTATATAATAAACGCCTTTAGTCTATACAGATAGGATAACTGCACTTGGAACGATTCTTGTGGTTAATCTAAAGCTATCTTGATAACTCTTTCGATTTAATCCTTCGTAGTTCGAGGTAAACTGAGATCATTTATATAGACTAAATAAAGATCTGCTTGGGCCTTTTCTCTTAGTAATTTACCTTCAAACTTGAAAATAGCATCAGACAGTGATTAAAAAAAACTCCCAACGTTAATTGACATTTAGTGTCTGATATCTTGACTTCCCAATAACGATTAACATTTCCAAGATAAATAGCTGAGTAATGAGGGCGGTTCGGTGGCCGAGGCGATAACGGCGCTGGTCCCATACGGCACAACCGGGGTTCAAATCCCATCCGGACCGTTCCCCCGTAGTGAGGACTGACTATCCAACTACGTGGTATCCATAAGTCTATATCCAGAAATGGCAGGCATAACCGAATAGGTCGTTACGCCAACTAAGAAGAAGAAAAAGAAAAAGCTGAGTCCTTAAAATGTGTATTGACACATTTTAATTTAACATTTAACACATTTAACACATTGACACAATTTAATGTTTAATCAAGCAGCCAAGACATATCGTCTAAGATATGGTATATGATCCTGCAAAACCGTTGGAAGGCGTGTCCTTAAAATTCTAACTTCAAAAGTAAAAATTGCAACAATTAAACCATTAATTGATTATTTATTCCCTTTCCCATTAATCGAATGTCAGTAGGGGTTTATTTGTCATATAAATAATTTGCTTTCATGTGAAACAACATTAATAACGCTACACAACAATCATAACTTAACATCCGTTTACGATAAAGTTCCCAAACAGAGATTATTTAGCAAACCCTTTCGCCGCGAGTCCTGCCAACTCCATTAATTTCTCCATCGTTCCACCGCCCGGGTACGAAAATTAGTCACTTCATCTAAACTAAGTTCACTTCATTGTATGGTACGAAAATCGTTTTTGTCTTTTAATTAAAGTAAATAATGAAATTAAAAATCATCAAATGGTAACCCGATGACGTGGCACAAAACTGTGCCAAGCGGATGTGACATGGTGGGCCCTCTCCTCAACATCCCATCTCAGTAAACGACCCACGACAGAGTGGGAGTACGCGAGGGACTAGGAGTAGAGAGCGAGAGACTCAATCTTATTCCCAACCACTTTGCTTTTCCACTAGTGATGCTTGCCTAATTTATTAATTAATAGCTAATTCATGTAGCCGGAAGCGAACCGCGAAAGCTAACTTTTACCGCTTGTTCCAGCTGCTGTTGCTGCTGATTCCGGCAGCAAACGAGACATTTTGCTAGATGCTGCCAGGACCACTGCTTGCCGTCTTTCAACCCCGCTCCCGTTGCTCTTTCCTCCGACGGTTTCATGTTGACTTAAAACCGACCACCGTTTTACATGCCCGACAACTCACGACGAGGGTCGCGCTTCCCTGCTCGAGCGCGGTTGGCAAAACCCGTAAGATGCTGCTGTCCTTTTGGCATCTTCCTGGAAGTTTCTGACTTTGGCACAATGCGACACGCAACGCTGGGATGGGAGCGATGGAACCGAAGGGCAAAAGTTAGTGTTAGTAAATGTTCGATTGAATTAGTTCCCCACGACCGAACGCGAAGCGACTGGTGCGCTAACGGGTTCGCAGTAAATTAAAAAGCTACAAAACTGCCATCGCCACCGCTTGTCGCAAATGAAACTGGTCCAATCTGTCCCTTTCTGGGACCGTGATTTTTGCCAACCGATCCGACTCTGTACAGCTCGCACTGCCAGCTTGTTTGAGCGTAAGTTGCGAACGGCCAGTGGCAAATATATGGAAATATTTTCCCGATGCGCTTCAGCGCCGGGAGGAGAGCAAATTTAATTACTACAGCAAATACTTTGATGGGGTACGAATTAGCTTACTTCAGGCTGTAACTCGTATTTTTTTCTCTTTGTTGATTTTACAGGGAAAAAAATAAGATAGCAGAATTGAATGTAAATTTGGGACAGTATTTACATTACACTCATGGAATGATTTTTCTTCTTTATTGAGTAATTAATATGATCAAGTTTGCTGTAGTAATTGTAATTGCTGTAGTAAATGCTGTAGTAATTAAATTTTTCTTCTTTATTGAGTAATTAATATGGTCAAGTTTGGGAAGCGCTACGGGAAAAAAATACATTTTCTTGCAGACATTACAACATTTTATGATTTAATAAAAAAGAAAGAAAGTATATTATTGAAAGTGTATAACGGAAATGTTTTAGTCATACACTATACAGTTTCTAACACTGAATCAAGGATTTTAAAAATAAGCTCATAGTTCAAATAATAGAACGTATACTACAATTATATGGACACCTGTTTTCCGCAATTTACTTTCTACATTCTTCGTTTGATTTGAGTTTCATATAAATCCACATTTCTTCATATTTTTGCCCATTTTTCCGTCAGTTATTACGTGTTTCACCGTCGAAACCAGCTATAGTAAAGTGTATAGTTGTAGGAAAAAAATCAGCAAGTGATGATTACATTCCTCAACTATGCCAGAAACCACTCGAAAGATTTTGGTTCTGTTATAAATTTGTCATTAAACTGTTTTATTTATTTCTCTAAGTTTGTGATGCTTTGAATTACTTGTTGTACCTCTTACCACCTTATAAACTTGTTTATTTATTTATACTCGTTGTATATTAATTTTTTTTAAATAAAATTTGTTTAAACAACTTGACAAAATGTATTTTAAAAATATACCTGAAATTACGGTCAAGTCTTCATTCGAAAAACGGTCAAATATTAAAAATATGAGTAAAATAATATAAAAAACTTTATAACAATTTTTGACGATTTAAGTAACATGATTCAATGTAAAAAATATTCGAAGTGTCCGTATAATTTTGATAGGAATCTAAAACAGTACCTTTATTTTGCTATAAAACAAACAAAAGTTGACGTAAAAATATGAAAATAATTTGAAAAAATGTGAAATTGTATGTTTCACGAATCATACCAGTAATGTTTGTAACTATCGCTTTAGAATTCTATTTAAATTGCGATAAACAAAAGTCCATATAGTTGTGAAACGCACTGTATTAACGGTTTTCAAACATCGTAGATGATAAAACTATCCATCTTTTCTATTCCTTTTTTGTCAATTCATTAAACCTGCAAAGAAAACATCAATATTAGCAATCTGGATCTGCTACTCCAATAAACATTTCCAATAAATATCGTAACAATCTAGAAGGTTTCCAATGCGTTCGCTGTAGAAAATAAAAAATGAGACAAGGAAACAAGAGATCCGAAAAGACATAAAACACAATCAAGAAAATGAAACTAACAACATTGGCCAGAAACCTAATCCTTCTGTATCGTTCTAATCGTGCCGTTAAATCATCCGACCAACATCACCAGCACAACCTGTTCACGGTTGCGCGGTGAATTCAGGCAGCGAAAATCAGATTGTCGTTAGCCTTCCGCGAAGGTCACTGGAACGCAATTTTTATCCGCAACACGAATTCAACCTTCCATCGCCCGGAATCGAATAACCCAAACCTATTAGCAATCTTGTGGCAAAAGGCGAAAAGTTAAGGTTGCGTTTTGCTACCAACCCACCGAAAGATTATCTCACTTCCTGCGAAAGGTCTTGGAGCAGCCGGGAACGGAAGACGCCGCAACCAGGCACGGGAAAGTTTTCATAATTTCGAAAAATATCAAAGTGGAAATATTTTCCCACTCGACCGTGCCCTTTACCTTTGGGGCAATTGACGGTTTAACCAGCGTGTCGTTTTTAGACCTTTTTTCATCCACCCGTCCCGTTCTTTGATGCAATAGAATGAAATGAAAGGAACGAGCCAAGAAGAGAAAAAAAAACCCTGCACATTCTTTGCAACCTTTGCAATAACCAATATCCATCCAAAATGGAAAAACGCGCCCGTACGCTTCCGGTGTGCGATGGGTCAAGAGAAATGCAACTTTTAGCGTAAGCGGATGAACGGATCGGCTACAAAGGAGTGGACTTTTGTGTTAGTCTTTCGACGTCTTATCTTTCGTTTTGTCGTTTGCAGCGAGCTCATCAAAAGTTTCATATTGAGCAAGTATAGCATCGTTAATTGATAGTTCAGGACGGTAAATTAAAGCGTATTTTCCTTTCTTTTTTGGAGTGAGTTTAACCTTGTCATAAATTCATTCTTCGAGGAAAAGAAACAAAGAAGGGAGAGAAACTCATCGGTAAGGTAAGTCATTCTAACAGTTGAAAGTTAAATAAAGCAAATACACATAGTGTTCAAAGTCATAGTATCACGTCAAAGTTCAAATCACGTCGTCATGTCAAATAAAGATTGAAATGACTGAACAATACCTTAGATTTCAAGGTCCTGTCCGATATCCGCAATCGCATTCCCTTTCAATATTAATTTACAGTCATTGCCACAAAATGTTGACCCGAAGGCATCACTTTTTGACACAGCGCATCAATGTTTCATTCGAAGGAACCAATTTTGGACAGTGCGCAATAATTTTAACTGCAAGTCAACTATTTTTTTACTCTGAATAAAAACAGGACGAATTCAATTGTTTTTGTGAATAATTTAAGAAAATCAAAATCAAATTATTGTAGTGATAAAGTATATGATTTAGTATACAAATAATAAATAAAATTGTTGAAGGAATATTTCATTCACGATTTTTTTAATAAAGCGATTTTTTTTTATTTAAATAAATTTTTAATAAATTTTTTTTTAAATAATATCTCTGACTGCTAGCATCATTAATCTGTCCCTTGGTAAAAGATTGTTGAAATAAAATCCTATAGAGAATATGTTTGGCAAATGGAAAAATATAGTTAAAAGAAGAAATCCGGCAAATGAAGAGGGCTTGAATTCAATGATAGAATACGTAAGTACAATGATAACAAAAGCAGATTGTGAAAATTATTTTCGAAATTTATTTAACTATTTACCGCGCTGCCAAAATGGGGAAGTTACTGAAGATTTCTTTGGAACAAAATTTTAAATTAAATTAGAATTAACAAATGTTATATACATGTGTTATTTAGTTTATATGTAAAAAAAAGAACTTGTATTAGTTGAACACACATTGAATAACGTTAGTTTTTCTTGTCTACGATGTAAAAAAAAAAAATTTGCTGTAAAGGTACAATATTTGATGGCTTAGAATCAAGAATTGGTGCCTTCGAGTCAAAAATTGATGCGCACTGTCAAAAATTGGTGACTACGAGGCAAAAATAGGAGCCTATATGGCGACAACGACTGTATCCAACTCTGCATACTTTTGATCACGGAAGAATTCGATCTTCAGGAAATTTTAGATACAACACTTGTCACAGCGTTCAGAATCACACGAACATTTGGGGCGTTCGTCCCAATCTTCATAAGTGATCAGTCGAATAGCTATTTTTGCTCTTGATTTACCGTCACCAATCCTGAAGTCATAAGTAATCGATTGATAGTGAAGCCCTCCAGAAATGGAACCAAAAATAGATTTATTCAATATTGTGACATATCACAGATAATAGCCAAAGCACAATAGCGGATAAATGTGTTAAGAGTCGCTAAGCTTAACGAATTTGAGACTCTATTGGCTCAGCCATTGGCCTAGAATCTGATGTAGAAATTCATGGAGGGAGTGTTTAATCGTCATATACCTTGAAGGCTCCCTTAGATGTCTGAGGCCCCCTGAAATCTTCGACTGTGTCCATGGGTCGATTAAATTGATTAAATTCCTGGAAACATTAGCAAAGCCTTTTCTTAGACGCGGACTAGGCTTGTTCCTCATTTGTCTAGTAAGAATCTCTGATCTCTGAGGCCTTCCTGATCTTTGAGACCTCTGGCGGACACCCATCCCACCGATATATTAATCAGCTACTGCCTAAGCACAATAATACATTAAGGCAATCTTTAATCGCCCATTCTTGCCTGATTACAACTTCTAGATTACAAAGATAATTACATTTGGTGGTTTAGATTTATCGAAGTTTGATATATTGATAAGAACTGACTCATTAAGGTAGAATTAAAATTAAAAAAACACAAATTCAATGCAAGAAATGTGTTCGTTTCTTCGAATGTTTTTATAATGGAAAGAAAGCTTGTAAAAGTGTTTCAAAGCTTAAACAAATACAACACGTCCAAACAACCTCCTTAAGCTCAATGCAAACCCAATGAACCTGTTGTGTTTGTTCGGAAAAACAAAAAGCTTAAACACGGTTCAATAAGTATCTGCACTACATCAATCAAACAGTTTATCGAAAAGGACCTTTGCGGACTTTGTCCCTAAAATAGATAATATTGTTTTAGGCTGCAAGATAAAACTACTCAACTACTTCGTCACGTCAAATGAAATGTCTCAATTCACGATTCACTAACCAAAAGGGTGCCCACGAGCTGAACTTCATCCATTTCCATCCGTCAAACGCATTGACGACTGACGATCCATTTGTGCTATCTTATCCGCTCACCGTTCATTATCCACTGGAACAATATTTTCAAAACAACTAAATTCCATTAAGATTAAGCAAAAAAACACACGCGCGAAACCGGTTGCGACCGGAACGGGAATCCGTTTGTTCCGTCTGTTTCGTTAGGACATTTGTGTACGGACCCATGAAATCGGCCATCACGGCAATCGTTCGGGTTCGTGTCGCGACCAAACGCTTTGTTTTCATTCGGTTGTTTTGTTGCGGGTTGTCCGCTCGGTTAAAAACCTAACCTTTCGAAGATCTTAGAAGGCGCATGTTAATGCAATCGACGATTGGAACCAACAGAAAAATTATCGAAAAGGATGAAACTCACCAAAAACATGGTCGATAAGGGACACTGTGGATAAGGGCAGCCAGGAAAAAAGGTAACAGAAAGATCTACTTTTCGGTTCGCCAAACCTTCCACACGATTAGAGAAAGATAGCTGTTCGATCCATCCTGAAGTGACGAGTCTCGAGAAATTCCCGACGGAATCCGCTGAGTACGCCCTGGGGTGGGATGTAACGAACAGGTGAAAACTTTCAGATAAATTTGTTTTTTCTTCTCTCGCTTCTTCAGCGGAATGGAATGTGTTGTGTCCCATTTTGCTTCCATCCGGATCGTACCCAGCTCGAGCCCAATCACCATCGTCATCATCGTCGACATCCCTTTTCAGGAAGGTGAGATCCTGACGAACCCGTAACGCAGGTATAACTCCCGGCGGGTGTACAGGTGTAAAGCATTACATAATTCCCGTAATATTGACCTCATTCCTTATTTATGTTTCTAATACTCCGGGCGTCGGTGCTATCGGGGCATTCATGGCCGACGGGAACGATGAGGGCGCAGAATAAATGATCTTCCCTTTACGATGAGACCGGCGCGTCGATACACCGCGACGTTGCTGCAGGTGCAACGGTCCTCAATGTTTTTTGGAACGTTTCTGAAATGGGCTTATTCTCGCCTTTTTCCCGGAATAGCCTTCCGGCTTTCCCTAGCGCAACTTTCAGCCGCCGAATCCATGGGGGTCTTTCGGTGAATGAAACGCCACTTCTGCGTAAGGTGCATCATTCTAGCGGTTGACCCTTACCAACCGATCTCCCGTCCCAGCCCGCAGAAATGCAAACACTGGTTGGCTGCTCTTCCGCACGCAACAATTCTTTCCAAAGCACATCGAAACCGAAGGATGTAATTATCGAGACAATTTATTGGTCCTTTGTATTGCCCGACCCCGGGACAGGTCCCCATGGTAAGATTAATGGCTGCACTCATTACAACATAATTCTGGCGTGCGCACAAATGATGGACGCACTATCGCGTGGCCAGTTTGCCAGTGTCGTTAGACCCGTATCATACCCGAACATGGGCCACATCAAGGCGCCGGTTTGATAACTCGCACGTTAGATCACCTCCATGCCGCCACTATCTGTCCGATGGGAGTTTCGAGATAACGAAGTACCGGCGCTTGTTTGTTTCCATGATAGGATACGCTTTATCGAGGCGGCACAATGTTTGGAAATGGCAGGAAGGTTTTGGACAATTGGGCTTGTTGGATGCGTGAGAAAAAATTCAAAAACCTTACCAAAAGAGTAAACAAACTTGCTTGGTTTTCGACTCCCCTACCGCATCATGCTTGCCGAGCATGCATGCATGATCGATAACTTCCTGAATAATAAAGTCAGAACGTTCAAAACGTGACAATTGCTCATTTATCAAGCTATCAAATTGGCGTTAAGCTGCATGAGGTTCGAACATAAAAGAACAAATTAAAAGAAATTAACGAGCCGCCTTCGGGTGGTATCATTATAATGAAATATTTGTTTTACTTTAAAGAATAATTATTTACCTTACTCTAGCTGTTTCTAAACGTTTCCAATATAATTCGTAAATTAATCATGCGAAAAATACATTTAATAGTTAAAAAGGAGAAATTGTATCATTAAAAAACATAACGATGGTAGTAAGCATGTAATAAAGAAGAGATTAATAGAATCAAAACAATAAGAAAATGAATGAATTTCAAAATACATAAATAAATAAATAACTAACAGATAAAACAACAAAACGTTAACTGCAAAAAAAAATAATAAAAACAGTGTAAAAGTCAGTAGATAAGTTAGTAAATTTAAAAACAAATGCATGATTGAATAATTAAGTAATTAAATGAAATAAACGAAAATATCTAATAAAGAAATTTAAAATCTGTTAAGATGAAATGATTTACTTTTGCTCTTTTGTTATGAGTTTTTCGTCTTTATCCGTGGTTATTTCACTCAGTCGCTACCCATTTTTAAGGGTTCTCAATTTCGGTCGTCTGATGTTAACAAAGCAACATATAAAGAATCACCACTGTGGACTAAATTCATTATTATTGAACCGAAACATGTTCTTCACAGCACTTTAATAATAAGCTACCATTCAATCGCTTCTGTAAATCCGTTACTGCCAACCTGCACCTAAATGGCTATTAGAACCTCTAACCAAACAAACCTGATGTTGCAATTTTAATCATAATAGACCTTTATTAGCATCTTAAAGTCGTACGCTCATCATCGTCAGCATGGTGCCAACCGTTCCTCATGCCAGAAAGCAGAAAACCAAGCTGAACGAAGAACTTCTTCCAAGCGGTTCGTCCTGCACGGAGAAAGACACTCGGGAAGCAAGGGAAAAAACAACAACCTTGACGAAACGAAACACCAGAACCATCCAGAACAGCTGCTAAATATGATTTCAGTAAACACTGGTAGCCTGTTCAGCCAAAAATCATAATATTGACTAAAGCGCACCGGTGTATCCTTTTCTTTTACTACCGAACAACCGAATGGCGGTCTGGGGTGGATCGACTAGCGCGACCTGCCATCGTTCACCATCAAATGTACACCACTGCAATACCCTCGGAGCGGCTAGAGATGTGTCCCAGAAAAGCGCCGGCACCACTGGAGCCGCTTCTACGGCCACCCAAGAGGTGGTAATTTGATATTGGTAGCTCACTTAATAGGGTAAGAAGTAAGTCTTGCTTAAAAATCGTGCCCCAAGCTACCAGCTAAAACCTTCGCACAATTTTTGATAGACATAGCATGTTCTTTATTTTTGGAGAGAAATTTTAGGAGCAGCGGAAAAAATCACAATGAAAAATAACAATAAAACAACACCATTTAAGGGTGCACACGACGCTCAACAACGGAGTCCGAAAAGGCAGCAGGAACGGGGAAAAAAACCTAATTATAATAAACCGGCACCGTGGCAGCTCAATCATGTGAAAAACTGCCAAAACATCGGAAGCATTAGCAGCGGACGAAGACAAAATGAAGCCACTTGACATGTGACTTCAGAAATCTGCTCATCATCGATTTTGCACCCCTCAGTACAGACGGTGGCCTTGGTGGGTTTTTACTTTCTTCTCTTTTCGCTTTTCGGTGCGGATGATGAAATTCAATGCGAACCGTTTTGGCAGGGTTAACGATGGAATAACCGAACCGAGGGGACCGAGTTACCTGTGGGATGGTGGCAGTGAAATGGGGTATTTGTTGCATAAATGTGGCAGTTTGTGGGTGGCACTGTGGCGTCAAGCTGTCAAGCACAAATTTTGCAGCACCATTGCTAAGGGACAAATTCGGCAAAGGATGGTTCGTTTGAAATGCTAACGAAAACGGGTTGGCATTGGGTTGTAAAATCGTTATTTTTTACATAAAAATTTTCAAACTGAATTATACTTAGAGTTATTTATATTTTTCAACTGATGAGGCTTACTTACTGTTTTTTTGACATGTTGCTGGATGGTGATATATTACGCTCAGCTCGGCAAGTCAGTCATAGTCGAAATGAAACGTTTTATTATCCACGACGTTGAAGAATTACAAAGACTATTTTTTACCTTTTTAATTAATTATAAAAGCTATAGGGTAAAATCCAGAGCCTCTTAAAGGTTGAATGGTTCTCTCATTCAACTCCTTTTGAATATAAATACTTGGGGACTTGAGCTCGTCTAGACATTGACAGCGGAAAGGAGCAGTTAAAATAAAAATTCTTCCAACTGAAGAAACTTTTCCACTCAAATTTCCTAACGCGACAGTCAAAGCTGAGATTACATAAAACCTATATAGTTCCAGTACTCTAAGTTATGGACCTTGTCCAAATCTGACTCAACTCTCTTAGATGAGTTCGAGTGGAAAATGCCCAGAATGAATATTGGCCCCTTGTTTGCACAAGGATCTCACATGACTTCACCGCCGCAGAACAAATTAGAATTACCAGAATTCGGTAGGTTGGTGATGTTATGTGAATGACACCTCAGATGACGCAGTCTGCAAAATCATTTCGACTGCCGTCATGGACAGTGGAGCTGTGGGAGAACCCTTTACGATAGCTTGCAATGGATACATTTATTCAAATCATTCTAACAACTCGGGAATTGGAACAACAATTCAAAGAGGCAGATGAGATATTAAACCATCTTTTTATATGTTTTTTATCCAATTTTAATTGTTTATAATGTTACAGTTATTTTGTTATAGTCTACGATACACAACAAATTGAAAAACGCTATTCATTAAAACTATTTACTCTTTTAAAACTTATCTAAAGAAATAGTAAGAAGTATATAATAAATAAAAACACATATAAGTGCAAACACTATAAAATTATATTATTCAATAATTACTAACAAGTGAAGAAAGCCTTTATTCCATTTGATGAATAAATAGAACATTTTACAATTTTTTTCCTAACATTTGTACAGTACCACTACAATACACGATTATAAAACAACGTATAATAACTAAAATCAAAAATATTGAACAATGTTAACTAAATATACAATACTTATGTTCACTCTTTATAGCAATCATGTGCTAAAGCAGAAAAACATCTGCACAACACACCAAAATAACACTTGAATTGTATTTGAAACACTCTTTATCGTTACGGTTATCGTGCCAGCGACTTCACGTCCTTTCTCTTCAGCAAGACTCGTTTTAAGTAGCTATAACTACTACATATTAGTTTTTCCCTCACCACACTGGCACACCTGTGCCACCCGTCCCTCAGTTCCGTTGCAAAAGTGGGCAACAAATCGTGCAGATTGTAATTGTAATGGGCAACCATTTCCGGTGCTGGACCCACGGAACGTTTCTATCCACCGGGTTCCTGATAATGTCCGCCACGCAGCACAGTCACAGCCGCAACCAATGAAGAAAAAGGAATAATCGAATCTTTATAGACCAAGCCGAATGCCAACCGAATGGCGTAGTGCAACCGGAGAAAACGAACGCTGGGTAGATTTCCGCCCGGTGGTTTCCGGCCTGGCCAGCAGCAAATCCCGCCCAGGGTTCGGAACCGGTACGGGACCGGTGCGTGCGTCGCAACACGATGAGGTGACACTAAAAACGTGTAAGTTATGGCACAAGGAAAGCGCTAGCAGCTAGAATCGAGTGGCGACCAAATGGTACGATTGTTGGACTTCTTAAAGACGTAAAATATTACTTGGATTGCCACTTGCATAGTAATAATTTACGGTTGAAGCAGACCGTATGGCCCGGCACCATTGCCACACGGGTCATACGGTGCTGTGGCGAATTGCTAAACCCATCCTCATGCGACTTCTTCGCTTTCGATAGAGCAATCCGATTGTAGGCTACCGGTGGAACTGGGTCGTTCGGCTCGTGGGACATGCGACGTGAACCGGGAAGCACTGCACCATTCCCAGCTTCCGACGTCCACGTTAACCATCCTCAAAGGGATGTTCGGGTGTGGAACAGATAGCTCCACAGTGGATGCCGGCTGACAGCATCTGCCACAAAGTTAAGGCTGCGAGTGGATCTAAGGAATAGAATAGGGGGTGGGGATAGAATGAATTCTGCTTGCGCAAACTGGCAGGACATTTGCTTTCAATTTGCCAGATGTTTAACGTTGACAACGTTGAGCTTCGAGTTTTACGGCCAACGGTGTCAATCGTTTGAACACGTCTCAAACAACTTGCCATTTGCGATGCACCGAAACATTGTCCTCTTGGCTCAATAGCGTTTGCCCCCTGCGTCCATCCACCGTTGTCTACTATCAGCCGGCGACCGTTTGCTCGTTCTGCGCTGCTGTAAGACGAGCCCGAATGACTTTTCTCTCAGGCGAATGGCTGCACATAGGGGCTGATATGCATACAGAAACAATTGCCAACCATCTTCACTTGGAAGCGTATGAGAATTTGATCGGAAAATGGAACATGTGCTGTTTGGTCTTATGCAACCGAGCTTAATCATTCCACTTCATGGCGTACAAGGTGCCATCAAACTCACTCGAAGAAGAGATTTAAATTTCACCAACAAACCCGATGCTTGAAATAAAATAACAGAGTCTGCTTTATTCATTCGGAACGGAACACTATTTAGGTTAACGTAAAAGGTAGAATAGTATAACGATATCAATACAGGTGTAAAACTATCCTTCTAGAGTAGTAGTAGTAGTAGTAGTAGAGGTTTATTGTGGACAGTAATTTTCATGTTGTTTTTACAATTTGTGTGATGTGTGTACAATGGGTTCGCAACGTTCTGCTTTCCTCATTAACTTTATATTGTTAGCGATTGCTGATTTTAGTAATTGCTCGTTTTGTTAATGAATTGTAATTTGCAATAAAAAACCCATGAAAATTGATTACTAAACTAATACGTTAACCTAAGTCTTACCTTACTTAAGATGATAAAAACAAATAAAGAAACTATATAATAATTATCCTAAGATTTGTGGGCTTTAATTATAGCACTAACTGATTCAGTATTTCAAAATTACTAGCTTGGCATCTGCTGTGGTAGTTCGAATATAATTTATCAATAAATTCCTGAATTGTAACCGTATTTGTTATTTTGTGCAGTTTTTTTGTATTGAACCATGGAGGGACATTTATGATCATTTTCAAGATTTTGTTCTGCATTATTTGTACTTTTTTACGATGTGAGTTTGCTATGCTTTTCCAAGCTGGTGCCGCATATGTAAGTACTGGCCAGAAAAATGTCTTGTATATAAGGAGTTTGTTTTTCAGATTCAATTTTGATTTCCTATTGAGGAATGGGTACATGCTACTATCCTTCTAGAAGTTTAATACTCTGAGTCAGAACTTTGAACACAATATAATGTAATTAAGAACGATAAAATTTGCAATGGAATTTATTTTACTACAATTTAAATCATTCTACGTTTTAGATTCTTTACTGAGAATCAAGAATATGATAATTGATAAGAAATTTTACAACGTCAAAAATTCTACGTAATATCTTTAGCGGGATGTACAACCATTTGCGGAATGATTTGTTTTTGTTCTGATTACTAACTGTCTGAGAAATCGAAGAGATATCTAATGGCCTCTAGAATAAAATCTAAAGAACCCAACAACACCTGGTCACACTACCCTGCACGCTGTGCTAACACAACATCAATTTGGGCTTTTCGTTCCTCATCTGCACGATAAGAACTAGCCAGCGCACTCTACCAGATCTGGTGCTACGAAAAACTGGCATTGAGAGTTCAAATTGCACCCACAGTACTTCGTCTATTGGAATTAGGAACTTCTTAGTGATCTTCGCACTGACATTCGATTTGTTGTTAAAGATATAGGATCAAAACGCAGTATCAGGCAGTGCTGAAAGATTCACTTAAAAGATTGAAGTACTTCAGCATTTCAACGTTCACCAATTCTCAGTTGAAAACTCGCTGTGGATGTCGAATCGAACGAATCTCAATTCTAAATATCCTCCATTTCTTCTGTTGTCAGACCCGAATTGGTCTAAGTCTGGTTACTAATGGAGGGCCTTTTTAAGAATCCCGCATGAGGGCTCAATCCACCACTGGCTATAATGCGCTATAAAGGATCAGCGCTGCAGGACTTGGCAGGTCCGGAGATCAAATTCCATTTGGCCCGTTCTCTCAGTGGTTTGAAAATGACTTCAGAATATATATCTAATAAACTAATTTATCTAAGCAATACTATCTCTTCTTGTGGCACTACATAGTCAATCCGATCCTGCCGCATAAGATCGGAATCGTTATATCCCCCACCACCAAGCTGCTCCAGTTTCAGCAATACTGCAAGGCCATTATTATTGAAATAAAAAGAAAAATATATATTTTTTTTTCAAAACGTACATATTTTACCAACGTAAGTGATAAACCAAGTTTTGTCAAAGTGAAGAATAATCTGCTTCCGAGGCATGTTATTCAAGCCATTGAATACATACTCTTTTGAATATTTACTCTCCGTAAACATAAAAATGAATTTCAAATAATTATTCATCAACAAGGTCTATATTGAGTATCACTTCTAGCTCTCTATTACTCAGATACAATCGAAGTGTCAATAATTATTCAAACAAAACTGCACCCCGAACGATTATTTCCATCGCCATCGACACTTCTCATTTGAACCCAGTGCTCAAATTCAAACTCAAATGGTAGATCCCAGAACATTCATACGGGACTCGTACAATGATTGATGTTTGCTAATTAGAACAAGCCCACTTCATCGCTTCTGTCACGCCTCAAAGTCCCAAAAACCCGTCAAAATGTTTGACATTATACTGTTTTCAGCTTCTTTCTTTTCTTCATTCCGCTTCCAAAAAC
This sequence comes from Anopheles minimus, assembly GCA_000349025.1. NCBI lineage: Eukaryota > Metazoa > Arthropoda > Insecta > Diptera > Culicidae > Anopheles > Anopheles minimus. Next base: position 924,828 of record KB663611.1, on the reverse strand, counting down.
CCGGGGATGAACTTGTTAGTTTATCTCTCGGTTCAACTTGTCGCCCGGCCGCCACTCTCGCCGGTCTTGGGAATCACAAACGTACCGCCGTACCGTGGGATGGAATGGAACAAACCGCGCTGTGTATACTCATATTTGTCGTCTCACTGTCAGGACGTTTTTACGGAACCGCGATGGTAGCGGGTTGATGCGGATTTGACAGTTGGATTACGTCCCCGGCCGGCCGTCGACCGAACGACGCTCCACCGTTGGGTAGGACGGATAGTAATGAATCGCTTTAGCCGGTAGCTGACGGCCTGAAAACTATCCCGGGTCTTCAGATGATGATGTGGTTACTGGCGGGCGTTAAGAATGACACGCCACGGAGAAAAGCAACACTGTATTTTTTTTTCGCTTAGCTCCGGGTTTGCACCCCTGCCAAAGAGAAAAAGTCAATCTCAAGAAACAAAACCAAGAACACAGCGCCAGTAAATTAATAGACATCACCAGAAAGTGCCACTCTTCATTACGGCAAATCATTGGGAAGAAATTGAGCAAAGGAGATTACATGGCTCGGGTGAAGAGTAACGAACGGTTTCGTTCCACACGGTGGGGAAAACGAACTTTTACATGTATCTGGAGACCAGATGTGCGACTCACCCAGACTGCTGTCATATCTTGATGCTTGATTGGTTGTAAATGCAAATCAAATTTTCGTTATGCACGACCCCGATACATTCCACCTCCCCGTTTGGGTTCAGGCAACACCGCGCACTTATTCCGACATGTCTTTAAAGGAAAAATAGAACAGCAGAAACAACACCACCGCAACCGTTGCCTGGGGATGATCTAAATTTCGACAGTCAAACCAAACCACGCATGAAACCCGGTCTAATCCGCCGCTCTGGACATGTCAGGTTGGAAGCGTTACAACCGGTTCCTGTCATTATCTTCGCCTGGACTTGCTATTTCACACCATCTTGACCTTCGGACTTCCAGCCTATGTGTTGTCACCCATCCGTTTCTGCCCGGTCGGACACTCTCCTTCTACACATTGTACCCCAAAAACATCCTTCCACTGCCGAGGTTCGATCCTCGCGGGAATCACTCCCTGTCAGAATGCCAATCCACTCAGCAACAAGACGGCCGCTAAGCCGAAGTGCAGCAATCTAACATGGCAGCAGTGCGACAACACCCGGGACCACCGGATGACTATTTCCATCAAACATCGAACCGTGGTAGCGGATGATGTTCCCTTTCACGTGTTTTCGGAGGGTCGTATCGATCCGCTTCCACCTCGTCCCGCCAGGAGGTGAGTGTGCTGTCATGTCAATGTTTCAATTATGTCATATTTAATACCATACAAGCCTTGGTAATTAGTGCCCTTCGAACCAACCCACACTGCGTCATTCGCTCCATTGTGTGGAAGTACGCATGGGACTGCAGGCGGTTGTTTCGTGTTCCCAGCCCGGCGAGGGCAGCAATAATGTGCTGGGAAGGCTTTGTAAAGTGTATGTTTCCGGTGATCACATCAGCTGTTTTTGGGAGTGATTAAGATTTGTCCAGAGGATTACATTATTTCATTAAGTGTTTCTATGCCCTCGCAATTGCATTAGAATATATAATTAATGTAGTGAATAATGTAGGTATGAAAACATCGGTTTATGGTCGATTTTTTATAAACAAACAAAACATTAAACAAACATCCCCTAGGATCATTTTTTCAAAATTCTTAAAAATAAAAAAGAATATTACAAACTACAATCATATTTGAAGAACAAACAAACAGGATTCAAATAGTATTTATTGAAAACAGTATGAAACCATGTTAGTAAGACCCTTTTTTTGCAAGATTGATTTCGTAAGTTGTTCGTCATTTTAGGCCAGGTTTCTAGTTTATACTGTTTTGTTTAGTTATTTGCAACGTTTCTGTATCAAGTAGACATATAATACGGATTAATAAGCATTTGAAACAAATAAATAAAACCTTAAAGAAATAAACATGTTAATGAAATACTAAATAACTACATTAATAATTTAAATAAAATAAATGTATCGAATAGTCTTACATAAAAAATTGAGCATACACATGCAAAATGAAAAAAATTAAGGCATAATAAATAAAATAAACACAAATTAATTAATAAAAAAGGAAACAGTCCACAATTACTAGATACTGAAAGGCACATAATTGTTGTTTGCATAAGAACAGCAAAAAAGAAGTCACATGCAACAGACAGAAAAAGAAATGAAAGGATAAGGAAGGGGAAAACCGTAAAATAATAAAATTTATTAAAAAAAATAAGATGAAAATATAAAATAAGATTAGAAATTATTACAATTACTAGCAGAAAACCAAAAAATACAAAAAATAAAATAAACAAACTGAAAATTGAAGAAGAAATAAACAAAACAAAACAAGACAGACTCGAACCACCAATTGACAGAAATAATCATGTGAGCATGAAAAAAACGAATTTTTATTATTATGAAAGTAAGAACGATATAAATAAAAGAATATTAAACTTATAAAACAGATAAGAAAATGATTTTTTCTTTTGTTTTTTTTTTTTCTATCCGTGAAGAACTGTCCGGCCTTATTGCTAAACGATGTTTTCTTATCGTGTATACATTTTTAAAATATTCTAAACACAATATAATATTTCTATAACATGTTTGTTTGTTTAGTTGGTTTATGGAAACTTTGAGTTAATGGAATTCATTCGTCTCTTATTTTTAAAACTCGAGAAAAGAACGTACAAAAAAACCCTGCAAACGATTTGAAGGTTATATTATTCATTTTAAAATTTTAAAATTGCACCATTATACATGCTCGTGTTGTTAGGCGTACGTTGAAGATGATATTGTAAGCAGATGCAGTATTTAAAAATCATGTTCCTTTAAGCACACTTAACACACGTAGAGAATGTATGTTGGAAGAGCTTTAAGAAATCCCTTTTCATCGCGTTACAAGAAAAAATCAATACCATCACCCACATCACTCGAGTCAGCCAGTCTGCTGCGCCATACGATGAATGGTTCCATCAAGATCGTCTAAGCTGTAAACCGTGCCACCTCACCGACCAACTTCGTAATGATTTTATAGGCTCTCGCTCCGTGACCTTCCATCGCAACGGTCTCCCAGCCCCCCGCCTAGTGATGCTGCCTGTAATTGGCTTTACCCCGTTCGGTACCAGTGCACGTCACGTCTTGGTCCTTGGGCTGCTGACATTCCGGAAATTCCAGCTTCCTTTCTTCGTCCCCAGAAAAAAAGAGCCGTGACAATATACGCCTGAAGCTCATTGCACCGTACCCGATGCTCACGTATGCCGAGCAGTTTCTTTACGCTTTCGCGTTCGCTCACTACGGTACGGAGCCCGGTACCATTGTCATACCGCGGTGAAATCTGCGGGCATTACTGCCGCTTTACGACACCACACAACTGGAGCCATTTTACGATCCTGAAACGCAAACGCGTGCTACGTTATTGACGGGTTGAGTTTGACGCGTTGAAAGGTGGCGTCGAATGGTGGTGTACCGTGGTTTCGTTGCTTGGGATGAAGTTTTACCAACGGCGTTGGAAAGGAATGATGAGGTCGTCGTCATGCTTGTCCTCGTTACTATCGCTTGGTGGTGGGTGTATATTGTATTTTTCGCCATACGAGGGCTAAATCGATAGACTAACTGGTTATGCAAGTGGAACTACATTGTTGGTATTTTTCTACATTAATTGCAAAGGAGTTGTGTTATTTTTTACAAAAAAAAAATCATTCAAATCATTTGAAATTTGAAATACGGATCTATACTAGATTATATTTCAACATATTATAAGAATCTATTGGGAAAACTTCAAAAAGATTGTTAAGTATTTTGTCTCCCTCATAAATAAAACTCCCTCATTGCTTAACCTGCTAACCCCAACAACAATCCCTACACATCAGCCATACGGGATAGAAAAAAGTGGCAACATACCATTAGCTGAAAAATCGCTCCACCACGTTTAGGTCGCATCGTTGACAACATACATCTACACCAAGAATTCGCTTTACATCGTGTCCTGAACACCCGCCCTAGCGCACACAAGCATAACCCGCAACCACGGTGACGATCATCATCCCCACACTGCGAAGGTGCCGCTAAATTGAATTCATTTTCCATCTCCGTATTTATTTTTAATATCCCTTAGGATATATGGTGTTTTCATGAAAATTGAAAATGCATAAATACGCAAAAACCCTCCCACCCAGGGTGAAAGGGAAAGCAACATCCCTCGCATCGTGGATTGGGTGGCGAAAAACATGAATCGTTTGCGGCCGATTCCAACAGACGATGCCTACTTGCCGTTGGTGTACGGCGAGAGTGTGTCTAAGGATCTAATATACCACTAGTGGGACACTCTAGGGACCACCGGATGGTTGAACTGGTCGCTCATCGTCACGTGCCGGATGAAAAGACTTCGGCAGCTTCTACAGTTCCGCCGGCGTGGTGATGTATGCTCTCGAAGCCCACCGTACACTCATACGGTACGGCGCATTTAACCGACAAACGGCTGGACAAACTGTGTTGAACCGAACGGTCCGGTTCCAGAGGGGCCCGAAGGGTTGACCCTGTCGGTTTTACTGTTACGGTTGTATCGCTAGACAAAACCCGACACTAGGGCAAGCAAACGAATGGACCACACTTTCCCACCGTACCGGTGTGACGGATGACCGTCCTAATGGGGATAGATTTTTCCCTTCGTTAAGTGATTGAAAATGCACGATGGGAAATGGAATCATTCATGTCTTGAACTGTGCGCTGTGTGTGTAAAGGGGGAAAAAAGGTCAAAAGCACGTATTACCCGAGGCTACGGATCATATCGGAGTACCATTAGTGGGATCCTTCCGAGTATTGTCAGGAAATGAATAAAAGGCGTGATGGTTGGTATGCTGGAATGGTACAACCATCACCATCGCCACTGTTCAATTACTGCTTCTCCATTCCTAAACCAACATATAGTAGTAGTATCGGTAACTGAACGTTTCAATTCTAACTCTCTTTCCATAGTAATTTTCACTCAGTTTCAATCAATGTCAATGCATTGTGGCTTTTACCAACAAATGCTGGATTTTAATATTTTTGGTTTTTTTGTTACAATTACCTTGAAAGCAAATCAAGTGCGTTTTGTAGAATAACCTATGGAGATGTAATTTGGAAATTCCTATCCAATCTCAATTCTAGTATATAGTAGTAGTTGATTTTTCTTAACTGCTATCTTCTGTCCCAAATTATGATTACTCGTTTGGGCGCAACTGTGCACTTTAAACCCATTGGCTATTTTCTGCTCTGACGAATCCCAATATTTTTGCTTTCTATAATAATATTCAAATTTTCTATGAGTCCGAGGAGTTCCACATACATCACATTCTACATAGATCACTACAATCGACAGTGACATGTTCTATAGAAAGAATATTTAGGAAACGCACCTCAACATGTTACTTGTTCAAGAAATTGGCCAAACATTTCATCATCAAGAAAAGTTATTTACATTTTTATATAAATTACAACTTCAGCATCAGTAAGTATCAGTAGTGAAACAAGTCTCTCGACGTTCTGGAGGAGGAATGAAACATGGGACCATGTTATAAGTAGCCAGAACATGCACATATGGTAAAACATTGATTATCCGTGGCCTGATTAACCGGCGAGCGCATTATCCTTGCGGCTTAACTTGACATTTGCACAACCGTTAACAAGTTTTGTAACTTATATCTGGCTTTGAAAAACTCGTTTTTACTCACTTTTTGTCGAAAAAGGTTGTAAAGTAGTTTAAACATTGAATTTGATCTATAAATTATTAACAATGGGTTTTCTTATGAATTGTATATGAATTTTTTCGTTGGTATCCCATCTTCATCTCCAAGCCATGAATTATAAACACATATTTGAAGTCTAAATTCAAGAGTCTTGTTTTCCGTGAATGTCGATTAATCGGCATGTGGCCAGTCCCAAGTTGCCCGGATAATCAACGTTCTACTGTATTCAACTTAGATGTCGAGCGGTGAGAGACGTAAATGGGAGAAAGAGGAAGGAATGGGCAAGATTTAGCCTAATTTAGTGATTTTTTTTTTATTCATGAAGAACACTCGGGTCGTATTGCTAACAATAATAAATTTAAATCTAAATTTAATCTAGAACGTAATGCAAATTGGTTTGGATACATTTCCTTCGGCAAATCATGAAACGGCTAATAAGTTTGTGTTGTTTGGGGTCCTTATGTCACTGTCGTTTGGGGTCCTTAGAATGCAAATTTCTAAAATGAAGGAAGGTCCTCTAAGATATAAGTTAGCTTTATTGTAATTATTAGAAATTATTAGAAAATAATAATCAAAGATACCAGTGTGAGGAGAAGTGAGAATCGGCGTCTACAATGCTTCAATTTTAGAGATACTTGATATTTTCTCCTTAGTCTGCGGCAATGACTTACTCTACATGTCGTTAGATCCTCCATTAGGTTGGTAGGCTTACTGGGTAATAACTTAATGATGGAGTTGCCTATAAAAACGTAGTTAAACCTATCTAGAACCTGAAATATTAAAAAGAGATTGCTTTAGGGGGTATTGATACATAACACTATACTTCAGAGTAAGTTGTAAAGGAAACATATAGGACATCTTAGACTCGTTTGTGCGCGGAAAGATATTCTGGAGCTCAAGTTTTGATTGTGTATCAAGGTCTTCTCAAGGAGAACTCTCTCCAACAGACAGTTTTAAGCGAGTTCGCTAACTGAAGCAAAGAATTACAATCATCACTTATTATGTGAGCGAAACAATCAATAAATAGTACCATTAAAGATGACTCATTATCACTCCTTTTATTGGAAAAAAGTAACACGTTTAATTTCACCCCCACCTGAACTGATTGCCATGTGGCATTTGTTTAAACATTCCACGGCAGTTTTTCTTTAATGATATTTGAACCTGAAATAATAGGCCTATTTCACGCTAATTGCTAAATACACCTCTCTTCCTGCACATTGTGTATCCACCGGGCGTGAAAGTGGAAAATGCATTTTACTGCTGTTTATTTCCCTACCGGCCCCATTGCGTATATGCGTGTGGCTGGTTAAATGGATACCAAACGCTTTGAAATAAAGAGCACGCGACAAAAAAAGAAGCGCAAAAAAAAGGACACACTCAACCGTACACTTCCGGATGATAAACTGCAACCGTATCGGAAATGCAGCCCATTACGGTTCAAGTTCAATCATCATTCAAATCAATCCATTTGCAAAGCATTTCGCGGCATTAAAAACCGAAAACAAATAGCAGGAACAAAAAAGTCTATTAATTCAACCGTAAGCAACGAAAGTGGGACGAAGAGAGGGGATGGAATTATGCAGGAGCAGCACACACACACACAAAAAATGCTTTTTGTTCTCGACAGCGAGAAACCCATCACGGAAGTAGTGTCATTTGTCATTTGTCAGATGTTGGCGAGGATGGAGTCCTGCCCCCATTTTTCCCATTTGGTTCCTGCACTACGTTCGGAGCCATTATCGTTTGGCGTACCATCATCCATCGCGAATTTTGCGAGATGAGTGATATGAATCATCCGCTTTATCATGAGGTCAACCTCGCGAAAAAGCATTTCTCATTCGCGGTCGGGTACCGCGGTATTGGACGGCAACCGTGCGCACGTGTTGGTGAGTGCATATTTCCATAACATTTAATTACACAGTGCTCTGTAATGGTGGTTTGTAATTAGTAACAAGTGTGGCATCGTTCGCCCCATTTCATTCCATACCGCCCAAAAGATCGATTCGGCATCCAAACTAATAGATGACCATTAATCAACATTGTACGTGGGGATGCACCACCGTTTCTCATCGCCACTGGGCGTCTCCATCACCAATGTGGAAGGTGAGCTGATTCGACGGTCCGTAAAGTCACTAGCCGCCCGTATTACAGCCGCGTGTGTGTGTCATTCCGCATTAGCGAACAATCATCCCGAGCTGATCGGGTACTGGCGCGGCTCAGACAGTTGTAAAATTAAACGTACCAACTATTGCAAATGTAAACAAAATCTATTATTTTATGCAAATCGCACCAACGGATCTGGTCATTCTGGCCGTACGACATTTTCGAAAGGTAATTCGTCAGCGGATGAAATGCATTCAGACGGACACCCGCGAATGCAGTCGAATGCAAAAGGACCACGTCCATTACGATTCACTGATAACACACCCCATTGCCCAATGAAGCGTAGTGTGCCGCTTCGATCGTATCGGATCGGTCATTGCAGTGAGTGCATCCTTCAAAGGCAAGCTTTTGCGATGCATCGTGATATCGATGACGGAGCAATGGGTATGGGTACCGTTATGGTACTGCATTAATTCATGTTCAGGCAGAACATGCAAGCCTTGGTGGAGCCAGAATCGATACTGCACGGCGGTACACGATGTGGAACATAATAAAACTCCCATAATTGTTTATTGCCACTCGTGACAAATGGCAAACAATGCGCGAGATAGCCTGGGATTTCTAATGCAATCCTTCGGCGGGATGAATATTCTCTACGCCTTTGGAACATGGGTTACAAAGCGAAGTGAAGTGCCATCGGAAAGCTCGATCGGCGAGAGCTTTTGCTAATGCCATGATGGTGAGCACTGGCATGGCATGTCGTTAGCCTAGGCACGGAATGCAAATGTAATCCTGCAAATGAACAGCGTAACTAATAATCATTTGCTTCGGGAAAATTGCATCGCCGCGTTCGGTGTGTGAGTGGTTTATGTCACATTGGACAAATTGGATGGTGGATGATTTGTGTGTAAATAACCTATCGGGTATGGTATTTTGTAGAATTATTCAGATGTTTTCATGTCAATGATCTTTAGCTAAGGCTCTTTGTTTTGTTAGAAAATGTTTAAAACCTTTTGACATCTTTGTACAGGTAATAGACAATAGATACAACAGTAGACATGGTGAGTTCTCTGGCTTCTGTACTGCATTGCAGTAATTAATTAGAATACGTAAATGAATGTGAATTCCTTGAAGCAAACTATTTTTCAAATAAGTTATAATAAAAATTGAAAACATGGGCACATTTTTTGGGGACTTTTTTCAGCTAGTTTTATTACTTTTACTTTTCCTATTCCAATTACTATTAATTTTTCGTTCGCTTTATTTTCTTCTTTACATTTTACTACATGGACTTCATTTTTCTAGCTATGGTTTAGCAAATCCACTTAAATTTAAACTTGAAACAAAGGAACGGGATAGAAAACTAAAGATGCATAACAAAAAGGATAGTAGGGGTAGATGTGATAATATGCACCAGTGCAAAAACTAAAAAACTGATTAATTTTCAGTGCAATCTAATAGTCATAGTTGATTTTTCCATTTAACTCGGTACTTTAAGATTCATGCAACTAACCTGTTTAAGAGCTTATGCCATTTATACTAAAAAAAAGAATTAATAATTATTTTACCAAAAAGTTCATTTTGGATTTGTAGCTGATTGAGGCAAAATTCACCTTTACTGGGGTAAAATGCACAAGCACAAAATTCACAAAAGGTTCCATAGCAACCGGGAAAAACGCACCATAATGAAAAACTCAAAATTCGGCCTACTTTGTCGTTAGTTAACAAATATCAATCTCTAAGAGGAGCATTTTGCTCCGGTTTGTTAGGTGCATTATGTCTCTGGTCATAGTTGGAAATGTGTTTGATTAGAATACGAATCATTCTGCGTAATGCACAATTTTTAGGTGCAGTTTAACTCTACATTCTTATTAACAGAACTATGTGCATTACGTATAAAAAACAACAAGTTTTGCACTGTTTATTTCGTAGCAGAGTAATTAGCAACATTACAACTAAACATGTCCGAATCGATGAAGTGTTTATTTGGCTTTTATTTCGCGTTTTTTTTTAATGAAGAGCTAGTAAAACTTACACAGTGGCCGCCTTTTTCATTCGTACTTAAGGGGTGATTACTTTTTTTCGACAAACAGGCGTTTTTTATAATAAATCCGAAAAGGCGCACTTTGCATGGAAGGTATATATACACCATCTTCTCGTATAAGTGTTTTCAAAACAGTGGGAGATGATTAGTCAAAGAATAAACATGGTACACGGCGTATGAGTCAGAAGACGATTCCGGAACACAACGAGAGATGAGTTGAAGTTTTACGATTAAAAAGGCGAGTTTATAATGGATCGCTGCTACCAAACTGTGCGCGACGTCTTCCAACAGCTAGCGGAGCACCATACTGTAATGAGCTAATAGGAACATATAGAACAAGAGAAGATAGAAGGCAACTTTATGTAGAAAATAGCGGCAATAAAGCAGGCATGGGCATGGTTGCACCTTAACTCAAGCGAACCCAGCACAAGGAACTGGATGCGCGCAGGAAGAAGAGATAGCCAGGACCAAAGATTTGCCTAAATTCAACACGCGTGGAAGCTTTTTGTACTCTTCCGCATCTGAAGCTGGATAAGAAGCGGGCGACGACACTATGCCCACAGACTTAGGTATTGGTCTGAATAGACCGCAATACAGAGCTTCAAGGCATGCCGGATCTTAAAACTTGGAGCCGATGTGTCGTATGAGACCCGAAGCAAAGAGGCCTTAAGAGAACTCTGGGATTTTATGGTTTGTTTCCTGATGAGGCTTGAAGTTCTGGTTACAAATACTCACAGAGGATCGTCCATTTTATTTACCCTGAAAACTAAATGTTAAAAACTTTCATTAAAATATTAATTTTGTCAGAAAAATTGCTCAGAAAACGCTAGAATTTGAGGATGGTAGGAGAGACCCTGTCAAAACAAATTGGTAGCTTAATGTTTAAATCCTTTTTTATAACTCTTATTTTACTTAAGATTTGTTTTCCGAAGCTTTGCTATTCATCATCATTGAGAATTCAGTTTCAGGTTATAATTTTCTGGAGAACGCTGCACCCGCGATCCCATATTTGGACTTAGTACTTCGTTTAGAATTTCGTAAACTAAAACTCTTTTGGACTCCGTCTATAAATTTTCCAGCAATCAATTCCACAGCGATGCACAAAACAATGCCAAGCCCAAACACGTCCTAATGTAAAATAACATCGCCATAAAAGCGAAATAATGCTTCCGCTTCGGTATCTAATATCCATCACAGTTTCCCGGAGATGCGATGACTCATCCCTCCGCATAATCTGCGCTTTATGGAATTGAAATTTGCAGTGCCCTTTGTCTCACAGGATGCATTCCAGCCGTTCCTGTGCCGGGTTGTGGTGCACACCCAACACTATCGGTCCAATCGGTGTGGATGTTGTCGAAAAATGATCGATTATGGTTTGCGGGGTCGGGATCGGATCGGTAATAAAATTCATTTATTTCACTCTATCGCATCGCCGGTCGATTGTGCGGTCAATGCTGGACTAGGGACTGGACTGGACTGCTCCACCCCGATCCGATGCAAACGCTCACCGCTCAGAGTGGCAACCTCTGACATGGTGGCATGAGCATAGGCTAATCTTTTCCCAATGGACATCCGACAAAAACCATCGGACGGATGGATCGTTGGATGGTTTTGTACCGGGGCTGCAGGGGTCGTTGGATGTTTGCATGCACAAATATCAATCCAGCCACTCGGAGCCCGCAGGCAACCGCAGGAAAGTGTAATCGTTTAATTGATTTATACGCCAACCCCAGACACACGTCCGCCACTGCCCCGGCACGCAAACCAAAGGTTAGGTCAGGAGATAATCTAACACTCGGTGTTCTCAGTTTCACATAAACACACCCCTCCATCAACCTGAAGAACTCGTCGGCTGAATGCTACCACGAACGAAGGGTGTAACGTGTATTTGGCCCCCGGGGGTATTACCGAGGCCTTCCGTAACGGAGCTGAAAATTGGAAAGAAATGACAAAACCTTCGGCGAACGGTGGGTGGAAAATTCTAGGTTTCACTTTTCGCCCACTTCCGTCGCCGTCGTTCGATGATGGTTTGGCATCGTTCTGGTAGCAGGAGCGCAAGAACGGCCAATCGCAGGTAAACACCCTACCGAGCATCATATCCCACCCACTATGGATCGTTACCGAAGAAATAAAATGGTTGAAATGGGGCGAACACAAGGTGTCCTCCGAAAGGAACCTCTAATTACAATTTGAAAGACTTTTCCAACGAAGCTGACGACCGTGGCTGAAGATGAGTGAAAAAGTTTTGCCAAACAGCACCATAACGTCGGTTATTTCGGTTCCACCGTTTTGTGTGTCCGCACACACACCCTGTCATTCCTGTGGTTGAGGGAAAATTATTGTTTTTCCTTGCCTTGCAAGTGAAACCGGTGCCACTGAAACGTTTCATTATTTGCCCTAGTGATAGCGATCGAATGCAGGGACACGATCGGACTTTTGTTGACTTTCTACAGGGTGGATTAAAGTTTCATTGCTTAATTGATTAGAAGGTTACGTGGGAGAGTCCTGGTGAGTGAGAAACTTTTCAGCCACTGGGTGTTAACTTGGAAGGTGAATTTCGCAAAACCTTCGCAATGGTTTCGTTTGATGTGTACTTAGCAAGCACTGCACACAATTATGTAGGTGTGCTGTAGAGAAAGGTATTGTTTAATGATTGTATATTTTAAGTATGCCTTATTTGCATAAATATTCTGTGATATTATATTTTGCGGTAAATAAAATACCTTATTATAGCCTTTTCAAGTTAAGATGTTTAAGATTTCTCAATATTTAAGAAGAAAAAGTTATATTATTTTATCATATAAACCATATTTTTCCGTGTATAACAACACCATTTTTGACCATAATGTTGAGGTAAAAGCCCCACTCTTTTGATTTTGTACATAGAGATTTAATTTTTTGTAAGGTTATCTTATATGGTCATCAACTCTATGCTGTGTTAGTGTTGTTATTTTAGATCAACAAATGTAATATATCACAAGAATCTTGGAGGTTCTGAATACAATTTATTCTAGATACTAATCATCTTATTAGAAAAAATACGATAATTCATATTGAACATTAATTACTGTGGTCAGTTTAATGTGGTTTTTGAGCCGGGATATCGTGACCCGAGTTCATCAACCGTTTCAAAGTAAGGCGTACGTCCAGTTAGTGTATTTCCTTGTCTGTAATCTCGCCGTGGTTTATAACAAATACTAAACGCTTTCGACAGGTCTAGACAGTGCGTTGAAATAATGCTAAAAATAAATAAATAAAAAAAATATGAATTTCCTCTCCTTGTTGTCTATGGTTTATACAGACATTATTGGACGAATTTAGCTCTACTTCTTCATTTTTGTGCAACTATATTGAGTTTATATTTACCCATTGTCAGATAGGGTCGTTTGGAGGCTCTAAACGGGAAGATATCCAGATCTACCAAACCGACGGTGGATCTATAGATAACGATCTTCAGAGTCTCAAAATGAAGAATATATAAAACGGAGGTACCATCCCCGATGAAACAGAAGAGGCCTTATTACAAAGAAAATTGTAGCTGATTTTTGAGTCATAATTCAAGAGCTTTGAGATAGGAAATGGACAATGAAGCATCTACTATGTTCTTCAATTTACGCAAACCTCAGTCTATTCCGTCAGGCTCTCTTGAAATCGCTGATCTCCTAAAGGCCACTTATTGACCTGTCCTTGTCGTTTACATCAATCTAATAATCTTTTAATAATCCAGAAGATAAATAAATATATCAACTTATGGAACACTAGCGATGTCAATCTATATTTTAGCAACCTTAAGACCTTTTCAATGTTGTTTAGTGTAACGATTTCACAATACTTACTTATCCGACGCTAAAAATCGTTTCGCGGTCTAGGCCTACTGCAGAATGACTCTGAACCAGTCGCGGTAGAGCACCTTCATTTTCCAACGCATCAACGTCAATACTTAACCTTAAGTTGAGCCAACACGCCTCCACTGTCCATCCAAGGCTAGAACGGTTTTATGGGCCGGGTCGTCCGGTGCCATTCTCATGACGTGCCCAGCCCTCCGAATCCTAGCGAGTCTAATTCGTTGTACGACAGTGAGGTCTTCGTACAACTCATAGTATTTGATTGTAACGGCTCCTCCATTGTCCTTCCACACATACGGGGTCAAAAATCCTTCTGAGAATTTTCCTTTCGAACTCGGATAAGAGGGCTTCGTCTGCTTTGGAAAAGCCTCTAAGGCGTATGTGAGTACTGGGACTATATAAGTACTATACAATTCAAGCTTTGATCGTCGAACGATTCCACAATACTATTTATTTATTCAATTTCGTGATACGGTACACCAAACGTTTGTGAACCTTAATAAATCAAAAACCGATAAAGTGGCCAAATTACTCAAAATAATAATGTATACTTTATTACAAATGGCTTCCTAAAGCCGTATAACTTAATTCATTTAACTACTCATATAGGAAACCAATACTATCAATAATGTTCGAATTTTTATTAGCGTTCTATCATTATAGTTCTGGGCGGACCGGTGGGATAGTGGTATCGAAACCGCTCATTTAATAAGTCCTTATATGGCCGACTAGGTCGTTATGCCTAATTAGAAGAAGACACAAGAAGATTATAATAGTTCATCTAAAAAGGCAATACAAATTGATTGAATTCTATCCAAATACAACATAAACCACACAAAGTATAACATAATGTTCCGAAAGAACTTTCCTTCCAGAAATAAATTAACTCGATTTATATATTTTATGTTCCCTTTCTGGAACGTTTCTACAACAAGTAAAAACTCATGAAATCCGTTTTTATTTTCATGAACCGTGCTGTTTTTACCTATGTCATTTACATTTCATGCTGTTAACTTTGGCCGATCCCTCAGCAGAACTAATATTTACTAAAAGACTTTCATCTAATTGCTGACGTTAAAAAAAGCTTACCGATCCTTCTGTTTTTTTCTTCCTCAACTTAAACACTGCCACTTCAAGCGAAAAGGACGACATCAGCTAGCAATTAAAAACGCTTTCCCAATGTTAGTTTTTTATTCCTTTACTTTTGCCTTCCCACGACCCAAACAATATCGCAAATAAATAAAGTTCGCACAAATGCAAACCTTTCGAAATGGCAAAACTGGTAAAAAAGGAGAAGAAAAAAAAACTAAACCATCCGAATGTTAATTCACCCAACTCGTTACCTTCGCCGAGATCGTTTCCAATCCGTTGCGCATAGGGCCGAACTTTCGGTACCATTACACTTCTGCCTTTACGGTGACGGGATGACAAAAAAGTAACTTTCGAGCAATCAGTTAATTTGATCCACTCATTTGTTTGCCTAGGTTTTTAACGGTGATGGTTAACGGGCCGCAATAGAATATCGCTGTGAAGTAAATAGCATAAAAAACACATTGACACAAGAGTTAAAACAGTTCCGTATTTGCTCGGCATTCGAAACAGACAGGAAAACTGTTTCAGCTGTGTTTCGAAACAATCGAAATGCGCGATGGGAAAATGCTTTCATTTTCTTCTAAATCTACTAAACTCGCCCGAAGTTTTTATGAGCCTGGATGAACGTGCGAGAGGACGCACTTGTCTAATGCCATTGTACAGTGGCGTACCGGACGCTGATCATTGAAATTAAATCACTCAATTTCCCAGCGCTACCAGCTTTTATTTCAATAGAATTAAAGCCTTGTGCTGAAGCGGAACTGAACCTTCCACTCTGGTTGTTCGATTGTTCATTTATTTTATTCGTTTTTATCCCTGTCTGTTGCAAACTGTACGTAATTCGCGTGTCCTCACCAATGGCAAATTCAATCAATCGTAACTCCCATCTCTATCCCGGAACATCCTGTTTCTGCTGGCAGCGAATCTTGAATCTCATTTTAAACGCGACACGCGGTAAAGCACGAAACTGGGTCGTGCAACTGGGCCAAATGAACAAGGATTGAGTTAAAAAGTTGAAAACGCTTTCCTTGTAATACTTCTCTATAACTTTCCTTTCGTTTGTGTTTTTTTCTGATGTTGTTATGGTTTTTGCTTACTTAAATCGAACCTTTTTGGAAAAACCTGTGTCGTCCTTTTTTTACGATACTGCCGCGTCGGTTGCGTGACAAAAACAGATACAACCGTGGCACCCGAACGGATTGCCAAAAACACGATTTGTGTAATGAATAAATCTCTCGATAAATGTTTAATGAAGCGTGATGCAAACGATAAGCAAGCGCGGGATTTCTTCCAACCGTTGCAAATCAACTCGCCACGAACGAAAGCGTACCATTCTCCGATCAATAAAAAGTGAAACTTGGCCACCAGTCGTACGTCGTCTGCTGAGGCACCAAGGCTTAGGGCTGTCGGGTTTACGCAAAACTTCCAGCTAATATAGTAGGGTTTGGCTTCCTTTTGGGATGCCAAAAATGGAAAGCAGATACGTAATGGACCGAACCTCAACGAAGGAATGCATTTCTAGCTAATGAACAGGATGGCATCTCGCGTTGCAACAAAACACATACCGCAGTTGATTTAGGATCGAAATTTATGGATCGCACGGAATGAATGTGTTTTTGCACTGAACGTATGAGGAACCATCGTGCGTTGTTTGTTTTTACTTTCTAGATCGTTGTTACTCTTTGTAATGTTCTTATGAATTATTTAAAGCACTTGTTTAAAAACATTTGTTTATTTTATTGCTTACAACAAATAATAATACAGGAAAATTTCATTAAAATTTGCATAAAACCAGAACTTGGTGGAACACAGACAAATACATCTTAAAAATTATTTAAACTAATATGAAAATATGAATACATTTTTATGGCATTACAACCTCGAGGGGCCTTGGCCAGCAAATTTCTGGCTTCTGTTACTTTACCCGCAATATGATAGTCAGTTCTGCGTACAGAGGAACGGCCCGAATGTGATTCGATCCTCGACCCTGCCGCATGAGACCAGCGCCGCTAATTCCTCTCTTACCTAGCTGCTCCAATACTAATTAACAATACTTATGTGTTAATTATTGGGAATGTCTTTACTGTAATATTTTAATTACAAAATGCCACACAAATGAATTATTTTATATATTTGCGCAACCATTTCCAACAACATAATTGACAATACAAAAACTCATTTTCTATTTTTGCGGTGTAACACCTTTGAAACATTCAAATGGTTTAAGCTGTTCGCTCACAACAACAAAATTGATTATTAAGCTTTGAATAAATTTTGTTGAGAATGAAAATGTATTATCGTTGCAAGCTAATTAATTTGTGTTTAATCCATAGTTTATTTATTTGAATGGGGAAAGCAATAGAGTAAAAATATTTCAAGCATTTAACCTAGAGGTATACACATTTCCATTTTTAATGAAACGCAGTGCATAGATAGTTATATCCCTAATTCACTAAGTCCAAGCACTTAGTAACTTAAAATTCATTATAGTGTATTGCAAATAATCCATATTTCTTCTACAGATCATTCAAAAGATTTCATAATGAAATCGTTGCTCCAGTTGATTTATTTTATCTCATTATAATTTTACCTCATTCATTATTTATCTTTATATTTATTTTAGTATGGCGACGATCACTATTACAATCTGTGATAATAAATTTATCCTTTCAAAACTGCTTGACCGTGGAATTTTCTTCGATGCTATTTCTAAACTTGTCTTGCCTCAATTCCAATCCTATAGTGGACTATCAATCAATACTCCATTTTGACAAACGAGATTTCTCAGAGTACTAAATAGATGATCCAAGACACAAGGACACATTCATCTGTTACATTCACCTTCACTATGCATAACCTTTTTTTACAGAAATGTGCTTTCAACTGAAATTCATCTTACAACATTCCTCTTATCAATGTCGTGCAGTGTGTGTGTTCCTCTCGCCAACTACACCCCATCGTGTTGTCGCTCTGTCGACTCACAGACATACAAATCCTTCCATAGTGTCACCAGCGGGTTCGTAATCGAAAGAAATCCCTTTTGCTCACCGTGGCACGGATTCATTCTTCACCCAACGATGCCAACATCAAAGCGAACGAAATCGTTCAACACAAAAGCATTATTCTTCACGCTCGCTGGAATAGGAGTTTGGGTTTAAGGCGCGTTCGAACCATCAGATGCTCGCATACCGAAATCGGTAAGAATCGGATGCGCTTTTCACTGTGCATCGCTTGCAGCATGCCTCAATGCACGGGATGAGACGGATGACGGGGATGGATGAGCTTCTCTGCACCGGTACACAAATCGAAGACGACGACGGTTCATTGGAATCTGAAGCATGGAAGTGATTTTGCATAAAATTTGCCGCATTATCCATACGAACCGGATAAGATTGTGCCACTTGAACGAGTGAAAGCTTTTGTCAGTGCACGGACGTTGTGGTGCTTCGTTTACTGATTTTTGATCGAGTAACGTACGTAGATGGAACGTTACTTTATTTTTGGCGAAGAATGATGGAACTGAAGTGGACCAAATGTTGGAGACCAATAAGAGGATTAAGCTCAGTCCTATATTTCAGCAAAAAATCAATCATTACTGAACCATAATATTTCAGTAACATGTAAATTGTATTCCCCACACTTATTACACTAATAAAAAAAAAAAATTTTCATAGTTCGAAACTGTATTATTTTTTTTAGTGAGGTTTTATTATGTTCTTCAATCTAAAATTAATTAATAATTCTCACATTTCAATTATAAGAAATAAAATAATCAGAAAAATTCAATGTAATGTATTGATAAACAGAGAGATTTCGTAGAGAATGTAATAATAAAATAAATCAAGTTTAAACAAGTACATAAAAAACCTAAAAGACTGAAAACAAAACAGAATAAAACACTTTTAATCCATTTTTTCTGGCAATTTGTTTTATTGTTTATTATTGCATGTGATGTATTAGTTTAACATTTGTATCAAACATAATATAGAAGACAAGATCAAATTTATTTAGTTACTCTCAACCATTTTCGTATAGATTTTTAAAGTTTTCTTTTATTTCATTTTTCTTTTATTCATGTTTACTGTTTTTTTTATGTTTTTTTATGGATCCATTTATTTGCTTCTAACATACTTTCCTTCTTTTTGGCTTGACAAATCGTTTGGTCATGCCGGTTATACTATACTTTTCGATATCACGTAACGGTTATGTATTTAACATTTTATGTTAGTTACTTTGAGTTTCAAATGCAAACTTAATTATTTAAAACAAGTTTATGAAGTTATTAGTTATTAATTAGTACCATTTGTACCATTTTTAAACTAATCCTTCGAAGCCATCATTTTGTGTCACAACTCAACATCTCACTACTGCCATTATAACTTTCTCTCTAGTGTCTGTTTGATGTATCGATTTTAGCGGCATTTTTGGCCTGTTTTATCCTGCTACACCACTGCATCACAGCAACAGCCCCGGATGCTCACATTCCCGAGCCAAATACCATAAACACTTCAAATGTCCTCCTAATTATCGATCCCATACTTTCTCTCCGCTGACTAATATATTTAAAACGCACTTCAAAACACGTCCTAATATGTACCGACAACAGCTGCCTTTCCAGAGAAAGGATAGGCTGGAGAAAGAAGTTCCGAAGGGTGAAGTACAAATATGCTACATTCTAACTCTAAACCGTGTACTACTTGCATTGCACTATTAGCAGGAGACAATTACCCAACGAAAAATAAACGAAACATCAAGGATTCTGAAGCGCCTTCGACCCGATGTGATGAGATTTGTCTTGAGAGCATTCGGTTTTTCAGTCCACCCAAAAAAAAGGGGCAACATCAAGTGTTTCAAGTGTGTGCGACTTGATTTACGACTCTTAAGTGGATGCTCTCGCGAGGTTTCGGTGTCGTCGGCTGTCACAACAAATGCCACAAACGGGCTTATGTAGAGTCGGGACGATTCCGAAGTGTACCGGCACATTTTAACTTTAAATCCCATTAGAACCCAGCCTAATGCTTAATGTTGCCACAAGTCTCAGCGTCGCTTATCAATCGCTTATCTGGTACTTTATCAACACTTTTGGCAAGCAGCTGGAAAGGCCTGTACCTCCAAGGACACATTTCATAATCACGCTTCCAGAAAGCACACGACCTGCTGTCGTTATCATCAAGCTAATTGCGAGTCGGCAGTAGGGAAAAAAGGGACAAAAGGGGAAAAAATACATCACCCAGATGCAGTGTGAGCACGCGACTCCTTGGGGAAATTGGGCCAATGGAAATGCCGGAATGTCACTCAATCGTGCGATCGTTTTCCCTGCAGAGATCTTCCACTCGCTTGCGACATGTTTCAGCTTGCAGCAAAAAAACAAAAACAAAGCAGGAATAAAGGAAAAGCCCAAGCTAAATATGATTTATCTTTCATCGTCTTCGTGTTCGATTTATTGGCACCGTAAAATTGCCATTGTCAGCGCGTGTACCATCCCGACGCAGGCTTTCTGCGGGAAATCCTAAGCGTAACGAACTTTTTTTTTGCCGAAACGCTAGCGACACCTTTTTTTTCGTGGTTCGGGTAGGTTGTATCGACGGTATCCGAAGATGCCGCTCTAGGCGCAAATACCGAGACAATGTCGAATATTTATTTATACATACATAATCTTTGACAACGATTTGATTTATGTGCTGTAAAAGATTTATTTTTCATCGCTAGCGTTATGGATTTTTTTTCCCCATGTGATCAATGTATCCGTGTGGCGGAAGTTCCCTTTAGCACCATGAAAGTCATCGGTGTTGAAGGAAAAGTGTTTCCCGTACGCAATGCGTCTTTGTCCCTGTGTTCCGGATACCTTGTCGACACGAGTTTGTTCTTAGTTTGGTTTTGTCCATTTTTTTGTTTCCGTTCCATTTCTGACAGGACTCTGCATTTGATTTCAAATTTTCCGTCTGATCCTGCGTGTCGTACCTGTGCGAAGAACGGGAGAAGATCATCCCGAAGTGGCAAAAACAAATGGAATCGCTGCCGGCTGTGCAACGAAGGTGCTTGCGTGTGCGACACATCTCGTTAACTTATTTTTTCGCATCGATGCGAATTTTGGTTCGTCATTTTCGACTCAATCGACAACGAGGCTCGGGTTTTTCTTCCAACAACCATACAACCGTGTCGCTCTGGAGACATTTTTTCACCGGCCACCTCCCCATTGACGCCCGTCCCGAACAACGACAGCGGCACCGGAAAGTGAGTTATCTTCCACCCAATTGATGCGAAGGGAACGGATTAACCAGCCTCGCACGAAACAATGCCAACGCGAGAAAATTTGATTTCTGCCAAATCCGCCCCGAAACAGGGCTCAGCTATGGGAACGGCATTATTTGATTGCGTTTTAATATTGCCAAACACAGCACACACACAGAAAAAAAAACAGAGGAAAAATCCAAACCGAGCCATTTTTCTTGCCTTTTGCGCGTGTGGTTATGATAAGAAAGCGGTTTCGGTGCCGGGCAAACATCATCAAGCGAACACATACGGTGGGAATGAAATATGATCTAATACCACTCACGCGACACCATCAATCACGATCGGGAGGAAACGCTTTTTAATTGTTCTCCACGAACATTTGCGTTTTTTTTGTGGGTTGTTTTGGTTCCGCTGTTCGGTGCTGTGTACGCGAAGGATTATCAATCAAGACATTTCGGAGAACATCCCGTGACATCTTTCGGGGACAATGGCAACAAGCAGTGTTCGAAACTTGCGTTCCGCAAGTAACGACAACAGAAACCGTGTTTAAAATTATCCTAATGATGATGGGATATTGCATTTAAGCTTACTTTAAGCACAACTTGTATAAATATATAATAGTAAAATTTCAACACAAAACAAAACTTATCATAAATCCGTTTATGAAAAGTACATTTTATGCGTTCAAGACTACGCGCATTTCTATTACAGTAAAAGAAGAGGTAGTGGTGAATCGGAGGCAAAATCTTTAAATCAGATTTTTCATATTTACTATTATGTTTCATTATGTCTGATTTTTTGTATATGTTTACCCTAGCTTTATAGTATATGACGCTAGATAGTCAAAATCTTTAATAAAGAATGTTTGCCTTTGAGTTAGAAAAAAATGTTTAAAAAACATATTTACAAGATTCGAGAGCTTTCTATAATTTTTATCGAATTTTAAATGATGATTTACATCAGAAAGAACGATTTCTGGCCTTCATTTATATTACATGGAGCAATTTTCAATACGGGCAAAAAGTAGGTAAGTGGAAATTTGAAAACATATGAGAAATCAATTTTTTAATCAACAACTTTGTAGTATCACTCCTTTTTGTTCTTCCACATTTTCCAGTTATGCTCAAAAACTGGTTATCTTACAGTTATGCATGTCATTAGAAAGATACCAGACGACCATATCTGTCAAAAGCACATGACTGACAGGAAGCAGTATGATTTCCACGTACTCAACAAGGCAGGGCAGCAAAATTCACATACTTAATAGACGAAGGCAATCGACCATCACTGATTTCAGGGACTGGTGGAAAACCAACTCAAAAGCAAGTTGTTTGTACATTTTTTAACATTCAAACATTGTCAAAACATGTTTCTAGAAATCCGGACTATTACGTTAAATTTGTGAACTAAACGGAGGTAAACTTGTGTTAATAGAATTAGAACGTGAGTGCATTTATCCTCAGAGATTATTTTTTCAATTACAATTAGTTCTTTAAACCCTGTTCCTACATCTGTCAAATCAAATCCTTTCTATTCTACTAGCTCTTGGTGCTGTCATGTTTCAAACAAACACAAGATGTTATAAATTTAACTATTACACCTAACATACGTTCAACAACGTATTTACATTCGAATATCGCAGGATACACCTATTTGGGATGTCTAGACTTGTAGGAATGTGGAGTTAATGACGCGTATCTTCCAATTCGAAAAAGACAACGGTCTCCTCCTTTAAAGCGTATCCTTAAATACTGTTTTTACCTTTTCCTTAGTTATCTAATTAATTAACTAATTACCTTAGTAAATTAATTAATTAGTATTTTACATTTAGTCTGAAAAATGAAAGCTCTAACTGGGAATTCTGTCGTTCTGACTCATTGAAACCATTTGTTGTTTGTTTTGTTGCAGTTCCGTTGAGTCCAGATCATTGAGATGCGCATAGGACACGATAAATTTCAATCAATTGCTCAAGAAATCGCAAAAATATACATTCTAATGGACAATTAATAAAACAATAGCGCAGGATCGTCGTTCACAAGGTAAAACCCTATAACCCTATAACCCACAACAATTTCGCCAAAAAATCAAAAAACACAGCCACACATGCCCGGAACAAGTAAAGAAACAAGTAGAGAAATACCTTAATACCTTAGTTTTAAAAGACAAACATATTACAACTAGTCTTTTTTTCTGATTTTCAGTATTGGTTAAACATATTCCTAACGCCTTATCTTAATTTCGGAATCAAAATTACCCGAATCGTCCTTCGGTACACCACAAACCACCGAAACCAGAAAAAGGCCGACCAATGTTATATCGCTGTTCGATTAATTTTCCAATGATAGCTCTCTCGAAGTAGCTTAAAACCTCTGTGTGTATGTATGCTTGTGAACCGCTCGTGAGAAAATGGAAGTGGTGAAAAACCTCAAAATCCCACCCATCACCTCATTGCCTACCCGAACGGCACGGATTTAGAAGCCTCATTTAGGAAGGCAAACAAAAACCGGGTCGCATTAATTGAAAACTCGTTCAACCGAAAAATGAGAACTCTACCGTAGCGACTGCGCTAATATATCCAATATGGATTTATATGCTGAAATGTGTACGGTATGTCGATGGCAGTCGGATCCGATTTTTCCCACACCGTGTCACTGTACTGAGGCACGTCGCGTGGTAAAGAGTTTGTTTTCACTTGTCGGCACCAGACATATTGGCCGCGCTTATTGGCAATCGAATGTGTAGAGGAAGCAGGCACGGAATATGTATATGCACGCAATGTTTACCCATCGGTTGATGGAAAGTGTGCCATTCGCGCTTGGTGATCGATTTATGAAAATGTTTTCCATTTCAACCCTCTTCATCTTAACCGAGGGTGGTGCGGCTGCTGCTGATGATGGTTAAGCGTATTAAATTATTTCAACTTATTTCACATTACTGAAGGGTGTAAAAGAGCAGGTTCGATTGATTCAGTAGAATGAATCCAAAATTCCACGATATAGATTATGTCTAAGCACACTATCAACAAAATCTAACTTGCTTTATTCGTCTCGACAGTGAAAGTAATCTGTAAGACATTCATGAGTCGCATCCTCTGGGTGTTAATTTAAGTAAATGAGCGTTCCACATTCCTTCAACACAAATGGTTCAAACACAAAACCAATTGTAAAACTTCATTTATTTTAAGCGATTTGTTTCAGGACTTTGGGTCCCTTAGTTGGCCTTGTTTCTTTCGACAGAAACTAACGAAAAAACGGGGTGAATACGAAATTACTTCACAACTCAATCACAACCCTATTAATTCCCGGTGGTTTAGATCCGGGTAACTAGGAACGCAAATAGCACTAGTACTCGAGCTGAACCAATCAAGACGAATGGTGAATAATATCAGAGGAACTATGAGACGCAAAAGGGATGGAAAATGGGAAGAAGTATTTACAAATTCAAAATACAAATACTATTTATTAAAACAAATAAAAAATACAATACAAAACGAACTTTAAATAGCATTATTAATGAAAATTTGTAAGAAAATTTAAAAACAAACAAAATATTGTTCGTATCAATTACATCAAATATATTTTTATTTGCTTTATCTGCTGACATTGTATTGTTATGATTTTTTATTCGCTTCTGCATTATTATTATAAGTGTTGATCACTTTACGGTCTTTTAGATTTTTTTTCTCTCTTTAATTCAATTTCAGTTATGTAATTTCAAATCTTTCACATGTTTTTTACTATTTATATTTTCTTGAACAATTTAACAAGTTTCTTTCCTCTGGTTTTATTGTTTTAATTTGTGTTCGTTTATTATTTTAAGGGATGTTGTCTTTTTTTTTCAAAGGAATACTATAAAACATCGATCATTTTTCAATTTTATGTCACATTTTATTAACCTTCTTCATTTTTTATATTATTTTTTTCGTATCATTCGCAATTAAAGTGAAAGTCTTCAATTCTTTCGTTCGGCTTTTTATTTTAATCGTTCAATTTTGTCCTACTTTCACGATATAATATTCCACTGTGACTATCGAATATCCTTTTCGAATAGAAAAAAAAGGAAAGCTTACCCCACCACCCTATACCAGTTTGATCCCTTTTGTTTTGAGCGATGAAGGAAAAACACCATACGTTACACGCGAGTATGAGAAAAGTAATATATTTGTAACAGCTGTTGCGCAACATTATCGGCGCAAATGGTTATTTGTAATTACTTCACTTCGAACGAGACGCCCCGAACCACACCGTTTAGCAACTCGTACTGTTGGAAATATTATTCTCAGGTTCGTTTACGGCTCTTTTTCCTAGCTGACGCGTACCCGTCTCAGCCGGCATGGGTTTACAGCTAACGATTAGTTTCAAGCATAAATATCGATGTATCCTTCAGCGTGTCTCGGTAGGTCGCGATCCTACCTGCCACTTTCACGTCGAAAGAGTTGAATCATTCACTTTTGACACCCTTTTTCAGTGTCGATACTTTTCCTTCGGTATGTTCGCCGAACCCATGTACGGCCTTCCGCCCGAGCGGAACGGAAAACAGTGTACGGGATGGACATAAATCTCGTTCTCAAGGCACCCGCATTTCCTGCAAGGCTTTCGCTCCCATTCCGACTGCTGGAAAATCTTGACATGCCGGATTTTGCTCCCATTTTTCCGTCTCGGTCTCGGTGTAATGGCATTCGGCGATTAACGGAAAATACAACGCCAGTCGAACCGATCGTCGGTTCCATGTTGCGCGTGGAGGAAGAAAAAAAAAGCCAGAAACGTAGCATGTCTCTTCCCAAAAGATCATTTATTTAAGTAATGAGCACAGGTCCGTCCTCAAGCTGTCGTCGGTTTCCGTTCCATTGCCGTTGCGAGGAAGCGCACCCCTGAATGTTATTTATTAGCCCCCGGGAAAATGGGGCAGCGGGTTCGGGATCAACGGGATCGGACTCGGGTTCCAGCGCTTCCAGCGCACATCGGGAGGCAGGATAAATCACGTGCTTTACGGGTGATTAGTTGTCGAAATCGCATAGATCGAATATGGTCAAATGTAAGAAATAATGGAAGCTTACCGTGTTGCTATTTTGAAGTGCCTCTAATAGTAAATCACGGAGCGCGAGGGGCACAAACATACGCAGGATAGGAAGGTGGCACATAAAAACGTCTCATTGCTGAGGCAAAAACCTAACGACACACCTCCGGGTGCGATGAGGAAGAAGAATAGTTCTCATTTTTATTGCTAGATTTACTTGGAAATTCATTGAAATAATCAATTTATTTATGCTACGTTTTTCTTACGTCTCTTCCAGTCCGGAGGTCGGCACTGGGATACAAATGGGCTCATTTCAATACGTCTTAACCTACGCATACTGCAAATTACACAATACTTTGGGCAAATAACCCCAAAGGGACCGGGTTATTTAATTAACCTTATGTGTTGCTTTAAAAGTGACTCAATCAAGAAACGAACGAACTCTCCAGAAAACAAACTGTTGTCGACTGCAGTTCTTAAGTACACGCAAGTAGTTGACAAACGTTTGCTTTATCATTGGGTGTTTTTGTAGGTTTGTATGATTTATTTTTGAACCCTTGAATTATATGTTGTAAAAGAGTAGATTAGAGTTACCATTATTTTGATCATTTCGTGATTGTTTATTTTGGAAGGTTGCGATTGTGATGAGTGTTTTTAATATCTTGCTTACTATTTTGTGCATTGAAAAAAAAAATTGAAGTTCAAAAAAGTTCTCAAGACACTAATTAGATCATGAAAAGTGATCTCAAACGTAATTTGGAACTATTTGTACAGATTACAAAAATGATATTGTTTTATAAATTTAACAGTAGTTTTGAAATTAACAGAAAAATAAATAGAAAATAAAAAACTTAAACAGCAAATGAAATGAAAATTAATTAAATTTCTACTACAATTATGCTGTCTATAGGTTTAATATAACAGAGGCAACACCATTCATTAGTCTATTTCAACAGATTAAAAGCATGTAAGTGTCTTGGACTTACAAGTAGTTCTGATGTATTGACAAAAAGAGTATGTGTTGAATAATAACTTTGCAAAAAAGGAAAACTATTCGTAAACCTCTTCTTCTTTGGCGTAACGACCTACTCGGTCATGCCTGCCATTTCTGGCTTACGAGACTTATTGATACCACGTAGTTGGATATTCAGTCCTCACTACGGGGGGGGGGGGGGGGCGGTCCGGATGCCGGACCGCCCCCTATTCGTAAACTATCCGAACCATTAATATGGTAATATGATTCTTAACTTTTATATAAAATTCTAAACGACACTATGTTCTTATTATAATTAGCTTTGAAGCTACATCAGTATTCTAGAATGCTGTTCAAAAGCATACAAGGTGAATTAACGCTGCTAGTAAGCTTTAAATGTCCAGTGTGAGTTCATTTAACCATGATTAAAAAACGACATTTGTTATTACGATCAATAAAATATGCACCTTTCCAAAACTCAGTCAAAACCACCATTTCTCGAATAAATACACATATGTTATCAAAACAATTTAGCATAACTTAGAAACACACCCAAAACAATGCGCACCGCAAAAAAAAAAATCTCGTATCACACATTTTCCTCAACAAACGATTCGTATGCAGCGTCATTCTATCGTAACCATTTCGCACGGTGCCAGTTTGCAGGAACAGCTACGTCAACCGTAAAATTTTATCCCCCCGCTCACATGCATAACCCACAAAAGTTAAACTAAAAATGCTGAAAAATGAGACATCTCCATTCGCCCACGAAACGGTTTCCGTGCTGCACCCTGCCCATCGGAACAGTGTCCGTTGGACCGTGGTAATATGGTTGAATTTTTGCATAGTTTACTTACCTTTTGCGTTGCTCCATCGGCGGTTTATTTTTTTGTTGTTGGCTCTCCGTTCCTTTCCAACATCATCACACAGTAAGGGTTGCAGATCGCTTGCTGGAAGCTGGTGGATCATTCGGTACCATCAGCTGGTGCGGCAAAATCCTATCCCAACTACTACTTGCCGTAGTGTGTCGGTAAAAAGGGCACCCATTCGCCCATTTTTCCGGTCTCTCTAACTCACCTGCTTCAATTTCACAATCCATTTGGTTTTCGTGCCAAGGCATCCAACAGCTTGCAGTAATTGGATTGAGTACGGGGTGCCGGTGCTAGGCTCAAGGAACAATAAAGGAACATATTAACGTTTACTCGGTCGCAAGTTTTCCTGCTTTTCACACCCGCCCTCGTTCCCAACCCACCTTTGGCATATTGATTTCTTTAACTTCATCTTATTTCGAAGCGACACGCATACTGTCGACTCCTAAGTAAGCCATTGCAACACTTGGAAAGGTTGTTTTTCGCTCCGATTGCTCACCATCTTTCGTAAGGATTTTTGATTTCCGTTCCACCCTGCTGGTGGACAATATCTCTGTGCCAAACCCGGCGCAGCTTTAGCGGAATAAAAACCGCAAAATTATTTTTTTCTCCGACTTATGCATCAGTGCATTCGTATCATCGTCAAGCAGAAGTCAAATTTACATGTGCCGAATGAAAAAAAAAGTAAATTCTTCAATTTTTCTACCAAGATCAGCGAGTCAGAAAATTGCAACTGAAACCAAACTAAATCGAAACGGACGGTGACAGGGACAGTGCTGAAACGATTCTTTTGCTAAAAAAATGTTCAACTTCAGGAAAACGCGGTAAACTCAATTCTTTGTACGCAAGAACCACGTCTCGATTTTCCGCATTTCTAAATAAATCACAAACAAATTAAGAGAATTTTTTTCAGGTGCTTAATAAGCTTTTTTTAAAAGCGGTCATGAAAATTTACCGGTGTTTATTCATATTGTAATAAAACTGTAAAACATGCTCACAATTTCTCCCCCAGCAAGGAAATGAGCAGATCAGATGTTTCGCCGATATAATTCTATCGATTTTGCCACCTCCTTCATAAGCAACATACCACAAGACCTCCAAAACGTTATTACCTATTTCGTAAGACATCTCCTTTATCATCATCATCATCAGCATCATCATCATCTTCGAAATACCTACCTAGCAATTCCAGTGAGTGGTCATGACCATTTGCCTGGACAGCCAGCTGACAACCGAAAAAGACAAAATTGCGATATCCATTTGCTTGATTGAT
This sequence comes from Anopheles minimus, assembly GCA_000349025.1. Lineage (NCBI taxonomy): Eukaryota > Metazoa > Arthropoda > Insecta > Diptera > Culicidae > Anopheles > Anopheles minimus. The sequence continues at coordinate 895,599 of KB663611.1, read as the reverse complement.
TATTAATAATTTATGCCCTCTGCGCATCGATGAATATTGAAAATCGAACCACAGTTGTGCCGCAGCAACCACCTAGAGCGATGGTTGTGGAGAGACCGATCGGGAATGGAAGAAAGTTAGTTCACATAGGCATGCCAATACACTGTGATACATTCCTACCGGGTAGGATATCGTTTACGTTCCTTTTTTCCTAATATTAGCAAAAAACACAAATGAAAAGGAAATCCTGTTGAATAGTGTTTATATTTGGGTTTTAATAATTAGGTTAGGAATGTATCGTAAATATTAGATTTTAAACGATTTTTATTTTTTTAATGAAGGATTTGCTTGATGACTGAAAGTGAAATTTTAGCCAAATACAGCAGGTAGTTATGAAATAATCAATTAAACAATAGTCCCCATTTGAAAAATTAGTCAAAAAGCAATGAAAAAACCGAACCTTATATATGACTAATTCTTTATCAGTTTGTTTTTAGCAATGATATAAAAAAACCCAAGCCATTTTCATTGAGAAGTTTACGTTTTTTATCAGTCATCTGAACAAAATTAATTTCAATACACTAAACAATTCTTGTATATTAATTCTGTTAATGCAAAGGGTTTTTTGTAGGGTTTTTTTTCTTATAATCTTCTTTATAGATTATGTTTGTTACTAAAATATCAATCAAAATAAGTGTTTATGTTGACAGAAATGGTCAAAAATGAAACCAACGGCATTACTTATTCAGAGAAGTAAGGTTAAAAATGCCATAAACAATGAAAAACGGCTTAAAAAATTCAATAACGATTTTTTTACAAAACCAAACTCTTTTATGATATTTCTGTCATAGTTAAACATGTTTTCCTATAAGTAATTTTCCCTTTTTTCCTACAACTACACACTTAACCATATTAGTTTCGTTACACAAATCATACGAAAAAAAACTTTGTATCTATATCTTAAGATTTTTAAGTAAATCTAAAACAAAAACGAGTAGCCATATAGTTGTGGTATGCACTGTAGTAGATTGAAATTTTTCTCCAAAACAATTCTTCATTGCTGGACAATATAAAACCAACATTTAATTGTAATTTTACTACAAATGAATTCAAAATCTAGTTCGAAAGATGTTAAAGCAATAATTAAGAAATTACTCTAAAGATCACGTTTCGTTTATTTTATGTGCTTTTCCTTTCTGTTTTCACTGGTTTTTCCTTGTTGACACATTGGGTTAAGGTGGTTAGATTACAAATCGTTGCCGGCATCGCTCAATTTATCATTAATAAAATGGAAACTTGCTGTATTTGTTAGCAAACGACGCCACTTGCTCTAAACCTACCGCCCTATAGCGGTACATAATTAGTTTTCTTTTAAACGTAAATAATTTATTGTAACAACCCACAGGACAATAAATTGAATATGAATCCAAGCTTCAACATGATGCCACAATTGCATTGTTGTTACTCCCGTGATAGCTTTACACCCCGCAGCTGTATTACACATTGTTTAACATTTAGAGTTATAATAAAAAAAATACACACACACCCAGCAACAAAATACACATGGGCTCCTCAATCGGCGCTAGTGCATTATCCAGACGTAAATTCCAAAGGGCAAAACTGAAAGCAAACCACCACCCATAAACATCAAACTTCCACCAACCCCCGAACACATTTTCCAGCAAAAAAAAAAAACGCCACACCAAACCAACGACCTACAACGCGCTACAATATCAGCAATTTATGAATGTGGTCAGCAATATGGTTATTTTTTATGGCAGCAATCCTTTTTGCCGTCACCCTTCAACGACTCTCGGAATCTCACATTTTTTGTGCTTGCTTTGGGAGGATTTTTTTTTACAATATATTTATTATCATACACACAGAAGCGCGCCCGATTGTATTTTTGTTTTTGTCAGTATTATTACCCGCTGCTTATCCACATGAGCGAACCACCATCCACCAACGTGTGTATGCATATCCACCACCGGGTGAACAGAGTGACCGCAAGTGCACAAAATATTCTCCCGGAAGTGTAGCACCGCCAGCAGGAACGTTACCGACGCGCACCAAAACTGCGAGAAGCCGGATGGTTTTGTTCGGAAATTTGTTTGACATTTATTTTATGCGTTTTTCCACATTTTTGCTTTTGCTTTAAATTATGCATAGTTTGGGAGCGCACAAAGCAAACAAACGTTCTCCCCACCCCGAATGTAACTACTTTCCATTTTACCGGCTGCCTGGTGTTTTGTGGCAAGTTTTAATTGAATGAACCCGACTGCTAACCGGCGCACTTGCGGGCCTCGGATTGATGGGTTTAGTTTGTTTTTACTGTAGCCGGTCATTGCTGGTTTGCAATATTCATGCAACGGGGAGTTTTTTTAATTTTTGCAAAACTATCCAAAACACACACGCATATGCAAGCTGATAAGGAATAAATTTAAAATTGGCTTCACACTTTGATTGCCGTTCCGTTCACACCCCCAATAACGGGGGAGGATGATGCAATTTACTAATGAAAAAATCCCATCCCGTTGGTAATTTGAGGCAAATGTTTTGACACAAAAAAAACAAGGACCAAAAAAAGAAAACAAAGAAACAGATCCACCGGTGTGACGAGTGGTTGCCACCACAGGCATCCGATAATCTATTGGTGCACGCATTGGGATGTTTAATATGCGTAACCACTTTGCGCGGGAAGTGGCCGGTATGCTTCCGAACAGATTAATTAATAAACATGTGGTATGGTGTACGCGATGCATCGCATATTACCTGTTTGTTTGGTTGAAATAATCTAGGCGAGTGTGTTACCATCTGTCCCCGAAAAACCACTGTACTGATTTCAAGCACTGTTTTGCATAATTTTGATTGGATGCTGTGTTCTATCAAAAGCATATCAGATAATACACATTAAATTAATTTCAAATAGCTTTGGATATTCTGCAATACTACTGATCTGTTGCGATACAAGACCGTTACTAAATTTGTATGTTTTTCTTGTATATTGTTGTGTCGGCTGCTAGTTCAAATAATCTGAATTGTAGAACCATAGTCTCCTTCATAAAAATGAAAAATAGAATGTGTAATAATGGCTTTTGAAAAACAAACAATTTATGTATCGTGATACATTAATTTGCACAGAGTAACAAAAAACAATAAAGCTATCAAACAATTTCTGTGTTACCCACGTTTTATGAAAATTAGTTTGGAACAAAGTGCACTCTATCAGTGTTCTTAAAGTGAATCCTTTGCTTGTGTTCCAGAAGTCAGTAATCATTTCGTTTTTATGAAAACTATTTAATTCGTCTAATACTAATTAACAGTAATACTGATCTGAGTTAAAGCTAAAAACAAGGCACAAATGCATTGAGAGTATTCTTTCAATCAGCTTAATCGATGCATCCTAACGGAGTACTCCAGGCATAAGCTGATTTTTCAAGGTTTAAAGAAGGCAATATCTCCCATCCAATAATAGTTGTGTCCTATATTGAATCTTATGATTTATTTAATTTTTTTTAATTATAAGCAAATCAGCCTGAACGATTCTATGTGAACAATAATAAAAAAAAAACTAAAGTACAGCAACAACCTTACTGTTACATTTCACTCTGTAATTAATTTATATTTGTTTCTCCAAACCTAAATATCCTTCTTGCCTTGTTTGGTACAACATTGTAACGCAAGTTTGTTATATTTAAAAATTCTAAAAATACTAGTTTTTTCTAAATTTTTGACTTATTCATTCTGACGTTGAACTATGCGAAAAAGTATGAGAATCAAGAAACTTAAGTTATTATTCCCAATTTACACATTTTTTTTCAAATTTTGAGGAAAAAATTGGATTCTAAATTATTTTTCGTTTGATCAGAATTGTTAGCAAATATAAACTTGAAGAGCAAAGTGCACGCATTCATAAGTTGTTGATTTTGAGGTGGTTTATAACGATGATGCGTTCGTTACGACCGTCCACCATACATCGACCAAATCCATACGCCCAAAGTGAATGCGTGAAACCAACTTTCCACTCACTGTTGGATGCATTGCAACTTTGTTATTTTGTTGTTGGTTTTTTCGTTGCGGTTAACGGCAGCTTCAGTGGCCTTCACGGGACATTTTCACGTCCTGTAAGCAATCCAAAGGCCCGCGTTGGATGTCTTTGAATTTTCTTGAATGATAGCAATGAAGTTCCACACGCACGGAGTAACAACAAAGTATACAGGCCATGACCAACCTTCCTAGCCTGTTTTCAAGCGAGAAGCAAGTTTGCGTGCAGTACGATCAAAGATGCGCTTGCAAGGCATTGGATGGTATGTCTTCCGGATAACAAAAGCATAACCCAGCACACGGACGATAGGTCGTCGAAAGCGCGTGTGCTCCTGTTGCACGTGCATAACGTGCAGCTTCAAAGTAAACTCTGGTCACCGCGTTCTACAGCTGGCTTGCGGTTAAACTGTATGGCGTTCGGTTGTAAATAAGGTGCATGTATTGGGTGGAATTTCTATGGAACGATTTACAATGCTCACATGCGCAGACACACGTTCCGAGTGATGCATTCCTTCATGGAGTTTGAGAATGCATTAATCTCGTGTTGGGAGAGTTCTATATACATTTTTGTTTAGTTTTAACGGTAATAATTTTACAACATTTGTCTAGTTAACAACAAGTACATCGTAAGAATAAAAAATACATTAAATGTAAATAATTTGTATGAAGTTTCCAAAAAGTGAATGTTCAATTAGACAGTTTATAAGTCTTGATGCACATTTGGCATAGACATTTGAACATTTTATATATAGATAATACATATTTCAGGCAGCACAGTCATCTGACCAAGTTTTTATATCATTGTTTATAAAGAAAAAAGTAAATTAGAAAACGAAGCATATGAAGACAAAGGAGAACAATAAAAAGCAAACATATATAAGTTAAAATATATGATCAATCACTTTATGAACGAAGATTATGAATTAATGCTAAACAGTTAGTGAACTACTGTAATAAGTTGAGTTTTCTCCTCCTTCGTGGAGTTATGGACACCCAAGTTTCTTCTATTCTAAATTTCACGTTCTTTATTTACTAGACTTGCGAGTAATTTGATTCATGATTCTGATAATGTACTTGTACTTCAGATAGTGAAATTGGGCTTATTTCTAATTCAAAATGGAATAAATTTTTGACTCCTCCTGAGCTTCCTTATATTTGAAAATAATGTATAACGCTTTGTGCATATTTATCAGGTATGCTTATTTTATGCACATTTTGAACTAAAAATCCTTTTCTAACTGCAGCATAATGTCTTCGTGATGTTTCACATTTTCTATAATTTTCTACATTCTCCTAATGCTGTGAATGAGTTTTCCTAAGAATTCCTTAAAAATCATTGCCTCACGATTTGAAAATATTTCCAAATTGTGTCAGAAATAAGAGCGCATTTATCTGTATATATTTTATTTTATGAATATTTGATATTTAACATTTATTCAAATAAAACCTATTTCTTTGACATATGTATGTTGAATTGCTTTTTATGGTGTCTTATTATCTACTTCTCCAATTCAAATAAATTATTTGGAACATCCATGAGAACCATCCATGTTTGTGTCTCGGCTAATTATAAAATTTTATAGCTCTCTTTGATAAGGCGTTATACTACTTAATGTGTCTTGGCGACATTAGAATATTGTGCGCTATAAGATTGAGGTGTCAAATGATATGTTGGCCTACTGTTTATCACAGATTGTAAAATAAATATGCTAGAGACTATTGCTCGTTATGTTCTGCTTATGGGAGGTTTGTATTAAATATGTATTATGTATGTGGCGCATATCAAACCCAAATTAGTTTTTTTGTTTTTCATTGTTTCATTTATAATATTTTGCCTTCTATATTATCTTTTAATTGTTTTAATTTCTTTATCATATTTTAATTTATGCTTCATACAAAATACGACCCAGAATTCCGTAGTTCGAAGAATTAACATCAACAAATTGAGATTAATGTTCGGTACGAAATTAAACAGTTTAAAGAGATCCTTTCCTCATCAAAGTCATTTACATTGTCTGTTCGACTAACAGCCGCCCAATTGGTTCCACACATCAACCAAACATGTCGCTGCCTAATTTCCTTCCACACACTCATTCTCATCATCGGGATCACTTTAGTCTCATCGTTTAATGTCGCTTTTTCTCCATTCCACGCTCCCATCCAGCAGATTCGAACGAAGTCGTCAAAATAATTAATCATACACTCTCAGCCCGACTAAGCTGACGACGTACGACAGCCGCATCCAGGACCGCACCATGTGCTCAAGTGCGCTTGTAACGAGTAAGGCAGGCAAAAAAAAAAACAAACCCACAACCGACCCGTCCACAGAAGCGTATCCTTTTGCTCGCGGGGTTCCGTTGCTGGTTTAGGTGCGTTCACGAGTGGTCCACAAGTGCAGTGCTACATGTTTCGGTTCGCCTTTGACCCGTCGCCTTTCTCCGCGTGCGCTTGTGCCCTAATCCTTCGTGAGCTCTTGAATATTGAAAAAACGAAACATCCCAACGGATGCACTTGAAGATTTCATTCTTGTGCATGTTTACCTTTTTAAGATTTTGATGTTTAAAAGTTCCACCATACCCGGTGGCAAGCACCGATTTTGGCTGTGCATATTCATATTTCATCCCACCATTTGTCTCCCCATTTGCAAGCTGTGCTTGTTTGCAGAAAGATTTGCTTCTTTTTTCACTTTGGAATCTGCACTCGCTCGCTGCAAAAAATCTCGATGCCGGCGAACCATCTGGCCATGCCGGAGGAGAATCATTTTCACCAGCCCTGCTACCCACCAGACCGTAATCGAACAAGTTGCACTCAAAGAGATTAAAGCAGTTACCATCAGAGCACCCCGAGTCGTCATTTGCCCTTTCGAATTCTAGATCCATATTTTTTTTTACTTCCCTTTTCCCCATCCTTACAGCGCTGAGGAAGAGTGATCTGATAACGGGTCGGAAGTCGGAAGACGATCGAAGAATTGAACCGAGCACATGAAAACACGCTTCGTTGGCATCTCAATTACCACCCTCGCGGAAAGGCAGGATTTCAGATTTCCGAAATTCGAATCCTTAGAACCCCACCGAAAACGCTGGTCAGTCTCGGTAAGCGACTACGAACGCAGTTCCGTTCAACCCAAAACAAAACAAGCAGAAGAAAAAAACAACATCCCTCTCGTGTTTAGGTTTTTGGTTCAGCACAAGGGCACCTCGACATACCGTGCACTCCACGGCCGGTACCATTATCATTATCGTTATGAGAAATAATTTGGTAAATTGATATCTTCTTCCATTATTCGACCAAACGAAGTTGAGCAAAGATTAAGGATTTATTTGGGTTTGTTGCGTTGGTACTTTTGTTTTTTCTTTCCGTTTGTTTTCCAAAAATTTGTTCGCTAAATTATGTAAGCGGTTTGGAATTCGCTCCCTAAAACAGGACAAATCAAGCAGATTTTCATTTATGCTCGCTATGGTCGGTTTGTCATTTCCTGTAAGGGGTTCCCGGGGTTCAGTTTGTTTTCTTTTGATTTATTTTTTGTCTTTTTATGTATTTTTTTTACATTTGCTTGCACTTCTTTGTGAACGTAAACCAACAGTTGATTTATATGTTTTGAGTATTTGTATTATTAATTGTATATTTTGATTTATACTTCAATAGTGTATTTCGTTGTGTTATGTTGAATGTTTGTTGGGTAATGGCTTTTTTATTTTTATTTCCAAAGCTACTTTTTTCTTAAATTGCATTTTAACAAATTCAGTAATTAAAATTAACTTTGAAGCAAAATTTAGAGCGATTGTCCCAATTGAAATAGCTAAACAAAATAAATCAACCATAAAAAGATTTCTTTGAAGGATTGAAAATAAAACTGAAAACCAAACAAGATAAAACGAACTCCCTTGGTAAGTTTCATTAGTTCAAATATTTAAAAAATCAAACAAAAAAATAAACAAAACATATAAGATAAATACTAGCGTGATTGAATACAAATGGAATTAGAGACGAATTTGTTTAAAAAGAGCTAAAATTTTAAAGATAAAAAGAGTTAATGAATAAATAGTCAGAAACTGAATAATTTTCCACTGTTACTTACTTGTTTGATTCATCCTTTTTCTTTGATGAGTTGTTCGTTTATTTTACAGTTGTTAACACTATTTTTCTTTAAGTTAACACTTTTATATGTTAAGTTTCATTCGAAATAGTATAAGTCTATTGTTTTTTTTTTAATTCTTGTTTTTTGGATTTTTTTAACTAAATATTGTAAATGGAAGAAAAATAACCTTGCTTTGCGAACCATTCACAAAGAATAATATTTTTTATGGATTTATCATTTAATTATTGATAAAACAACCCGCATGGAGACAAAAGGGTACTTCACAGGACCTAAGCAATAACTCAAATTCTATCACTTGTATAATAAGGAAGGAACCATCATATCACTTCTTTATTTCATACCGTGCGTTGATCCCTTCTTGATATGGAACCACTTTTTTCGACGTAAAAAAACACTCAAAGCAGGATATTTTACTTATAACCAAAAAAAACCACCATCCCTTTTTGGTATCGACTAGAAGAAGACAATTTTTCTCTAATTGCACGCATGCAGTTCGCCAACGAAATCGATCAGATAACGTACCCGCGTAGTGGCCTGGCGTGAGCATCGAACCGTAATTAAGTGCTCACAAGCGGTTACGGTTCCGTTAGATTGTTTCTTTTTTATTTATTTATCCTCTTCCCTTGCAGTATCACCCTGCCATACCCTTCGAATCGCTTTCATACGCGATAAGGGCACGTACTGGCAAGCGTCATCAAACGACCAGCACAAAGGGGGTTGTTTTTAGGGAAGCAAAGGAAGCCTCATTCGCCCGTACCGTTAAAACGCCAAGTTCCGTAAATTTTGATGAAATGGTGACATCTGTCGATTTTTTCATTCTGATTTGTCAAACGATACATTAGCGTTCCAGGCTCATGTTGGTGTTCTTTCCTTATTGGAGTAATTTGTTGTCGTTTTTTGTCTAATTTTTTTTGCTATCCATTGCTGATTGTAGTGCAATTTTTGTGCCACTTTTCTAACTGTGATGCTTTGTTTTTATACCGAAATTGAAAAAAAAACACCAGCTGTATGCAATTTGCGAAAATTTCATCGCTACAAAGATGACGCCTAAGTTGCATTTGTTCGGTTGGTGGACAGAAAAAAAGGAAAGAGATTTTTTTCTTCCACAACTCCACCTGGACACAGACCTAAAGTGCAGTTAGAAATGACAATGTGCCAAACCAGGGCAACAAAAAAATGTTATCATCTTCCACCTGTCGTCCGGGAATCGACGATGCGGATGTCTTCAGTCTCAAGTGAGTTCCTTCTTTCTTCGCTCCCCGAGCGAACGCTCTTTGATTGCCCCTTCATTGATTCACGTTTTGGGCGACATGACATGAAAAATGCAAAATTTGCATAGCTCCAATAAAAAAGCAGCAAAAATGTAATGCAAACGAAGATGGACATGAGGTGAAGGTGAAAGAATAAAAAAAAAACCACGATCTTCAACCGAATGAGCTCCACATGGCAAGCGAGAAGCTTTACCGAAGCACACCATGGCCGCATCGCGAAACGATCACAAACCCCAGAAACGTGCATCATCTCGTGCAAGTGCAGCTTGTTCGGTTTTGTTCAAATGCATCCCTCCCGGTGTGCTGTTTTCCCCGGTCCACCGCACGCAGATAAAACCGAAATCGAAGATGCAAAGAAATCTCGTCCGCATTCGCAAAACTTCGATCGCACGGAAGGAAAGAAAGCAACGTTCGTGAACCGATTACGATTCAATTCCGGTCGAAAGACGCTGTCAATCATGGATGCATTCCGGGGACGGTTGCACTTTGCAAATGTCGATCCGCTCGTTGCACTTGAACTTGTCTTTGATTTTTGCTCCTCGAAACTCACCAGCAGCAGGGAAGTGAAGGCTTTGATGTGCGATCAGCTTTTGATTTGGGAAAACACGGTCTGGGGGTTGGTAAAAAAAAGGGAATGGCTTTTGTTGATTGCACCCCCAGATTTGGCCGTCCAGGGAGCCGAGAGGGTAGAGATTCGGGAACATTTTTGCTAACGTGCTTGGTCGTAAATTTGAATCAACCTATTGCCAGATTGAATGACAAAATAGACGAAATTGAACTTATGATTTCTTTGGTGGATCGCTTCCTGGAAAGCTTCTCGCAGCACGCAATTGCTCGCATTGTATTGTTGTTCAGGTTGCGGAAAAATGAAACCATGTTAAGTAAGTGAACCGTTTTATTATAAACCGTTTCAAATTCAATGAATATTGTGCATGCTTCATTAAGCATTAGAGAACCCTGGTAAAGAGGAGGTATATTTTTAAATTAAATCAAATAATATGAGCTAAATTGTGAAGCGTGCAATATTAAGCCAAAGCGGAATACATTATATGGTAAATGTCATTATACTCAAATATAAAAAAAGATGAAATAAATTAATTCTCCCGTTTTCACATGATGACGGAATTTGCGTTAATTTGATCAAAAACCGTCAATAAATACTAGTATGTTTAATGTATCGTTACCAAGCAATCATTTCTTAAAAATCTTCTTTATGAGGTACTTATAATGATTTTATGATAACTTTTTTTAAAGTTTGATATCTGGAAACCTGTTTTACTTATTTGTTGTACAGCACTACATTTATCATAAAGAAGTAGTTAATAGGGTAGTATAGAGCCTTCATTAATGATACTAGCGAGTTTCTTCATTAATGATACTTTGTACTTAAGTTTTTTTTTGCGTTAATAACTTTCAACAATGTATATTATTTGAACAAATTCATTTTGGAAGTCTGTTTGTAGAGTGTCCATTTTTCAGTGCCAAGGGGGTTTACTTTCATGGGCCTAACTAGGCTCTCTGGAGTTTTGGAATAGACAAAAGTATATTGAATAAATGGATATCCCCTATCGCGAGTTGGAATTGGATTGTTTAGAAAAATATTTAGAAGCCCTCAAGATGACTAACTCAAGCGAATCAACAATGAACATTTTTAAAGTTTTTCCAAAGTGTACAAAATATTATTTATCTCTCTTGTTTAATGGACTAAACAATTTATAAACATCAATTAAAACTTTTTCAGCATATGAGCATGAGCACCATAGCATAAAAAAGTCCACCCATAATCATTTTATTTAGTATCGATTTAAAAAGTGTTCGAAAAATATACATTTAGAGCACAGTGTCCAGTCTATTATGGACCAACATTTGAACACTCACGAAATGAACGAATAAATTGGGACGCTTTTCTACCTTTTTCCCGAAAATTCCATTTCTAATCAGATTATCAGGTAAATTAAATGGAAATAATACATACTTTCAGTTTTGTATCTCCGCTTAATCTTTATAGCAGTTATATACTAATTTTTTAAACACATTTCACGGGATTAATGCTATACAATTGTTCTCATTTTTAAGCCAAGAATTGTTCGACTCATTAAGACACACACATCGGAAATCATTCAAAACAAAATGACCATCAAAACGTTTCAAAGGGTTCGAGCATATCATTAAAAATAAGTTCTATTATATTAACGTATTGACTCACATGTTGTACTTACTGACTTCTTTGTCAACTTGTTCCATTTTGCGTGAATTGATGCACTATAATACATTAAAAAGCGTCACATGTAAGTTTTTCAAAACCAATAGTTAAGGACTTTTATGCAAATCAGTTGGTTTTATTAATTGTATACTGAAAAAAAATTGTGTTTAACAAAATTGTATAAACCATAAAATTTACTTATTAACTAAACAGATTAAAAAAACGCCTTACGATTGATACCAAATATTTGAGTTTACTGCCAAAAATTTAGTTTACCCACAACGTCTCAAGTTTGCATAAATTTATGGACATCAAGCATGAAAAGTAAATTCCCATAATGTATTTGCCGTGAAGAAAACGTTTCTGAAATTGTCCAACAGTTACAGTCACTCACCATCGAGGACGAAATTAGGAGCTGGCTTAATGCAACAATTTTATCGTCTAAACATCGTAAAAGTACCTTTAAAATCACCTCCTCAGAAGCCACTCCTCACTCGAGTCGAATCGATTTCTTTGCCAGAAAAGCTGGTTCCTGGACAAAAAAAAACATTATTGCCGAAAATCATTACTTTTTAAACGCCACTCACTGCTTAATGGGAACCAGCATGCTCAACACGTTCGGTTGCGAATTTTACACCCTTCTTAAGTAACTGGAGGGTTATCGACAGCAGTACAAAAGTAACGAAAAAAAACACACACACAGAACACGGGAGAACCACAAACTCTTTATCACCCCCCTCAAAAAAGGCAGAACCATTTCACCGTCTGACCGACTGACGTCCTTCGCATCACTATAAGCATCACTAGCGACGACCCAACGGGCGCTTTGGGACCAAAAAAGTTGACCCATTGATACCAGCAGCCAAACAAAAGGAAACAAACGAAAAGAAGGAGAAGGAAACACGCTGCCAAACACAAAACAAATCAGAACGGAAATCGAGCATCGAACGGTCTTTTCTTTCCTAAGACCGCACAAACAAAGCGCCACAATCGGGCCGCGAACAGTTTCGAACGGACCGAGCGTGAGTGAGCCATTACCTTATTTTATGCGCCAGTATTGTTTACCGAAAAATCCGCAATCAAGGCACCCATTCAGGCACGTTCCGGCCCAATCCTCCGGGCCCTCGTCAGCCGAAAACGTCCTACCGGCTAGCTTCCGGTGGAAAAAGGGGACTTGTATGCGTGTACACACATGCGACCGTCTGCATGGGTTTACATGGAAGGAAAAATGGACGGCACTGCCAGCGTTTGAATTCCGGATAACAACAATCACTTAATCAAATTTCAATCTCATTTCTGACTTTTCACTTGCTTTTCCCGGTTTGCCTAAGTGTCTTCTACACAGCTCAAAGAGGTAACGACCCCTTTTTTTGTCATTCGTAGATCTCCGACCCACCACCAGGAAGCGTTTTTCCTTCGAAGCCAAAGCATACATTGTGCGAAAGGATGTGCACGGCTGTGTCCCAATGTGAAACAGTCAACTTTAACCTCTCGTCGAAGGGAGCGATATTTTTGTAACATTTAACCATTTCAAAGGACCAACCCTCAAGTATTTGGTCCGCACGGTTGAAAAGGGTATCGAAATTTGCAATCGGACCACGCATACGTGCCACGTCGGAAGCAATGATTATATTGCGCCATATTTTTAACAAACACACACAAACGAAGAAGGAATTTTGAGGAAACGGAAGAAGAACCATGCACGTGGCTGCATAAAAATACCCACATCAAGTGAAGCGAGTACCAAGCAAGACTTCCTTTCCGAAATGGAACGAAATGAAGCATAACGCTCGTATTAGTTCAGGCTGATAAGGTAAACATCCCTTACTATTATCAATGATCAAATCGTTTTATTACCCAGTTGAAGTCCTTCCTACCCGTTTACCCAACATTTTTGATGTTGTGTTGGGCAAATTTGGACAAATTCAGTTTTAATATTTTCTTAATGTAAATTTAGCTGCTTTTGGCATTCTTTAATTAATTAATTCAGTTTGATGCTGTTAGAACCTTTTTCTGGTCGTTTTACTTCGCAGAGTCTTGAAAAGAATGTAAAACCGGTTCTTTACTCTTCGTAGATTGCTTAAAACGATCATGCGAAAAAGATTGCATAGTTTTAGGCGTAAATAATTTCAAAATCGACATACAACGGATTTATGGTTATCAAGGCGAAACAAATCAATTAATTACTTTCAAACCTTCAGAAATAAGTAAGAAAAAAATCCCGTTTAAATAAATTGAAAACATTTCCCCATTCCAATGCATGATTTGTGGAAGCAATCTTAAACAACCAGGTTATCCCTTCGATTGCCCGTTTTTTTTGCGTACATGAGCATAAAATTTAAGTTTTTATTACTGCCAACATAATAGTCGCTCGTAAAAACGGTCATGCGATACGCTTGAAATCCGCCAGTCAAGCGCAGACCTTTTGCCGTAGGTCTGGAACACGTTCTCGATTCTTACAATCCATACACGGCCATAGTTTCTCTGCTTGCTTCCATTTTACGTTGATTTTGCCCAAACATTTGCTTTTACCAGAAAGAAAATTACGAAGCAAATACTTTACCGCTGCTCTCTGTTTCTTCCGCATCCCGCAGCACACGACTGCAATTGGCATGCAAAAATGGCTCTCATTCGTAACGGCACAACAACGATATATGCGATCCAAGATATTCAAGATTTGTGATGGTCACGAGCATTGGAATCGAGGACGGTTAAGGGTTTGCACTGTTTAGCCAAAAGATTGAGACCGAGTAATCGAGCAGCATCGGTACCCAGTCGTATGTTCTTACATGGCCAGACTTTTTATTCGTGAGCTGATTTTCTAAATTTCCCAAACTAACCCATACGACTGAAAATTCATGGAACGTTTGTTGAGATTGACTTTTACGCTCCGGTTCGACCATTACACCAATGATGGAACACAAGTTAACTCGTTTTATCGTTTACCTCATGGTTATTCTGGACAGGAAATTATCAAGAGGATAGTAAGATATCGGAGTGCTCTTATCGGTCTGTTGAATGCGAGGCGAAACAAAACCAGCAGTTTACCTGATGCAATAAATGGCCATTCAATTATTTTGTCCAAACCAGATATGGGTTGAATGCCATTTTTTGGGAAATAACGATAAAGGGAATCAAACTCCAAAGGGAATTATGGTATCGGTGCTTGAAAAAATGTTCATTTAACGCATGAAAATGAAATGAAATTATTACAGGCATTTAAATAAAATCGTTCAGCAGACAATCAAAACAATTTTTATTGGATCTGCATAATACGCTTAATATGTTCAATCAGGTAATGAAATTTTTATTCATTATTAATAATATTTGTATCTATACGCAATTTGTTAACATTATTTAGCATACCAAGTCCTATATTAATTCATCCAATATCGAATAAAGAAATTGAGAGTTATAAAAAGAGGTTTATTTTGTTTGAGTAACTGACTGTACAGACTTTTAAGTAATTAAATTGAACCTTCTTTTCATTTCTTTCATCTTGTCCTTCCACGATCCCACTATTCTTACTACATCCCTTCAAGGATGCATTGTGTCGTGCGGTTTGCCTAGCGATAGGCGCTTTTCTATAGCTACATTCGACAAGTGCCTTCCATTCGTACCATTCGCAAAGCTTCCAAATGCAAAAAATACACATTTCGTTTCTAAATTAGCATTTTCCCGACGTATTGTAGGACTGGCAGACCATCATCAGCACGATCATCGAATCTCGTGCACACGCATTCGCAGACACTTCCAGAACAATCATCACCGGTGTCAACCAGCTATGCGACAGCACCGGTCCATTCTGCAATTTCTGCATTCCAGGTGGTCCCACGGGACAATGGTACGATTGTAATTCCGTAGTAAACGCCATTTCGGTTAGTTGATGGGCTACTGCATTGTACTACGGCGCTGTGTTACGACGCCCGGTACGTGCGCACCAGAACAACGGAACCACCATAATCGAATATTAGATGCCATTGAAAACATTTTAAAGTTCATTAATATTAATTGCCACTTGCGCACACCGCTTGCGTAGCAAAAGTTGGCTCACACATCGTTACAGCCCGTCCCGTCGTCATCATCATCATCGTCGCCGGTTGTCAGGTTTGAATGGGTGAGATTGTGTTTTCTGAAGGATTGGTGCAGAACCCTTCGGTGTAATTGTAGCAGCCATCGGGCAAGTGGAACCGATGCACAATCACAACGTGCTGGCACATCCTGCAGGCATGCTTTCCGACATGTTTACCGAGGCTACAACTCCTTCAGGATGACGGGTAGCTTTCGTTCTTGTTTGCATTGCATTACACTGGCAATCAAACGTACGCAAACAACAGGACAACATGCAGGCATCATCGGGGTTAATGCAGCTTCCATTGGCTGACTGCAGTGACACTTTGACCGGGGCCGTGTTAAATCATGTCAACGACAAGAGGGCATTGAGCGTGAAGTTGTTTTGATGAATAAGCACGTGCTATAAGAAAATAATAGAAACAATTATTTCACTATAAAAAATACTACTAGCTGCTATAAAAATTTTATACTTATTTAATAAATTTTATATTATAGTATGTTCAAAATAAACGTTATCGCAACCATCACTGTGAAACTAATCGGTGTAACCTCGGCACGGAGTCTCACATATTTACTCCCGTGATAATTAAACTACATAACAGCTACATGAAAGCTCACCAACCAACGCCCTCTATCCGCTTCCAGAGATGTTGCAACAAGACTTCATGTAGCCCACAGCCCACAGTACTTGTTAGGAGAGATCTCTCCTCCACACGGTACAACAGATACATCGTATCCGGGCAGTTTTCCTTCTTCAGCAGCTACTTATTGGCTTTCTACACCGATTTTTGGCACGAACCAAACCACTAGCCTCAATAATTTCCTTCCCCTTCTTTTCCCTCTACCTTACAACCACCTACACGAACCTTCTGCCGATACAACAGCACAACGGAACGGAAGTGAACATATCGAATTCCATAACAGTGATATATGTTGTCAGTGGAAAACAATTTGCCGTTAAGAGAGTGGCGAACGGATCATAAAGCTTCAATTTTTCCGCACATTGTGTGGAGCCGCATGAAATGGAACTGAGCAAGGATGCTGCAAAGAAAAAAAATGGAAGAAAAAACAGAACTTTCCTGGGAAAACGATGTCAAAGATGCCAGCGAAAGTGAAATTCTATCGCACATCTCATTTTTGTCCGTAAAAGAAAGGATACATCGGTCCAACAACAACAGCTATGCCCAGTCGACCATTAGCCGTTTCGCCAGGACACTCGCCTCCCATCCCAAGGAATCTTTTGCAAACCCGGAAATGAAGAACAAAACGACCGGAATCTTTCAATGCGCAATGTGGTATGAAGCATGAAAAAAAGCGCACACACACTAGCTTGTGCTAAATTAGAAATGACACAAAATCGATAGCAGCTGTAGCATTTTTCGACGTATAAGAGATGCTGTTTCCATTGCTTCCGTTGGTTGGCGTAATTTTCCCATGTGACTTATCATCTCTCACATAAGCGCAGGGACCTTCATCCACATTGACACGCGCTGAGGATCGTTTTCCTGTGCTAAAAAGCTCTGCAAGAAACTTTACGCTTTTATGCACCTCAATTCTCGAACCTGTCGAACTGGAGGTCTCTGGTGGAAAGCTGTTTCAAGCGAAGCTCTTTCAAATCGGCTGTCGTGTTGGAATGATTTATTTTTTACAGTAAACCGCGTAGCAAATGTTTCTTCCTTCGGGGAAGGCTCGATGAGAAGTGGATGTGATTGGGAAACGCTGACAAATTGATTTCAATTTTTCAATTTCTAGGTTGCCGTGCACAAATGACCTGTGTGTTAAGTAAGTTTCCGTGAAATATTAATTATTTTCCGTTTTGATGCTGTCTAATTGGGACAAATTGATCGCTTTGAATGCGTGGCAAACATTTGATAGGTTCTGTTTATGAGTTGCATACTTTTAGGCTGAAACTATATACAGTCTTACTTCTGTCCCTGAAAGTATGCAATATTGTGAATATTTTGTAAAGCAGAATCTGTAGATTAGGGATGGGAAATGTTTCGGAAAAAAAGGATCGGGTTCTTTCCTGGAAAGGAGCAGATCGGCTTCCACAGGTTTTTTACGTGAAGAAGTGTCTATTTGGAAGTTTAACCTGCTCGTTAGGATCAATGTTTGAAGCGATCGTTTCAAGGAGGGATCGTACGTAGGAACTTTTGAACAATTTTTGAAACGTCGTTCATAGGATCGATTTTCGAACACTAACCGCTTAAATATAAACTAAATTTGAAATTCTCATCTATAGACTGATTCGGCGAATTGGTCCATTTCACAACAAATGAAGAGTGATTTTTTCTAACCTGTTACACTCTAAATGTGAAGCAGAACCGCTCCACCAAACTGAGATGCTACTACCACCTAAATAAGCAAATTTTATAATTTGTTTTTATTCTGCGGGGCAGTGGTTAGCCGTACAGCTTATATTTTGTTTATTAACTATACAGCATCAAATAAATCCTGTAAAAATAACTTATATTAATCGTACCGCTAGACGACCTTTAGAGGTTGTATATTGTTGATATGTGATTAAACTATCAATAAAATTATAACAAAAATTACTTATAACATTTAATCGAAAGTGAAAGAGCGTAAATTTTATCATTAAATTTTCAAAAGGACAAAAAAAATTAAACAAAAAACTCAAATAGAAACATCACAGAAATTGTAACTGCAAACATTAACACCTACTGATCGCTTGTTTGTGGTTATTAAACGCCGCTTATCAAATAATATTATGCCACCATTGTGTTTGCCAACCGTCCACCAATCATGCACGGGAAACATATGTACAGCACTTAAAATCTGCGCCCAGTGCGGGTGTTGTCTACGTCACGCCGCATCGCGACCGTGCTACCAGGTTTTCGCTTTTCCGCAATGCTTTTAAAAAGCCGCGCAAACATGTCCAACATTTCAAAACCATTTTAGATAAACTAAGCTCCATTATTACGCTGTTCGCTCGCATGCCCCCGTGCAACGCAGAACATTCACTGACGGACATCATCCCTTGGCCATCCCGCGTTAGCTACAAACCGAACTGGACAGCGGGTAGTTAGTTCATGCCTCCGTGACAGTACCAGTAACGGCAAACGCAATACGGGAGGCTAAGGAAGGAATGGACGAAAAAAACCCAACAGAAAAAAAAGCACAGCACCCCGAACAAATCGTTTTGCACCCCCGGAGAGCGCATTAGTATGCCGCCGGTGAAAAGTGCGCCTGTCAGTTCGTTTGTCATTCCGGCTGACCGATTCCATCTCCCCGGTCCCGGTCCCGGTCTGTCGGGGATTCTCATGTGCGTGTACGTGTCCCTGCCAGCGAAACCGTCGTCCTGCGGGACGACTCCGGGAAGCCCAACGCGGTAAGGTTGGTGCGCTCGTGTGCCTTTGGGACGGGGCGAGGCGGCTGTGCGTGATTTGTGGACTGTCGTCGTTTTAGTGCCTGTACCGGCAGGCAGTAGATGTTGTTTTAAACACTTCGCTCTCATGTCCAAACGATACAAATTTACGTTTTTCCCTCGTTGGCACAAACATACACACATCGTTCGAGGGGAAGTTTGGTGGAAGGTGAACTCGAGCCCATCGTAATCGCCGTAAAATGGAAACACTCTACAGACACCCACCGTATATGCCCACCGTGATAACGATAACGAGGAAATTCACTACGGTACGGTTATGGTGTACCGGTACCGTGTGTGGGTGTGTGTGTCGGTCCCAGATGAAATAGCTGTCAGGAGCAGCATCTTAAAGGATCTTCCCTGACGGGTGTGGAACGAATCAGTAAGAGCTTCCAGTTGGTGATTTTTGTCTAACGCACTTCCTTCGGAATGGTTTTGATCGTGTACAAGCGTGACAAAAGCGTGTGTTTTCGGGACAGCCTCGCAAACCGGCAACTGCGGTGCTAAACGTTCGGTGAGAACCATCGATTGATATTTATAGAGGTAATAAACGAAATGGAGGTAACGATCGGAATCGATTTCTCCATCACATCTAGCCCGGAAAAGCGTGATAAGGGAAGTAGGTTCCATTCCAGACCGGCTTGATTTTCGTGGCAGTAATAATAGGAAAAACGGTGAACGATTCTGATCATTGCTTTACAGTTTCATAAAGGTTTTTTTTATTTGTTGAAGAACATTTGTAATGAAGAAACGAAAATATATTTTTATTGCTTTTGTTAACATTGAAACATTAACATAACTGCAACCTCAAAAATACATCTAAAATACTTCGAAGAAGTGTTGTTTTTCCCGTCTCGACCAAATGCGCCTCAAGGTATACTAGCATAATTGAAAGCATACAAAAAACAATTTAAATTTATGTTTGCATACTTTTAGGAGTTATCGAACATGTACTTAAAGTTACTATAATTTATAGCTTTACAAAATACTTCTTTGTAAACTCATAAACCTTTTCTCGATTATTTTTCCAATGATTTCAACTATAAAAGCTTCAAACTAATACTTGCTATAATTATCATGTCATGTATGTATAATTATAAAAAGGAAATCAATATTTGTTCAGAAAATATTCTCTAATAGAGAGCATTAAAAGAGAGAGATTCTTTGAAAAATACAACATATTAACGAAAGCCGAAAAAAAGAAAAATGTTAATGTTGAATTAAAAGCATCATTCTACACTTTATCTTTTTGATACAGTAGCTATTTTGGTTATTAATTTCATTTATTGTAATTGATTTATACTTTTTATTATTTAAATGAATTTCATTCCTGTTTCATTTCGTTGAACCCCTTACACAAACACAACGAATTAAAATATATGAGTTCATGGAACTGAGACAATCATGGATGCAATTAATCTCTTTCCGAGTATCGTGCATTCGAAGCGGTTTTGGATGGCAAACAATTATGTTCATTACTACAAGCACATCAAATATATTGAGAAAGTGATCTAGGTGTTTCAACTATCGAGATAAAAGTTATACTTGATTTTGTACGCGTTTTGACATGATATCGAACATGCACCTAATTTTTTAAATTTTTTGGTATTATTTTACGTTAACTCCCCGTTGCACCATCCATTTTTAGAGCGGCATTAGGAAAAAAATCATATCCTTAGAACCAGCTACCAGAAATAAAAGCAAAAATGCCATCGCTGTGGTCGGCGTTTCATCAACTCATGTGTAGCTGTCTTCCACGGACATACTGCTAAACGGACCGGAAAAATGTAACGGCCCGCAAACGACACCACCAACGCTAGTAAACAAGTGCACGAAACGTTTATTCCGCCCGGCCCCGGGCCAGACACTCGCGAGAGTAAGTGATATAAAAGAATCCATGAACCTCCCCGACGTGTCCGGTCATCGTTGAACAAGGATAGCGCAGACGGTGGCGAAATAGTGGCGAGGTGTAAAACATTCTCCTACCTACCAACCTCCGTCCTTTTTACCCCACGTTTCCCTGTGCCGAGAAACCGCACCACTGACAGGATCCGAAATCTCCGGGAAAAAAAAACACGGAAGCAATGCTCATCCTTCAACTAGCCACACCTGGCGCAAGCTTCATTTATTATTTACTTGCAAGTTTGCAATTTTTCCCCGGAGCATGCTTCCCGCAAACGATGATGGATCCGACCGAGCGTGGTGTTGAAGCGACGGTATGTGGTCGGTGGCGTACTTATCCGTGTCTAGACCGCGCAGTTACCGCCTCCGCTTTCCGCACGGTCGTCGGTTCGAGGATTCTTTCGCTTTTTGATTTAGCCATTGGGCTTTGATGCCCTTACTGCCGGGGTGACAGTGACGCACTGGAGAATGTTCACCTGACTTTGGAATCTTTGAAACACTGCGGTGTTACTTTTCAGCAGCTGTGGTTTGGTCTGGCGCTCGATCGAAACACTCCTGCAGTCCTGGGTCAGTGAACAGAAGACACCAGTCTACAGAGACTGTTTCAAAGCTAATGAAAAACAAGCAAGATAGACTAGAAATGAACTACTGCAGTGTATTATTCTGTATGTCATTTGTTCACAACGTGTACCTTTTTTTGTTTGGTTTCCAAAGGATAATAATTGCGAAACAATACATTACGATATGAAGTAAAAAACTTCAAACAGGAAGCAATAAATTTATTCAATACGAAAAACGCTCTCATCTACTTAAAACTCCTAAAAGTATGCAATTATGCATTCATTGACTAGCGTTTACTTCATAAATGGCATTATAATACTGTACTTGCATACTTTCAGGCGGATAATGAACTTATTTGTCTTCTGTAGAGTGCAATAAAAAAATTGAAATTAGGTACAGAATTAGTGTTTTCTTTATCAATTTCCAGCATTTCTGCAATATATTAACAGCAGTTAAAAATATAAAAAAATACTATTCCAACCATTAAATCATCTCCACAATCCCTCTGAATGCATCCGCTTTTGCATGATTATAAGCCAAATAGCCGTAGTTTATTACGAGTGTGATGCATTTCATTTGCATTGATCGACAGGTTAATTTTTGTATTCAAATGAGATGAGAAAATCGCTCCACATGACATTACGGTCGACTAGCTGACCCGTCACGAACACTTCTAAAGCTAAACGAGCAGTTTAAATTCCGTCAGGCACATAAATCATTTACCCGTACAAACGCCTTCCCATACAAACCACTTGGTAACACCCTAGTTGATGCACTGTGAAAAGTATCGCAAGAAAAAACAAATTCTGCGATAAACCAAATGGGTTGCATTTGGTGCAGCGTTCGCAAGGACTTGTGGTCCTATAAATTATCCAAACCGAACCAAGATCGACGTTCAAAATCGCTATTTAGTGTGGTTCGGGGCTTCGGACCGGTTGCCTGATCGCTGTGTAATGTTTTTCCACATTTTTTTTTCAAATAAGCCCCGAAATGCAACGTGCATTTCTACCGGTGTACACCGTGATTGATAGTGGCGATCAAAAGAAGTTTGCGGATGTAGCAACGTCCCACCGGTCGTTGATTGGTGTAAAGCCGTACCCATCTGCCCCTTACATTCCGGGATGATTTTTGCATCTATCGCTTTGGTACGCTAGTGCCGGTATGTGGGTCAGCACCTTCAATCTTGGTATTTATTTACGAAACGCTGGCAAGGAATAGCTTCTCACGGGGTGATCGAAATACTGCGGTACATTTTTTCTTTTGCCTCTTTTGCGGCGAATTGGTTTTCGTGGGAGCTGATAAAAGGATAAACAAGGATTTTCACGAAACATGCTTGAGCAGGTCGATCTTCTAGAAATAAATCAACCTTTAGGAAGAGGGAAACCATGCTGTAATTTAAAAGCGGATTTATATGACATCAAATATCACTGAAGTAAAAAAAATCGTTTAAAAAGTAAATCATAATGTATGTAGGCATTTAAATAGTTGAATGAATTTGAATTAAACTTCACATTATATCATTAGTTTTCCAAATAAATTAGAAAATTTATTAATTCAACTTTTTTAAACATTCAAAAAAATAAAGTATCCTTTCACAAGTTATTTTAGGAAAACCTATATTTTTACAAACATATCATTACAAACTAATCCAACTAAATAAAACTAAAATCCATATACGCTGTGCAATACATTTCACTGCAAGGCTTAAATCTGTTTCCAGTCGAAAGACAGAAGCTGTCCGTAACACTCCAACAAAACTTCAAATTCCTATCACTACCTTCTGTCCATTCATGCGACTTACCTTCAAGTGCAGACTATCAAGCGCAAAGGCGGATGCAGCAACTACACCCAGCCCAATGGTCGACCGGTGGAGCATCCGAGAAACATTTATCCCATTAAGACATGAAAGCTTCCCGGTTTCATTCAACCGTTGCATAATTTATAAACTCATGTTTCTCTGCAGCCCGGCGGGGAGCGATGGGAAAGTGAGGAGCGTGCTCGTAAAGGACGGTACCTTCAATGTACTGTTTCTTCGCAAAACGCTTCGCAGACGACTTCCGGTGGTGCAAGATCCTTCGAATCCCTGCAATCAAGAAGTGCATCTTGGCAAAAAGCGCCACAAAGACAGACCGTACCGTGGGTCTGGGAGATAGGAGTTTCCGTTTTCCGATCGCACACGGAACAGCGCATCCTACAGACGCTGCCCATTTCAACGAAGGGGCCCAACCGACGGGGTTTGGTAACGGAACCGTACAGGATGCGCTTTGGAAGTATGCACTAATAGTAGCTGGCGACTGGAACCGCCAAGTAACGAGATTGAAGCGCTCTGCAGAACGACGGCGAACGATCGACTTCGATGACGCGGCGCAGGATTTGCTCGCACACCAAGCAACACCAACGGCTTCCAGCTGTCCCGGTGAAGGTGAAATGAATCAACCGATACCGAACCGGTACCGGAGGGAAAATCTATTGGCCTCCGTGCAAAGACGTACGACTGCCAATGCCAAAAAGGCTAACTCGGCTGCAAACCCGATTGCCAAATGCCAAGTGGTGCTGCACCACCGTGGCAGAAGCTGCTGACTTGAGAAGCCAGTTTCAAGTACTTTGGGTGAAGCATTGGCCCGGTCGCAGCAGTATATGGCCCAGCAAACGGTTGTTAAGACTGTTCGCCCGGTTTTTCCGCGTACATTCCACCGGCGGCACCGACCGGGACCAGTGGAAGGAAAATTATTCAATTTAAGTTTTGTTGTGAACAGATAATGTGCTCCCATAGATCTTGCGCTAAGAAGTGCTCCGTAGTATTCCGTTTATGGATGGTCGGTGGTGGAGTATGGGTGGATTTTATTTATTGGCAATTTTTTTTTTATTTAAGTTTTTATTTCATCCCGAATTGGACGATTGAAGGTGAATTTTCGTGGAAAACAACAATCTGTAATTGGTCCCCATTGAATTGGTAGAAGAGATAATGACAAAAAAACAATTTAAATTGAAACACACATTCTTCGTTAGTTTATCAACTTATGTGTTTAAAAAACTATATTTAGAACTCAATGGAGAACTGAATCATAGAACATAAAATAAGGGATTAAAAGACCGCATTATTACATAATTGTGGGCAAACATCTATAAAAATACTATTCTTGAAGAACTTACAAAATACAAGATCTTGAAGGCAACGAGGAGTTACTATATTCTATTCTTATAAAAGTCTTAAGTCTTCTTATCTGGCTTCACAACAGATTGTGGTTTTGGCTTATTGACAGGCTGTCAAACACTTGAGATTACCCAAATATCTTGAGAGTACCTATGTGTAACAGTCAAGGCTGGATGTGATATTAAATAGTTTCATTCAGACAGTACTGTTTAAATCGATCACTTTCGTGACATCAGAGCTTGGATCTCTTTTGAGATCTTCAAGAGTTCTGGTTCACCAGTTCAATCTTGTTTACAATGCTAAGCTGTTCTACAAAAAGCCCGCATTGGATAATAACGAGAGAAAAAATATCAACGAAATGCTAGCATCATAATTAGCATGTCAACAGATATCATTTCTTGTGACGACAATGTTTACATTTAAACCCTAGTAAAGCAGTTTAAAATCATTTTCCTCAACATAATATTGCAAAACAAAATATCTGTTGATTAGCTGAGAGCATGACAAAAATACCGCTGTATAATACTTTTATATATCGCTTCAACTAGTATTATACTTAACGAATATTTTGAAAAAAGTCTTTCATACAAAAATTCTTTGGGGAGCCATTCGAAGCATGAGCCTACTCTACAAAGACTTCTTAGATTCTAGAAAAGATTTCTTTTAGACTCATGCACCTTCAGAGGTTGAGGAATTCTCAAAAATTCATTAATTCTTAGAGATCCTAGAATGCTCAAAAATCAGGTTAAATCAAACTTTCATCAATATACATAAAATCATGAATCTACAATATACATGGGGATTTATGAATCTACGAGGATTGGTGCATCTTTAATGAATCATAAATTTATGAGGATTTATGAATCTCTTATGAACACTTAAAGATCTGTACGTATTTTCCAAACACCTTACTGCTGTCTAATCAATATGGTGGCAAAGAGAGGTTAAGCGAGACATCAAAATAACACTAACACTCACATACAGACAGATAGTGACAGATTAAACACTTTATCTTATCAGTCGTAGGGAATGGGAAAACTTGGGGACTAGACTAAAATACTTCCCGAAGAACGGTGGAATGGAGTTGTAATCATAATGACAAATACATCATATTACTGACATGCAGACATCTATCACGTTTTGAAATATAAAATAACTTACTTCCAGGCACAATACTTCATCAATCCTTCCACGGGGCGTTTAAAGCATCGCTGTTTTCAACGTACTACTGTATAAATTGTTGTAGTATATTTTTTTAATCCAATACTCCAAACACTCTGCTTGAAACTTCCTTTTAAGTTCGATTTTTCGGTTCTGCACCGCTCAATACAGCTAAACGCTTAATCCCTTCGCCGACCGATTTAATGAAAATCAGTTTAATTATACACCGGTGGCAGTATCACCAACAGTGCACAGTTGCTTTGTAAGCATTTCCGAACTGTTTCGATCCTCCTGATCGTACCGTTTATCGCATTATCCTCATCCGCAGATGGTGTCGATGATACCGGGAAATACACGGTCCCATCACCGTCCACATTTTCACTCCACTGCCAATTTGAATTCCCATCTACCTCGCGAGTTAATCCGCGTACGCTCAACCTGCAGTTCGCCAGTTGACTCCTGACGGGGCGGGCCATTGTGTTGTTTCTTTTCCTTCGATTCTTACCTTCGATTGAAAACGATACAGCCTCGAAAGGGATTAGTACGTTGTTGTGCTTGAAATCACACCCAACAGCAGTGCTCCAAGCGACGGATAAACGTCAGTTCCTGCCCCATTCACGAGGCGGAAATTATCAGCCCCGGCAAAAGGTGTGAGAGGACGGCCAGAAGTGCGTACACAAAATTAATCAATGTCAGGGAAGATTTTCCCCATTCCATGCAGTGCCTGGATTGTTTCAAACACGAATTTGTAGCCAAGGTTGATGGGTGCTGGATACGTTTTTGTTTCTTCAAAAAGCTATTTAAGCTTACGAAACTGAACGAACAGAGGAAAAGATGGCAGCAGTCAGGCATTAGCTCGGTGTTAGTTTCCATTTTCCATCCATCTATCTATTCCGGGACACCAGGAGTTGCGTGTTTTCCCGGGAAAGCTTTTCCCGGAAAAGCAGGAAACACAATTCGATCGAAAATAGCCCCTGCGAAACGGTTCATTCCTTGCGCTTCTAATGGCTTGCAATGTACAAGCAAAGGCACCTTCTTCACTGTCTTCCAAAATGTCCTCTTTCCCCTTCTTCTCCACTAACCTTCTTCAAGAAGCATCCAAGACGAAACAGAACAAACCAGACGAGACAGCTGCCACCGTGAACAGGATTGTTTTCCGGAATAATGAGATCTTTATGTAAGGGCAAATGGTTCGATGAGTTTTTCCGCCATTCCACAAACGCCGCTGCTTGTTTCTGCTGGTAGAAAAATGAGCTGCTGTTTTTTAAGTGTCCGTTAAAGCAAATAAACACAACAGGACGATCGCCTTTCAGATCGCTTTCTCCCACCTCTCAACGCTCGTTGAATCTAAAGGTCGAACGAACAGCAATGTAATGCTCCAGTAAAATTTAAAAGCCTAATGAAACTTTTGCCAAAGTCAATCAGCTCGGTAATATTTTCAATTATTAGCAATGGGGCAGAAACACTTCCCTGGCCTTACTGGCCCCTGTGAAAGTAATAAACCCCTCATTAAAGGATAAATTGTTGTTATTTCATATTGTTTCGGATATGATAGCACGTGAGGCCAAAACCAAAAAAAAAACCGGAAGCCCCTTTCCAGGGCAAGCAATCATAAGTTTCAATTTAAACATGATATTATCAATTTTATTGCTAGCTCTTACATTCCTATCGCTACGATTATTACAATTGTTCTCGCATTGGTTTCGTTATTTTGTTTCACACTTCCAGCAGCTTCTTCTGCGTACCGATTGTATTTATTTGGCTGTTTGTTTCACTGTATCCTTTGCACACACACTCATATCTTCAAGTTAATGTTGACTGATATACTGATATTTATGCTTATGATAATTTTGGCTAGCGATTCTTCGCTTTCATCCTTGCGTTATGACTTCTGTTTCCATTTCCCATTACCAACTTCATACACTTTCACGATTCGCATGCTCGTTCGCTGTGAAATGCCATCAAGTTTGTTTATTTTTTGTATCATTTTAAAATCAAATACTAGTAGCTACTTATCTATCCTACTTGGATTTTGTTCTTCCGTTTTCCAACTATTACTTTTACAAGTTTGTTGGTATTTTATAGGTTTTTTTTATACAAAACATATGTTTTTTTTTCGTTTTTTCCCATTTGTTTTCATTTGTTTTCATTATTTTACTTGACTGTACACTTTTCTTTTTTCGTCAATCATTTCTATCTTAGTCTTGTAGTGGGTTAATATTACCGAAACTTGACTATTCATGATTAGCTTTATTGTATCAGATTTTATTTTATTTTTTATTCATTCCAGCACGGTTTTCATCTCCTGCCACTATAGTTTAAACATTCTAAGCTCCGTAATTTCACTTTAAACGCATCAAACTATTCAACCATTCCCGTATCAGCTGTCCCCTAATGTACTGCTGGAAACAACAAAAAAAAAAGTTCACCAACGAGCATCATTTTCACCTTGCAAGAAACACCTTGCCGGTGAAAAGATACCCAACAGTCTGGCCACTGGAGCAAACTAAAGGACGGCGGCTTATAAATATTCATCACTTTCACTTTCTTTTCAAGGATGGATCATCTCTCGCCCCGCGTATCCCTTCCAAAAATGGCAGGCAAATGATAAAACCGCCGGCTAGGGCCATTTACAGCTTTCACTCTCCACCACTACCGTTGGAGTCCCCACCGAAACCCATTGACGTGCTACTAATTCGATGCGGTCGGGAGTACGGATAAGATAAATAAAATAATAACTTGAGCCCGAGTTTATCCACATTTACATAATTTATCCTAATTACTACACTCGCGAAACTCGTACCCGTGGCGCAGCCCGGCAAAGCCGAGAAGGATATCCTTCGCAAACCTTCAACCTTCGTGGGCCCAACACAAACAGGGCGGCAACACGTAAGGGATGTTCTTTTCCGCCGGAACCGTAACAGCGGCCGAGGACGATTTTATCAAAATATTCACTCTTACTAATTTGTACCGGCTCATCATTCCATGCCGACCGATTAGCTGATTAGGATGTGGGATGTATAGCAAGTGGTACAGAATTGTTTTTCCCTTGAAATTTTCTTCCAAACCTTAGTCAGCTTCATATGCAAATAGCTTCCCTAACCGGGGGTTTTGATCACATTTAACGCAGAGCATGTGTGAAAACCATCTACCGAAGGGTGAATTTACCAAACATTCTAAAACAAAAGAGAATTGAAGAGTGGCAAAAATAATGGCAAAAACAACACACAAAAAAACCACTCACTTTCCAAATTCCAGCAAAGGAAACTTTTTATCCATCCCAGCTCAGTTACGGAGTTTTCCTATGTCTCAAACAGCATCCATGTCTAGGGGTGTATTTTTTGTGATGGAAAACTTTCCCGGATACCATACCGTATCGGTCGGTTGATTTTTCGTTCTACCGTCACAAATATGTTCAGGCGGTTTGACAGCGTACCCGGGACGGGATGTAGCGCTCCACAGCTGCACTCAATTACCTGTTAATCTAATCAAACATTTTGACTCGTTTCCGTAAAAGTTCCAACACACTCGCTCACGGATCGGAATATGCCGAGCATGATTATGGCCACAGGTGACAGAACCCGGCACCCGTACCGTTGTGGAACGTGTTAGGCTTGTGGTAAAAATTAGCAAAACTCACCCGTACGCGGCGGGTTCGGCTTCACGAACGTTTTGCTTACAGCGAGTCAACCGTGTGGTGAAGTGATAGGAAAAATTTCAACAATTTCCCACGCGAAGCGATCGGCAAACGTGCTACGGAAGCTGGAGAAAAGCGTGGTGAAAGTATTTCGATGAGTTTATTACATTACGCGAACAGTGCTCAGCAATGGTGTGAACACTGAGATGATGAGGTTTTGTATTAAGTAGCTCCGTGCGCCTATTTCTTCCTCAATTTGCATATCACATTGTTCGGTAGTTTGGGCTGGTGAAAGATTCGTTTAGCAACTCATTTTAAAATTGAATTGTGCAGTAAATAATCATTGTATTGATCTGCTGTGATAACAACGTAGGTAGCTGCTTATCTCAATCGATCGAAGTTTAAATTGAATTTATTAAACAAATTTTTCCGCGTGGGAGTTTTGTTTGAAGCTTTGATTATTTTCTTTGTGAAAATGATTTAAAAAAAGATTATAAATTATGTCCAATACTACTCAAATTGATTAGCAGACCATACAGTCACAATAAAAATTGTGGAAAAAAACATTGCATACCTTTAGGCGTAAAAGGTATCAGATGCAAGAGTGACATTTAAATTTTAACTTGATTTTCGCTGATGTTCAACTCACTTTTTCGTTTCGCTTAAAGGCAGCTTTTTCCACGATATTTTCTAGCTTCATCACGAACAAACTGCATTCAAAACTATGCATATAGCTCATTCCCTACGCGGGATTTCTACCTATCATTTTTACAAATTTATTTAAGCGGTAATTTATCATTGTACTAACTTTCTGTGATAAGAATGTTGGAGGATTCTGATTATCGCTCGATAAAATCATAATTTAATTCGTTAAATATGTCTTTCGGCATTGAGTTTTCGGTAATATTTAGAATCAAATTATGCTTGTTTTTTTACTTTACCAATAATGGAGACAAAAGTGCATAATTGTAAAAGAATGATAACGAATACTAATCAAATAGAATCATAAACCATGCAGTCATGACAAAAGCTAGCAAATACTCTTTTTTGCATACCTTTAGGCGAAAAAATAGTACAAATTCAAGAGAGAAATTTACATTTAAACTTCATTTTTCGCTGACTTTTACCTTAACTAGACTTTCTCCTGTCGCTAACAGACAATTGTCGCTTTTACCTAATGTCTGTCCCGGCACAGTATTCGCTTGCTTCATCACAAACAAATCGCTTCTAAAACAATGCAGACAGCGTATTCCCAGCACGGGAATTCAAAACTATCCATTGTTACCAGTACCGGTAATAGTGGTAGTTCATCGAAGCAAACAATAAACAACAATCACTGGTGCACAAGTGGCACCCGGCCAGCATAGTGCCAGCCAACCATTATGAACGTCCCAGACACCGCAGGAGAACGACAACCAGGAACAAGTGAGCACAAAATAATAGAAGAGGAAAAAAACGATGGCACTTTTTTTTCCTTCCACCGAACAATCGGTAGCTGCGGTACATCATTGCCGTTCCGAATGCTTAAACTTCACCGATGAAAGTAAAACTTGCTCTACGAGTCGTACCAGAAACACTGACGACGACTCGGTACTTAGGACGGCCGTAGAACGCGAAAAGCATTAGTGTATAACAATCATCTCCTGGTAACAGGGAACGAGGAAAAGCTCGCCAGGATACGCTCCACAGCAAACGAGAAACAAAAGGGAAAAACGATCTAACAACTTCCACCCAAAGCCTACCTGTCCTGTGTGTGTGTGTTAAATGTGCTGTTAATGTTTATCTTCTCGCCAGCAGCTCGCTGGTGCCTGCCGTGCGACCAAGTAATGATCATGCTGTGCCCATTTCCACGGAATCCGCAGCATCCGTGTGGGGCCCCAAGGGTGCGTACGAGTTTATGTGAAGCTTTCCACACACACAAAAAATAAAAATAAAACATGCATCCATTTTTAGAGCATCCAACCACAGCTTCTCGCTGGAACGCGCCGCGAAAGCGTTGTGTAGAATTTCCCACTTGCTCCACACCATAGCCGACAAGCGTTATGGGAATTCAAAATACGGCCAGATCCGCGCCTCGATACATCACGACGGATGCCACCGAAGAAGCACGGAGCGTACACGTGTGCCCTATATATTGCACGGTGTACATCTCGTGCCAACCAACCCACTTCCAGAGCCCAACATACCGTAAAGCATACGGAGGAATAGTGGCAGACGATAGCAAACCACCGCACCAAAGCGAAAGGTAATCGACCAGACAATCCTCTCCGCGCTAAGGATATGCTTTTCCATCGTTTTTGCTTTCCCGCTCACAGGTCGTTTCTTTCCATCTTCCACGCAGGCCAAAGGCTGCCAGCAGTAATTACAGATTCATGTAACGTGAGCTATTCAGTGGGAATTCAAATGGAAAA
Organism: Anopheles minimus; assembly: GCA_000349025.1. Taxonomy (NCBI): domain Eukaryota; kingdom Metazoa; phylum Arthropoda; class Insecta; order Diptera; family Culicidae; genus Anopheles; species Anopheles minimus. The sequence goes on along the minus strand of KB663611.1, from coordinate 863,715 downwards.
TCCACAACACCAGACCAATCCACTAGAGACTCTCCGCAGCTCCATTTGTTTTATTATCCGTTCTTTTTCCATTTCCGGCCATTTTGGCTCGCCACCAAACAAAAAAAAACAATGAATGTGGAAATCCATAATTTGTATTGCTATTTTCCAAAAAACCAACGCCCTCCACTCGGGTTTGTTGAAACCGGTTCCAGGGACTCCTCCTTCAGTTTGGTCTGGAAAAACATTCAGACATATTCCGGACCTAACGAACGGTATGTGTGACCAGACTTTGCCTGAGTGAAAGTAAAAGTATGCAAAGTACTGTACCGAATGTCCTGGGCCTCCGTTTCTCGGCTAGCCAGTACCTAACGAGTCACAGCCACGGTGGTTGCGAAACGTTGCCAAATTTGTGCTCATTATTTGTGTTTGTGGACTAAAGTTGCACCGAAAACAACGGACGGCCAGTATTTGCCAAAAAATCCTTCCAACAAAAACGAGAAGTTCTCTACAGAAAAAAGACAATGTGAATATTGCTTAAAGCTCCACACGCCGGGCGCAACAATGATGGTAGGTTGTGGTTGGTCTTTAATTTTCTGTCCAGTTTTACATTCCCCTCCTGAAAAGCATGACCATGGACGGAGGATCATTCGGAGACGCGCCACTCCGGAAAAAGGTTCGGTGCCGGTGTGAAAGCACCGATAAGAACACTGAAGCTGCAGAAGGTGAGCCGGCGAGTCACTCGCAAATCGTTTGTTTTAATTTTTCCCACCATCATCACCATCATCACAACCGCCTGCCAGAAAAACCTGCCATAGACCCAGACCCAGAGTAGCTGGAGCCTTTTGCGCCGCTTCTTCCCGTGCACTGTGGAATGTGAGCCCACCTACCGACACGCATCCGTAACCGCACGGTGGAAAAGTTTCCCAACCTCCCCCCCCAAAAAAAAAAAGGGAAAACAAAATACAGAACTGGCAGCAAAAAGGTGAGCCTTTTCTCCTTCCATGTCGGAGCACTTAAAACACAGGAACGTCTGTTAGGAGCAGAGCACATACCGAAAGCTACACGCCAATACACACCTCTGAGGAGAGAGAAAAAAAAACTCTCGGACGAAAAAGCCGAAGGAACAAACGGATAATCATGGCAAATGTGGAACTTTTCCGCATTCCAGCTCCCTCGGTGTTGGTTTGGGGCTAGGCAAAACAACACACACAGACAAAAAAACACATGCAAAGGATTGTGGTTAGCTGCCTGCTCTCTGCTGGCATTATCCTTTCAATTGCCATCCCATCAGCGGTGGTGGGAACACCGCTTTTTCAGTCTCACCGTGCCCTCTCGCGTGCGTCTTTGGATTAGCGCAAAAGGGATTAAATTCTACCACTTTATCTACATGACGCTCTGCGACGAGACGTGTTTGCAGTGCTTTTACCTTTTCGGGGTTTTTTTCCTGTTCTTTTGCAAGCACTCGTTACACTTCAACACATTATAATTACAATTACCTCGCAAAAGGCAGGCTGACCGTGCCAGGTTCTATACGGGAGGAGGTTGCACACTCATCGTATCGGCCATTTACCCGTGTATCGTCACAGTTTTGTGCCACCGGGTAGAAATGATACGAGTTAAGAAGTGAAAATAATCTTCCAGGCATCCGCCTCCCCGTCGTCATGGAATGGGAGGGGTGAAAAAGCAATTAACTTTGATTAAATTGAAATTCGGAGCTTAGACAGAAAATGGTGTCCTACAGTTGGAGAGTTTTTTGCATGATTCGCGGGGTTTGTTTTTTAATGTTATATGTGGTTTATGTATTCCTTGTGTTTTATTTGTTTCACAACTAGGCATATTAAGTACTGAAGGAGGCGTTAATGATAGTGCAGTAGTGATAAAAGTAGGGAATGCAGTTCAACACTCATGTCTAGATTCGAAGAGCTAGTTTGGTTTATGTTTTCTAATATTCGTTTTAACCTTTTTATTATTGCTGTTCAATTTCTCGCTTTGTAAGATGGGAAGTAAGTAGTCTATCTTCCAATTTCGTTGGCGTGTAAGTATGTACTACAGACCCTTTTCCCGAGGAGAGCTTAGTGATAGGAAAGTATTGCTTATTCTAGTATCCTTCCGAGCTAATACATTCATCTAATTAGTCTCAAAATACTGATGGCCCTCTCATCATATGCAGTCAAGGCAAGACCTTTGCGTTGAAAATATTCTTCGTCTTTTAGAATTAAAGTACACTCCATCTCCAACACAACACACTAGACGTAAAGTTACTCATACGTGTTTCAATAATGATACATCCATCCAGAAAATGGACTTCAAGCCATAATATACAGCAAATCGTTCTTAAATGTACATGATTTCCCAGCACAAAGCATCACAATCAAACTTAAACGCTAAAAAGATCGCCAGGGGAATGATCCTTTGGAATGTATTCGTATGTAACGCTTGATGGCGTTGCTGTTAAACTATCTCTTAACTCAGAATACCACAAAAGAAAGATACAATCTTAAATAAATTAATCATAAATGAGTTGACATTAAAATTAATTGTTTGAAGATCCTTCCAATAGAAGAGAGACAGGTAGCGAGAACCAACTTACACGCTAGCGTCGCATTCCTCCAACCTTCAATACTATAACTCGGTAATCGGTAGTGGCTTGTTGTAGTAAACGCCTGGGTTCTGCTGCAGATACAGCGGATATCCATTCAGAATCGGCTGTCCAACGCCACCGTGGTATAGGTTGCTTGATCGTATAACGTAATCATCATCGGTGTGCGCCTTCTCGTAGTCCACCACCGTCGACAGTTCCGAACGTCCAATCGGAGGAAGCACAGGCACACCCGTCGGACCGGCCGGAGTTACACTCGCTGCTGCCTTACTCTTGCAGCCATTCTTCACGTACTCCCGCAACAGTCCCCGGAAACGATAGAAAGCCAACGCGATCGCCGTGACGATCGCCACCAGCGGTACCACAACCGAGATTAGATTCTTGTTCTTCTCCAGCATATACTCGCACTCCCATTGATCCGGCAGATGGTGTGGACAACCGGTAGCATTGTAACTGACGCGAGCCGCCGATTGTAGTCGTTGCAACAGCTTCGAGTAGTAACAATCGCAGTTGATGGGGTTGTCTGAGATATCGACCGTGCGCAGACTGTTCCACGACAGCATACCCTCGTCCAGTCGCTCCAGTCCATTGTTGCGGAGACTTAGATGCTTCAGATACAGCAATCCAGCGAATGTTGACTCCTCCAGCACGGTAAGTGCCTTGTTCGATTCAATTACTATCGATTCCAGGTTGGTGTTTGTCTGGAACGCAGCTCGTTCAATACGCCGCAAGTAGAGGGATCCTTTCAGCTCGAAGCGCTTCAAATTGGGCAACCCACGGAATGCGTGAGCCGGAACTGCTTCGAAGTGGTTCTGTCCGATCGCTAACTCCTCTAGACGCCGGAGCACAGCGAGTGCCGACGATGGAACATGCACGAACCGATTGTCGGCCAGATTGAGTGACTTGAGGTTTTCGATCCCACCGAAGGTACCTTCGGAAACGTTCGGTAGCAAGCTACTCCTCAGATCCAACAGTGTCAACTCCGAAAGCACCTGAAACGAACCATCCTCCACGCTGATCAACGAATTCGTACCAATGTACAACTCGGCCAGTTTATCGATGGGTTTAAATGTCTCCGCCGATGGAATCACGCTGAGCAAATTATCATCCAGCAGTAGAATCTTCAGATCACCAATACCCACGAACGAACTCACAGACAACCCAACGCTAGCGATCCGGTTCTGGCCTAGATTCAACTCCTCCAACTTTGCCAACGGCGTGAACGTCAGTGCATCAATCTGATCGATCAGATTGCCCCGCAGATTCAACACCAACAGTTCGCCCAACCCCACAAACGTGCGGTTCGAGATGGTGCTGATCTTGTTGTGGTTCAGATGCAACTGCTGCAGCTTACGCTGATGTCCGAACGTGCGATCCGGAATATTGAACAAATAGTTGAAGCTGAGATCAAGCAGCGTTAGCTCGGAGTAGAACTGTATCGACGAGTCGATGATGCGGATCTTGTTGTTCTTTATCACCAGACGCTGGATGGACGGATTGAGCGCAATCGGCAGCACGTCCAGATGACCCTCCTCACAGTTTACGTCCAATTTTTCATCATCACAGTGACAGCGGTGTGGACAGTGCAGAAGACTCGATGATAGATCCGGTACGATCAATCCGAGAATGAAGATCCACGATATGATGAGCGTCATTTTGAAGAATTTTGCAGTTTTAGGAAGATGATGAGTGAATAATCTGTAAATAAAGAAATGTATTATAATACGTCATTAGTATAAACTACTAAAATTAATTTTATGATACATTTATTCTTAAAAATTGATTTAAAAGCGCTTCTTCTGTCATACACATTAATTGAATAGCTCGACAAAGCGATATCCTAATAGGTAGTAGATCTATAAGAAAATACTTTAAAGTAACGATTGCATACTTTCAGGTGTTTTGAACTCAAACGACATTCTAGCAAAGAGTAGAAGTGTGATATACTTAGGTATAAAGTCCAAACTAAATTAAACTTTACAAGGAATGAAATTAAACACGTTTCCTGGAAAAGTTAGTTTTTCACATCTTCAAACACGCTTCCCCGCATTGCCCTAACCATTTTGCCAATAAATGCTACGCATGTGGAAATTATTTATTCAACACGCAATCCATTCGTACATTCGCTGACACGATATGAGGGAAAAACTGCAACACCAAGATACACACACACACACATGAACACTTCTAACGCAATTTGCGCCGGGACCTTTCGAGTGTTAGAAATCAAATTACACCTATGGCTGTGGAAGTGACATGTATCCGTTAGCAGAGAGGGAAAAAAAGCGCCACGAAGCTTTTACCGTCCACGACCCAGCAAAACGGGGAGCTCGCGAACGAGGATTCGATGGTGAGTCGACTGAAGTCGTTATCGTTAACGCGATATGGTTCCCTCTGCAACATCAACAACACGATAAGCTGGCCGGTGTGAAAAGCTAAGATGAAATCGAATTTTCCATCCCGTGTCATGAGTCGTCCATCGTTTGCGCTTTTTACCGATTCTTTTTCCGGCGTTAGAAAATCTTTGAGTAGGATCCACCGTGCCGCTTTACGGCAACGGAAAACCGGCTGCGCCCAACGTGCGCCACATGCTGCCAGATACGATGGATTAGTGTTTTCGAGGATTCATTTCGGAGTCGAAAGTCGGATCTAAATTTGGCTCCGAGTTCTGGTAACGATTAACTTTTTTTCCCTCCACCCCATTTTAAACCCATCCGACCATTTCTTACAGTTCCTTTTCTTTTGCTGGAGTGGTGACTACTTGGTGAAGCATTTCGATGAGTGCCAAAACTTTTGGCAACTTCTCATCCTTTTGCCTGTTCATTCTGCTTCATTTTTCTCTCTCTCTATCTCTCTCTCTCTCTCTCTCTCTGAGTGATTTTTCCACGAAAAATCCTTCACGAAATCGCATTCCATCGTACCGGGCATTACTGACTTTGCTAGATCTTGTGCTTTCCACCGAGGAAAGAAGCGATTCCAAACCGTCTAATGGCACCGACACGTACCGAAGCCGAATGATCTCCCACACTCCGTGCGACAACTTTTCCAATAATTCCGTTATTTACTTCATCTGACAGCTTAAAGTGGAGGATGATAAAGTTTAAGCAATTTCAATGGCAGGCGACAATCGGCAGGCAAGCGTGCCTTCTCCACGTTCCAGATCTTGGGAACGATCATGGAGGGTTGCTCCGGTTTGTCCTACTGCAAGGGAAGCAATGAGCAATCCAGGCATACATACGCTCACACTTGACTTTTCCGAAATGGATGGCATTTATTTGCAACACACTCACACATGTTCGAGGCACGTGGAGGGAAAATATGGTTCGGACCGCTTCCGGTTGTAGGCAAAAGAAGGCACATGTAGCACACCTCTTCAAGGTTCCCTTTCTCCAGGGGGGCAAAGTCTTGAAAGTCGGCTCTGTTCCAGAAAGTAAAGCTGAAAATGAATCGGTAGTAGAGAATGGAAACTTTGCCAGCATGGCACTCCCCCCATGGCACCATGCCTGCCGGGAAAGTAAGGATACGTTCACCGTACGGGTGCCTAAAGGAAGCTTACTTTAATAAACGATTCAATGGGCTAAATTGAATTTGATAACGTTCTGTTCTTCCGGAACCTGCTAAACCGAGCCTACCACCATTCGCAAGTCCCAGCGGTCTTCCACGACACATGTAGACATCGTCTCCTGGAGCGGACCCAAGAACGTGTACCAAGTTCACGGTGAGTTCTTTGCATTAAATTGTCGTCTTATGGGTATCTTGGCCGTAGCACCGCATTGCCGGAAGGAGTGCTTCTTTCGGATATGATATGGTCGATCCACCTGTCCTGCTGTGTGTAAATCCAACACCACCATATGTACCTCACGAGTGGCCTCTTGTTTCTTCACGCCCGCACTGGATATTCTCACCGGGCGTAAGTATACTTCCGAACAACATTTATTGCTTTCCACCAAGCATGCCGGGCGAGTTGCGCTCCAGTACAAGCAGTACCCCCACCCGAAATGGCTCCGGGGAGTTTCTTCGCCGTTCTCAAACAATTCCCCAACAATCCCCGGAGTGTAATCAATTTTTTCCCGCCCGCTTGCATCCCCGATAGGGAAGAGTGGAGAAACTTTCGGCTCACATTTCAAAGCAAATTCGGAACCGAGAAATGTGCGAAATAATGTGCACCACACCCGTGCCGTGCCGGGCTTGAACATTGCTAATTCAGGACAAATAATGCCGCTAGCGTTGTGCGGTGGAAGACAACTACCTCAGCCCATGGGTCGCATTTTGTAAGCACGATACCAGTGTTCCGGGACCGGCATCAAAGCAATGTTGGTACGGGTGATACCAGTGGAAAAGTAAACGTCTGGAATTTCGGTGAAAAATCTCTACCACCATCTCGCACCATCACCATCCGGAACCCGGCCAGCCAACCGTTTTTTACCACGTGACGATCTATCGACTTATTTCTCCCCCGGGGCCGTGACGGTGAAAGAAGGCGCGAATCTTCTTCCAACCAACCATCGTTCCAACGGCAAATGAAATGAGCAGCCTCCGCTAAACAATTTCGGCCCTTCCAGCGCACTGTCAACTTCGTGCCCGCATCGTCGCCATCGGTACGGGTGGTAAAATGGAGGTGATTTTGAGCTAATCTACGCCAGCGATCAAAATCTTCCATCAAAAGCAACAACATGGCTTCGGGGCGAAATTATTCTGTTTTGCTACCTACACTTTGCCGTTTTGATTGCCAACAGTCAACAATTTCCAGCAAACGGATGAATTCCGAGTCATCGATCGATAAAGATGGAGCATTGATTTGGCGTTTTATGCAGGCACAAAACCATGCAATGCGATTCCGATGGGTTTTTTGTGTATTAAAATATTTGCTTTGTAATCGATAAGTTTCAATGACCAGGTCATACTTGTTTGTCAGTTTTTACTGGGAGAGATGGAAATAACAACCCTCTAAAGTGAATTGACTCTGAGGGCGAGAATCACATTAATGGGAGTATTCTGAAACTAAGCTATGGGAGTGTTATTACTTGATGTTGAATCGTATGATGAGAGTATCGTGAAAACGTGGAAGACCTAAATCACTCTTTAATAAGTGACATATGCACATGTATAGTTACTGCCGCTACAGAAAAATGATTTCATTGCACGAATTAATACGCCTTCCAAGACATATTAAAAAAAACATGTTTTGAATAGCAAATATAAAAGAATATGCATGCAAAATAAAAATTCCTTTAAAAACATACTAATTTCTCAAAAACAAGACTAATTTCTCACGAACAGCTTATGAACGTTAACACAAATTAGCGTCACTATCCAGTGGCGGTTCCGTAGCCCTGTGCCAAAACTCGGTCTATCACATCACAGGTCCTTAGTTCAACGCTCACCCGTGTACTCTTCAATCCAAAAATCTTTATAGCATATGAAGAAAGGTTTTATAGCAAACATCATAAAAAATATATGATGGTAATAGTTATAGAAACTCAAATGCTGTCCTTATAAGTGTCGACACTTTCAATGATGAAAGTTTTGAATAATAGTATCAACAGATAGGGTGTTATTTTATTTTCCTTATCCAAGTAATACATTATCGTCCATTGGATCCTCCAACTTTCGAATTGCATTGCTTCTTATTTTTTTGTATTTTAATGATTGCGTTCTTTGTATTACTATTTGTGAAATAGAGATATCATTAACTTCAAACATTAGCAGGAAGATAGCACTTGGCACCCTAAAACCAATCGATTCTTGTCGCATTCAATCACCGGAATAAACATACCCAACCCGAAGTTAATCATCGCCCGAGAAACATAACTTTCCCGACACGAAACTTTGCCTTTGCTTCCGTTTTCATCCAACTCACCTCGCAAACCGCACTCCACTAGTGGCCAGTGACAAAATTCACAGTGACACGCCGATTCGCATCCACTCTCGCTATCCGGTAGACTAGCTTATCCGAGAGATTAACTGCCATTGCTTGGCGGTTCCGTGCACGAGATGTGTTGACGCGTAAACCCGAAACTTCACAAATAATTAGTCTCTACCGACCGCACGGGTGCCATAATTGGAAGTGGCAGTTGTGAAGGCGAACCAGCAACTCCCTCGCGTCGAGACGTAGCTAGGAGGGTGTAATAAAAACAGAAACGCTGGCTGCAATTTTCTGCACCAATTTTGCTGCAGAGAAGTATCTCTGCACGTCTGCCGATAAGTGACGGACGGTATCGTCTCGTGTCTCAGCGTTTGAAGGGACATCGTAAAGACCTGCTCAGTTATTATTTGATGAAGCACAAATCGCTTAAGCTGTCCCGTTTTGCTATGCTCGCCCAATTAGCTGACCTATACTACAGCGCGCGCAGTGCACCGTTTGCGCTTCGTTGAAGCGTCCGTAAGGAAACAAGAAGCGTTCGCCGGTGTCGTCGCAGTGCCATAAAACCATGTTCCCCTGCAGAAGATGAAATCGTGGACGTGTGAACAATCAGACCGTAGATTTTATTGCATCTCCTGTGGGCAAGGGAGGATCCTGCTGCATCACCCGGAAATGTGCCGGGAAAACGGGTTTGGCAGCTCTTCACACCTCATGCAACCAAAAAAAGGACGGAAACCGAAACCTGCAAAATGTTTGTGACGATTGTTTGAGCAATGCGAACAAATAATAGAAAAAAACACAAACATACACCCAAGATCTGAAGAGGGTAAATGCACACACCAAAAAAGTGCACAGCACGATATGCAGCCAACTTTTCCCATAATTAGGTTAGCAGGTCAGTGGAAATTTATTTTTATGACTTTATTTTCAACATCCTGCGGGAGAAGCGCTAACGTCTTTTTTACTCTTGCTCTCGCTTCACGCTTAACGCTTGCCTTCATTCCCTTTTCTAGCGTAAGATAAAACATAGTAAAATGTGTTAAGGCGAACAAAAGCACACAAAAAAGTGGCGGAACCCTATCTGCACGGATACTTACACACATATCAACCCATCGCACCGACGGATGCAAGCTGCCAGCTCGGGAGCGGCGAAACAATTCGCCGAAGCAAAAATTGTTTCCTGTAAAATTTTTAACAAACTACCGCATTGCACACTGTCACCGGGATATGCATCAGAGCTCCCGGCCATTCGCCAGCCATTTTACCATGCCGTACCCCACCCTGGACCGCCGCGGACACATTAGAAGGTAAAGTGCAGCTCGTTTTGTCGTTGTGCGGTGTCCCGGCCATATCACACCACACCGGCCGTACTTCCGCTTTTTTTCCGCTACGAGTGCACTCACCGATACCGAGGACCATCAACAAAACGTAGCAAACCATTTCCGTGGACATAAATAATTCCCCGGCCATTTGTTGCACCTCCCGTTCCCCATATTCCCTGTGCAGTAGGGCCTTTTCGGTGCATGTTCCCTTTTTTTTTTGTTGGCTCAAATATACCCTTCACGTCCCTCTTCGCATGTTTTTTCTTTCCACCCCTCATTGGTGTGCGAAAGATGTCCCAACAGCTTTTGTGCTGTTGCGGCAGCAGATTCAGCCGGTGTCACACAAGGCCTACAACATGTTTTGTCTATTACAATTGTGTGCAATGCGCACTTTACTTTTGCAGCTGTCTGTATGGGTTTGTGCATTTGAATCCTTTTTTTATAAATTTGAAGCTGTTACCGCTCTTTTAGTACTCTTGTGTGTTGCATTGTTTCTATTGATGGCCATTCTTTATTGTTTCGTACATACATTTCCATGACTTCACGTAGGACAATAAAATAACAGAAGTTTCTGGCTAGATTTGTGAATTAATATGATAAAAACTATAGGGAAAATTATTTCATAAGGGAAACTAAAACAAGATACAGAACTTTTGACTATTTTGTCAGCTAGAAACACATTTTAGTTTTCCTTGCTAAATGTTCGACGTGCAAAAGTGTGGCTAGAATGTTTCTCCAATTAATTTCAATGTGAAAAAACTATATTCGTTTTGTTCGTTTTAATTTCAATCTGGACACAAGCGCCTGGTGGTATGCAATATCTCTACACAATGGTGGAGCTGGCTGGAGGTGGCTCCAGGCGGTACGATAAAATAGATTTCCAGATTTTTTTTAATAAGTATTTTTTAAATACAAGAGACTGACGTTCTGATTTCTTAGTGAAGCTGCACATCTTCAATCCTTTTTTCAGTCAAACCCTTCTAAAATTGTATCAATATATTCAATGATGAGAAGTTTTTTCCCAATATAGTGGAGGACCAAGGCTCTTGCACTTCCCAAAATGAAATGAAAGTTGGACCCTAGCAGGGTGAGAGTGTTCAAATTTCGTTCAAGTATAGTCTGATCATCACATACGCAAATAAAAAAAAAAGTACAATGAGGTTAGTTTTGTTTTGGATGATGACCCTTAACAAGCCCGGAGTATATGGGGGTTTAATTGAAGCGTCAATTAATGCAATTTTTCGGTACCAACGAGATCCTTGGTGGCAGACTACTCCGCCTACCGTAGGATCCGCCACTGCTCCATTGTATGGTCAATGTTTACTAAGAACCGATTACATATTGCCACTTAATGAGCTTTGCCTCTCATAATTTTAAATTGTCTTAATTAATTCATACACATTTTGAATAATTGTTCAGCAAATATTAGAGCAATATATAGCAGCACGACAACAAAGATACTTTATGCTTCATATTCAATAAAAATATAACTTTGTCTTCCAAATTAGGTCTGTTTATGTCGCTTTCAAAATCACTGTTTAATCGCTGAAAGTAAAAAAATCGGGATATCACGCACATTACTTCAAATTTATCGAAGAAGTAAAAATAAATCCATTCGTTAAGCCTCTGTTGAAGTCGGACAGATGTCATAACAATGTTATAATATAAAATTCGCTCTTGAACAATGTTTTTCAATATATTAATACTTAAGAGTTACTTTGAATTATCTGCACCTATAACACAAGCAAAAAATCTAAATAATTAACATATCCACAAATGAAAGTGTACCGTAGTAATTTCAACAATTTGTAGTAGCAAAGGATCAACCTCTATCTCTACAGATTTTGAATGTTAGATCTTCCCAAAGCTAACCCAAACGTTTAATGACTCGGTTAAATAAAAGGTTCGTTGCCTAGTTAAATACTATAAAATGAAGTTATTGCATACTTTCTGGCGTAACGTCTAAACTAATCGGATTACATCACGTACGCCAAGCGGAATGTTGAAAGGTAGAAATGTTGGAAGTGACTCCATCCCCAAGAAAGGCAAATCTCTCTAGCATAATTTTCCACAAAGTTTTAAAGCTTGCAAGCTACGCCACAATTTAAAGCTGACTGCCCTCCGGTTGCACTACACCCGAAAGCCGCAGGACCGTTGGTGCCATCTTTCCCATTGTGCAAATTTGATTTTCCAGCATATTTCACCTATTGTATCACTTTTCTCTCTATGCAATTACCCCTAATAATATGTACAAACTTTGGATCACGCTTACCATGCATACAGACCTCAACCGTAACAATTGGCTTCCTCCGAAACCCCTCTGGAACCGTAACCGAATACAACGGAACCGCCATCTCCACATGCGTTAAACGGAATACTAAACGGTAACAATCGAATGCAAAATTTCCCACCAAAAACATCGGGTCGCATACAACGTGCCGCAGTGTCGGGGTTTCCCCGTGGACAGATGATATGGCGTATAAAGATGGCTAACAACGAGTACGGGGGGGAAACCGGAGGGGGGAGGAGGAAAAAAGGCACCCCGAAACGGAGCGCGCTGAAAACAGGGACGAAAACAACACCCACGTCCGTGGCGCAACAAACAAACCGTACAAGATTAAACCACGTTCAACCGCCGTAGCGAATCCGATTTGTCTTGCAACACAACACGACGCATTTATGAATATTTATGCGATTCTATCCCACACTGCCAAGTGCTGTGCCACCACTCTTCGTGTGCACTTGCTGTCTGTTGTTTGCATGCGATGGTTTTCGTGCGATTTTTTTTTTCGTGTTCCTTTCTTGCACTGCTTTGCCATTTTCCAACCCCCAAAAACGGTTCGGTAGTTGTGGCCCAACGAACGCGATGTCCTTTCGAAGGGAAAATCCCTCACCACCCTGCTCCGATTCGTATCCATCCCACCGAACACGCCCGAGAGTAATCGTTACCGACAACTTGCTAATGAATCTCCAACTATCGAAGTCTTTCGAAGTGGCACCCATCGGCGAACGATTCCTTTCGTTCCGTCCTGGGCCGGATCAGATTTCCCACCGAGCAGAACGGTTGTCACGTCACTTCTGCAGCATAGTTTAAGCTCACAAACACGTCCGACGGCTATTGCAGCCGTGCCGTAGCTCAGGTGCGTTCGGCCAGCGTGCGGGAAAACAAACCGAACGTGATCGCATGCAGCCTCTGCAAACCCCGGGCAACAAGCCCGGCCGGTACCGGCAGACGGAAAGACGAAACCAATCCCTTCGCCGATAGCAGCAGCCGGGAAAACTTGACTCGCAAAGTGTTCAAGTACCGGTGACGGGATCACCTCCTGCTGCGAACAGCAATGGGTTTTTGGGGGTTTGAAAAATGTTTTAAATTAGCCACCTGACAACCCCTTACCATGCGTCCGGAATTACCATTTCCGGTAAAATGCAAACCTTCATTCCCTGCGTGTGTTCCCTGCTGTCTGAGGTGCCTGATCAGTTTCTGTCAGGAGGTAAAATTTCAAACTCTGCAAACAATCCTGATTCTAAACCTCGGGCTCCCAACCCATTGGTGTGTGCACGTTACCACATAAAAGGGACCGTAAGGGAGTTAGATAGATAGAGAGAGAGAGAGGAACGATTGAACAAACAATGCACCACACCCAGCAGTAGACAGTAGCTCACCTTAGTATACGCGGCGAACTACTAGCGACATCAACCTCCGGAAGAGTCATAGACACAAGCAAAGCAGAGCAAAAGAGAGAGAGAAAAATCTCCACACTAAACACCACCGTTTGCATCATCTAGGCGATGTATTTTATACTTCAAAAATGACAACCCTGTACAGCCCAACAGCTACCATCAACAGGAGCAAACCCAGTTGGTGGTCGTCTGCAACAGGGATGCGCCCGTGGACGGCGTGCGAGACGGAACAGCCGGCCGAACACGCGGTCTATGGCATATATTTGCGTACGAAATTTGCTGTTAATAGCAGGTTCAATTTGTACTTCCGTATCGGTACCGAGAACCCCTCGCAATTGACTAGTACACAGGCGGAACTGACTGTCATCGTCGTGTACGTGCACGTCCCTTCACCGTGCCCGTATTTCGCAAACCAACCGGAACATGTATACCTCCCGGCAGGCGTTTTGGGCAACATCGTTCCTTCCTGCATTTGGGAAAAGGGAGTATGCCAAACATTCTACCAACGTGTACATGGTTCGCTTACAGCTACACTTCAAACGGTTGTGTCTTTCACGGTGTCACCTTCTGTCTCATCTCACTGTTTCATCCAATTTGGACCGGTAGGGCTGATGGAAAAGTTTAAAGAAGCAACACCCATTACTTGGTGGTTTACCTTAATAAAAGCCGTGTCGTTACGGGATGCCAATGTGTACGGAAAAACCACACCACACTACAATGGATTGTCAACTGTTTGTGGTGGTAGTGAAAAAAACCTGTCAATGAAATCACGCTCATTATATCGAGGAAGGTACGCCAGACGTGGAAGATGATCGTTTTGTCATTTACACCACGCTCATGAACGTTACACCATTTAAAGTACTAATAATGGGTTAGACTAGCTAAGATAGAATGGGTATACTTCCCCACAAAACGTAAAACCTTGATATGGTACGAAATATTTGATACACCTCCATGTTCTGCACTCTTCAAACAAATTCATCTTATTTAAACGCTCACCGCTAGGGCAGTGACAGCTTGGGGGACAAAACAAACATAAAATGGTTATCCTCCACCGACCCAAAATCCCAATAGTAATATAAATGAAGGAAAATGCTTGGTTTTACCAGCATCAAAGAGATTTTTCGACATTAACATGATCCGTCCCATATATTGCTGTTAAAGGGTGTAAACACACGTAAACCGGTGCCAAGTGAATGGTATTGTATTTCAATATCACTGTCGTATCAAATTGAACAAAACGACTTGGTTGCTAAATACCATTTAACTTACAGATTACATTGACGCAATTATGGGGTGATTATTATGGAAGCAACACCTCTACCATTTATTCAAGTGGTGTAGTTTTTCAATCAACCTATTGATATGCGAGCAGTAAATGAATTAAATTATTTATCAAATTATCCTGTTACAACTGACGCTTTACTCGTGCAATGGGTTTTACTCCATGACAATATACTTTTGGACAATTTTTGAGAGTAGCTCGAGACGATCAGTTGGTTAACAGACACGTAATCAGATATTGATATTGAAATAAGATAGGGTAAAAAGTGTAATCAGAAGACCATGGCAATTAAATTATTATGAAAGTGTTCATTATTTGCAATAGAAGAATCACAAACCTGAATTGTATAATGAAAATTTAAAGCGTCAATCTCCAGGAAATATTGTAAATGAACGCTTAAATTTGTGGAACGCCAGATAGTATGCAATTTCTTTTTTATTTGGAGTATTCTCTTCCAAAGAAGCAATTTTTTCACAAACAATTGCATACATTCTAATATGGCCAAGCCGTCATAGATTAACAAAAAAAATTGCATACATCTAGGCGAAAATACCTTCAACCAAATAGAGTAATCCTAAAAAAGCTAGTTTCATAAACCGGAACTGTTTCCTCTGCTTTTTTGACCAAATGCAAATAATTATTAAGTAAACTTCACGAAATGTCGTCTTTTCTTTTTAGTATCTTTAGTAGATTTTTTATAAATACAACGATAGTTCTTCATCTAAATCAATAATAAAACCCACATCCATTCACCAATCCAACTTTAAAGGCAATAAGTTTATCACCGAAACACCCACAGTGATATCTTAAATAAAATGCTACATGACTCGGAATACATCAAGTGCTCGACCCACTCCGTTGGTGACAAGAAGCTACAAAATAAGAATACACCTACAGATGGCAAATACCCATTACCAGTCACCATGATACAACGTCTGAGAGGGAATTCCACAAAAGACAACACCACCGAGGAGAGTTGCAATCGGCGAGACACCTAACACATGTTTCTTTAAAGGTTTATTTCAAGTCGCATTTGAAAAACTGCCAATCTTCCACGAGCGGTCCTCACGCAGGGTAAGTACGTACCTCGTCACCCTAAGGACATGGGTAAGAGTGTACGTCAATCGATACGGGGCGAGAATCGTGCCGGGACTACTACGATAAAGCACTTCTTGCCCCATCGATTTCCCAGTCGCATCATTAGACGATGACGGGTGGCCCACGTCCCGGCAGGGGTTCGTTTGATTAAAACCACCGAGGGAGTATCCGTCCGTCCGTGCGTTTTGCAGTGACGGTCGGAACGGGACGTGTTTGACATTTATGCTTTGTTTTCTCTTTTTTTATCGCATCACACGGCCACTCAGACGAATGAACTAACTCGAGCCATCACGCAGACGGCCGGAACCTCCAGGAACCGGTAGTAGATCGACGTACTTGAAGCGCCCAGCGTCACTTGAACGCGTGACGTACCGTGTACAACCCAGAACCGCACGTGATTGGAGTGCCGAGCGCGAACGTTACGTCCAATTTTTCCAACCGACTGACATGTCGACACACCCGGCACATTGACGGTTCCCAACAAGCCAGCTTGCCGACTCAATCGTCAGCTTTAAAATCGACCTGATTGGACAACACTAAACGATTGTCTGTGAGATAGGGGTCGCCACCGTACCGATAACAGGGACGTTGCGAATTTCCACCCGAACGTTCGGAAGCATCGAAGAAGTTTCCATCCATTTCCATCCAGCGGAAAACTCTAACCCGCGCAACACAGGGGAACAGAAGGGAAAATTTAATTTATGTTTATTTGCTCACGAAACGCGCGGACGACCATTTTCCACCGTGAGCCACCGTACTAGGGGACGTCGTTTGTCGGGCGTGAAAATTCTACCAGCCAAAGATGAAGAAGCGTACGTCCTGGTGCCGGTTTCAGCAACCAGAGGGATGTGAAAAATGAACAATTCGCAACCCATCACCAAAGCACGCGCACCCTTCAGACGTACATCCCTGCCGCCATCATCCTCAACCAAACCCACTCGTAACAAACTCGATAATGCAATTAGCTACTGCTTTGTGCTTCGGTGCAATTTACGTTCGACTGTCGGCTGGCTGCCAACGGGAAAACTCTACCGAAACCGGAAGAACCAAAATCAACAACTAGGACGGGTGGAAACTTCCGTGGATGCCCCCTGTTCCGCCGACCCGACAGTGGCCGTCTTGATGATGGCGTCCCCGACTTCAGGAGGAAAAAAGGTTTATGTTTTATTTTATTTCGCCACTCCTGGAGGGTTGGCAACTTGGCAGAGAGGAAGTTTGTCTGTGGCTACAACAGGGGTGTAGGTGTTGTGTGTGAAAATTGACTACGCCACACACACAACACCAACCAGCCAGCCATCATCAACCGGTATGATGAGTTGTACTTGTACTTCGACCCGAGTACGCGAATTTACGACTGTCGTTTTGAGGTTTTTTGGGCGAAACGGACAGTTTTCGATTCGTAACTCCCGCACCAGAAAAGAACGGCGGAAACCCTCCGACAGGCAACAAACACCCGACATGAACAAGTACAATAAAAAGTTGATCCACAGAAAAACGGAGGGCCTCACCGTGTCCACCGTGTGTCAACCTAGATCGTAGGAAAACAGGCAGGACACCATCCCCAAAAAGCAGAAGGTACTGGGTGAGTTTCCCCCCCAGAAATTTCATTCCTCTTGCGAATGGCGAAATTGGCAGTTCATGATAAATTGCTTTCGTTGGGTTTTGTTTCTTTTTGCCACATCCCAACAAGGTCGTCATATCGAGAAACGCATCGATGGATAAATGGTTGACACTTGCGCACTTGGACCGCTATTTCAAAACCATCAAAACACTCCCAACTTCGCGGCCACTTGGGGCAATAGGAAATGCCATAAATTATAGAGTTCGTTAGCCAAAAAGTGCTTCGTGTGCCCATCCCGTGGATACATTCTACTTTTGATTGTTTCGCCGAAATATGATTGCAATTCTTGGTGGATTTGGGTTCATAATTCCTTACCCCCCGGGTGGGCCTGGAGAAGCAGAAGGAAAAAATACTTGACACTTCGTCGTCTGGATTTAAGCAACAAGCTCGAAAAGGTAAAAAAACTTTTTCGCTCCCATTACGTCCCAACGGGATGGCGAAGTTGACGGGACATTCTAGTCCCACGACAGCTTGTTATAAATGTTAAACTGTTCACATTTTTATTTCGGTGTCATGGAGTGGTTTCGTGGAAGAAATAGAAACGGACACACTCTAGGAGAGAAAAAAACAACTGAATTTAAATGCAATTTTGCCCTCCACTGTCAGTGGGATGGGAAATGATACAAAGCGATCCATGTTGGGAAATAATTCGTTAAGGATATATCGTTAGGTGCAATGTCCTGTGTGATCCAATTCTTGGACAACTAACAGACAAATCTCTTTGTGGAGTGTATTCCATAAAATCCTGCGATTGACGCTGTTTTTGTGATAGAACAACTTTCGTGCACAAACGCTACAAAGCACATTTGGGGGACAATAGCCACTTCTTGCTTGACTCTACCTCCAAAAATGCATTATTGAACGAAGCTGCGGTATAACTGACCACTGTTCATGCGTTTCTAGACACCCAGCTTACAGCGATCAGACTGGAAACGTTTGGACGAACGACCTTTACCGCTTATTCTCAGACACCATCAACAACGGAATCTTCGTTCGTGTCTCGTCCACTACCAATAAATTCAATAAACTGAACATGTAATCGATTGAACATATTGCAGGAGCATGTTGGTTCACCTTCTCTTCATCACATTCCTGCCATCTCATCGGAGGTTTGCCCAGCCCGTGTTCCAACCCCTACTGACGGCGGATAACGAGCAGGGAAGGACAAGTAATCGGTCTCACACGGCTTCGAACCGATCCGGAACCGTCCCAACGGCAAGCTCAATGGAGATTTTGAGGGGATTTGGGAATTAATCACCTCAAAAGTGGAAATCTTTTTTCGGTCCCATTATTCCTCTTGCACGAAGGACAACAGAACGGGACGGACTCCGTACAAGGACCAGCTGTTCATTCGCTTCGTTTTTGCTTCGGAACAAGGCTCAATAAAAATCTCTTAAAATTCGTACCATGTCAACGCCACCAAAACTAGCTTTATCATCCTTGGAGCATGGAGACTCACGGACACTGGAAAATATCCGTAAAGGATCTAGAATGAAAGCGAGTAAAGCTCTTTTACCTTTTTTTTTCGTTTTAAACTCCTACAAAACGAAACGATCCGCTAGATAGAAGAGCCCAACTCCACGATCTCGTCTTTGAAAACGGTGCTGAAGGACCTCAGAAGCGGACGGTTTTGGGTTAACCAACAGTAAAAAAGGAAATCGACCCGCTTCGCGCGGTTACATCACGCATTCTTCCGTTTCTTTACCACAAACCAAATTTTATTCATCGTCTCAATGCTTAACCTAGGCCTAACAATGCCTTTTCCTTTGCTCGACGTCCCACCAACGATGTTGTGTTGAATAGAACCTCAATAAAACATCCTTCTTACGTGTGTGTAAGCGGTGTTCGGCTTTTCTCTAGTATGCTGCCTTTCGGAAAGCTCTTCAATGCTAGGAAAATGCAACGAAAAAGGTCCTTCCAAAAAATCCCCACAACCGTACCTACATGTTTGCACCGTCATCGGCACACCTTGAATCGAACGTGATTTTTCTCTCCCATGATTATCATGAATAATTTCAAGTGGCTTCCATCATCGATCCGTTCGGTTCTCGGCCTGGTGACGGCGAGCATGGATTACGCAGTGATTGGATTCAATTTTATGCTTCAGCGAACAGCTGTCATCACCGTCAAGAACCGCACGGCGAACGGTTGTGCAGAAAAAAAAGCGGAAACAGAAGCACAACACAAAAAGGATACGATAAGACCTCGAGAATTCACCCCTTTCGAAAAGCGTTTCATCTGTTATTTATCTGGAATGTTTTGAATAGTTTGACAAGGCGTACCGCATCCCGATGTTAAGGGCGATGGCTTTGTGCTAATGTCAAACATTACCCAACATACAGTGCAAAACCCCGAACAGATTATAAAACATCCTTCCCGGAAGCTGTGTAAACAAATGTTTACGTACCAACCAATGGAGTGTACCGAAATTCATCCCGTGGTGGACTAATTTTCTGGCCAATAAAATTTAGTGATTAAAATTTTCATCAACTGCACTGTTTACGATTGACGGGAAAATAATAATCTTTATTAGCTTTAGGGATCACCACGGTGAGATTAAATTTCTGAGGGTGAAATTGGACTTTCTGCAAACTGTTGAAAATGTTCAGTTGACAATGTGAAAAGAACGAAAGCGCGGGAAGATGTCATAATAAACAATTCTGCATTTGTTTGTTACTTACGCCACTGTAATTGACTTATAATTTAAAAATATATGCTTTTTTGAGATGTATTGAAACTACATAGTTTTCTATACTTAAAAACAAAACAAAGCTCAATAAAGTTTAAAAACAAATAATGAAAGAGAAATAGAATAACAAACGCGATAAATTAAATACATGAATGAGTGAAGTGAATTATTAAATCAAACAAAACAGTCAAAAGAACAATAAACACATAGATCAAACAATTTGATACATGATGGAAAAAACATGAGAAAAAAATAAAAGGAGGATTGTGCAAACACTATATACTCTTCTTCTAAACACTGCAACAATTATATTTAAATATAATTTCTATGTTCTACAGTCGTTAATGTTTATTTAATATAAAAATATAAAATAGGGAATAAATATAAAAAATAAATAAAAAATGCGATAACAGAAACTCAAGAATTAGCTAAATACTGATAAAATAGTTAAGTACAAAGTACAAAAGACCATACATAATACAGTTTGTTAACGGAATACATAAACATAACGGAATAACCTGAGATAATAATGAAATTAATAAATCAGATACAAACAAAACGAATAATTTAAAGCGATATGGCTTAAACATACGGGCAATTGCATTTGAAAATAATGTAATATTGATTCCAACTTTACTCGGTAGGCTTTAGAACATGATATCTATTTTATACGTTTTCCACTGCCACGTTCCTGCGAGGCATGCCGAACATAACCCAAATGCAACCGTTCCCATGGAGCTCGTTTATAAATCTCATCAAACGTATCGCATCCGAGGGCAACATTTCGCCAGCCGAAAAACCGCTTCCAACCAACAGAGAGACTTGAAAAAGGCGAAACAAAGAGCTTCATGATTTCATCATTTTTCAACGCACAGAAATGGCATTCTTCACGCAAACAAAAGCCTGTTGAAGGCTCTCCGCCAGGATTCACCATTTCCCGGAATAACACCGTCCGTACTTTGCCTTCTTCAAATGTTGCGTTCTTATTTTTAGCTTCCCTATTACGGGCCTTGCCATTATGTTTATGTACTTTTCCACCGGTGGGTCCGGCGTACCTGGTAGGTGTTTCTAATTTTTTAACCATTTTCGAAACATGACTCGTTTGTTTCGAATCACTCCGAACTCAACAGTAGATATAGCCATTATTTTCCACCAAAAAAAAACACAGAATAAGATGAAGATTAGAACTGGTCGAAAATAGAACATTTTCAGTTTGGGAAATTGTATTGCCACGTTTACGCCATCTCTGAAAGATGGCTCATTCGAGCTGTAGCGGAGGTCCTTTTGCGATTTAGGCCGATTTATTTTTGCTCCCGAACAGAAGATCCTTCTATCTCATAAGGATCATGCTTCCGTTTGGATATTTCCCGCCATCCCGTTTTTTCAGCCCAACGACATTGTCCTGCAAAACGTTCGTTTGAAGTGAAATAATCAAACAGAAAATAAAGGAAACGATCTCCCGGCTCAATGAACGCGAGAGCCATAGCGCTATATCAAGGACGCAAGTAAATCTATTGCTTTCAGCGTGCGAACGATTTATGCGTTCACTTCTGGTCCATAAATATAGCCATTATTTACGACTGGTGATTGCACTGACGATCATAATTATCGTAATTGTCTGAGCCGCCCTCCGTAGCGTACCGGTCGTTTTTTCCCGCTTCTTCAAAGGAACGTTCGGAAGGTTCAACCCGGGAGGGTTGCCGGCTACCGGCGCTACCAAAGAACGATACACAACGGTGGCTTCCACTGCAGCTGTTGTGGTATGGCCAGCCGCGCCACTGCTCGCTGGCAGATTATATCCAACATTAAGGACTTTGTGTATAAATATAAAATGTATTATCTTTATTTTCACTTTCTCTCCCACTTGAGCGGAAACGAAAGCAGGAGATATCGCCGTTTCTAGCTATATCCACCCAGTTGCAGGTTAGCGTTGCGGGAAATTACCTTCAATAGGATCATCTGCCTCCAACTCCTCGCGGCAACGAAGCGAGAGTGAGATACAAAACAAAATGACGCAACGGAAGGCACTCAATGGAATAAATAATTAATGAATCATCGACATCAGCGCTATGCTACCGCTGCATATTGCGCTCCGTACGTACCCCAGTCCAAAAAAAAACCCTCTGCTAAAAATCTACAACAAGAAAACCGGAAAGGTCCTGACACCTACTCAGGAAATAAGTTCCCGGGCGAGAGAAAAGTCGGGAAATTGATGAACTTTAATTACGATTGCGGACCCCTGCAGAGGGTGATTTTAGACCTAGTGTGTGAGGCAAATGACTAAAGATCGAACAGAATACCCTCGGCCAGCAGCAAGAAGCAAGAGCTATTCGATTTATACCGAAAAAAAATTACGAAGGTTCAATTTTAAACCCCCAGACAATAAAGGCAACAAGAAAAAGTACAGCAATCGAGGAACACCTAGAGGAAGTTTACGTTTGCTAGCCTACGAGAAGCAAAAATAAAATCGTTCATTTCATTTCTGTTAGACGCATCTGCAGATTGGAAGTTGCACAATGCTCTTCCCACCCATGGGAAATCGTGCGCGGGTCTTCTACGTCTACCTGGACCAGACCAGAACCGATGCACAATTTCCCACCAGGACTCGGATTGCGGATCAAGAAAACAAAACATTCTAGTCATTCGGGCGGACGTATGTGCCTCTTAAAATACCTCCCATACATGCCGAGATTTTCGACCGTAAGATATCCTTAAAGATTATTAAAGTATAGCAAAGAAGAGTGGAAAATCAAGACCTAAAATCCTTACCAAAGAAAATGCAACAACACTCCTTTTCATTGGAGTTAATTGTCTTTAATGAGCCAACCATATCAAGGGCGGACAGCATCTACACGAATAACCCAAGCTGCCCAAGGCCGAAAGGAACGGGCCATTTACATTGAAACAAAAGTCCTGCGGATCAGTGAGAATCGTGAAAAAAAATGTGGAAATGAAAAAAGGGAAAAAAACACATTACATCCTTTGAAACAGGTGTTCTGACGGGGGTCGGTCTGGAAAGTCCGGAGTTTGGTGGTGCCCATTGAAAAAGTAATTAATTTTTACTGGCCCTTCTCGTGTGTTTTACTCATTCTGCTTTCATTCCCGCGTTGTCGATACCTCGCTAAGGTAAGGTAGACGGTACATAACAGCAATGCTTCGATCCCACACCTCTCTACATGCCGTCCCGGCAACATCGGTCAGGGGCCTTGTTGCGCTTCTCGAAAATAATTTCTAACCGTGTCCTTGTCCCGCTCGCTCTAATCCTTATTTTGGCTAGGTGTGCTGGTTGGCCGGTTTGTAATGAAGATACCTTTCCCGTCGGATAACATCTGACTTATCGCACCTCGTCCCCGTACACAGGTACCAGCGTAGCCCGGCAAACCCCACGATACTATCGGAACCAATTTCAACTCGGGTCCAGAACTCGGTCAGGACACGACGTGTGACAGTGCGTTTTGGGAAAGGCCAACTTTTTAGCACTCGCTCACCACGCGTCCCGTACTACGGCCGCAGCAGCCGAGAAAAAGGTTTTCGAGTCTGGCTGGGTTCCGAGAAGTGTCAAAGTGGTCCAGTGGTGAAACTGGAGCCCATCTCGAGAGGTGTCCGTACGATGTCCGACACCGGGCGAAAGCAGATCGGTACGACGCGATAAAGATATTTAAACAAATTGCTCCTAGTAATCTTGGCGTCCTTTCAGTAGTTTTATCCCTGCCGGTGTCACGTGTACCATCGGTGAAACTATTCGGTGACAAATTAGATTAGAGTAGTGTTACCGATCGTCCGCCGGGACGTAAACGGTGCGGCGAATGTGTTCAATGGAACATGTGTTAATCGGTTGCTTCCAGGCAGGAATACACGAAAGTGAAGCTGCTAATAGGTAGAACGTGTACAAACACGGCAGTAATCGGTTAATGAAGCATGGTAGTATTCCTGGAACAGGGTGCGAGTTCGTATCAGATTTACTTGTTGAGAAGGTGTTGCTATAAAAAATAGCACTTAGACTACAAACTTCCGATAAGAGCGAAATTCTATTGAGCACATTGAGTAGTATATTTGACAGCTGTCATTTGTCATAACGACTAATATTTGAAAATTGTCCAATTATTAGTAAACAGCTATTTGTTAATTAACAATAACTAACAGTATCTATCCAAATTACGCAAATAATAATAAATGATCCCGGCAAATTCACAAGATTCCTATATCCGCGTAAGTCGAGTATTAGTTGACAAATTGTGTGTACCTCTTATTAAGAAATCAGTTGTTAATACCTTTGTTTCGCCAATTACAGTACAAATTAGCTATAATTGTAACAAAGGGATGTTTTGAAATGTATTTACTGAACAAAAGTTTACCATAAGTATCTTCTATAATTTAAAAAAATGTAACGGGTTTTTAAGATATTTCAAAACTGACAGTTTTAATATGAACACTGAATCCGAATATCCGAATCCACGTAAGTGGAAGACCGCGTATCTCAGCTATAGATTGTTCTTAACCTAAAAATCCTTGAAAGTCCTTGACTAACAAATCAAAACCATCGGCCTTTGGTTCTGAAGTTTAATAATAATAACAAGGAATAACATAAAAATGAATTTAATAATCAATTTTTTATAGTTTGTTTTATAATTTTTTTATAACTTTTGGACTCAAAAACAATTAGTATTTAATGTTTAATGTTTAAATTTGAAAAGCAAGAGTTAACGAACAAATTTCTCAATTTTACTATTTAATTTTCTATTCTCAACAACATCGCAAAGCCTCTGCACAAGCAAACACCATCATGTTTTATTCAGCAGTCTCCTAGGTGTCGGAGCACACTGTCTGTCAAATAAGTGTACTAGTTCGATTGTGTGTCCTTTGATGCTATAAATTTAATACTAAGCTCACCCAGCACACCGCCCACAACGGCTTGCAGCACGTTCAATGCATAAAGTCACCGTACAATGGTAAAATGTAAATATCACCATGTTGTTTGCGGTGTGCTGTCATTGTATCACATTCGGCCGGCTCGATGAAAACCGATCAGGTGGTACACCTTGGGCCCAAAGCTGTTTTCCACCGTTGGTGTCAAAACTCATTGTAATGTACTCTCGCTCTATCTCCTCTTTCTCTCGCTTCCACGGCACCGTATTCCGAGTGTCCCAGAGCGTCCTTGCCGGAGTAGCGCCCTCCAGTCATAAACAAGCCCGTTTCAGCAGACTTCATTTTGCAATTCATTGAAAATTTATTCCAACCATAAATCGAATTTATTTATTTCCATGTATATTGATTTACCGTACCCGCAGCGATCGATCCGCCAGGCTCCACGCTTCAAAGAGACTTAAGCGCTATCCCGAATGCCGGTACGGTCCATATCCATTTCCCGGCCTCTGTTTACTCTTGGACGTTGAAAGGCGATGTACCGGGAGGGTGATGGAAGTGATGCAAGTAAAATGTCCTCCCTCCTACCCGTTGGAAGAAGCTCCACAAGTAGAAAGGTGCCAATCCAGGTGGAACGCCTATTTCTCGGAAATTGAAACGAGTGCCACCACGTGCAGTTATCAAACGGAATCATACTAAGTACGGTACGGGAGGAAAACAAAATCAAAGTACCAAAATCAAATATCAAAGCATCCGCGAATGCTACACACACACAAACACCGAACCGAGAAGGGGCCAAAACATTCGGCAGTCACGTCCAGAGCTTTTATCACCACCGTCATCCGTCATGGTACACAAGAAGAATTTTCATTCCAAGTCACCACAAGCGTCACCCCGGGCAACGCAGAGCATATCTCCATGGTTGGAGCTTTTTGAAGAATTGGCCCAAAAAAAGTCCCCCGGATCAACTCGTCGGAACACACGGAAAACACAGACGTCGAATAAGGAACAGCAAAAAGAAAGCGACGACGTGCTTACAGCAAACAAACAAACAAAAAAAATCCTACAGATATCAGAACACCTTCGGCAAGAAACAGTCTAAGGGCGAGAAGGTACCAACACGAAGGACGACAAAAAAAAATCAGTCAATAAAATTTCCGCAAATCTCAATATCAATGTCCCATCTGTCGTCGTCTCGTACGGATTGCTTTCCAGTCCTCAACCGCACCCTAGGATGGTTGGCCTGGAACCAAAAAAAATTCGCGACGCCTGACTTCCGTGTTTGCACAAAGCATCCCCATTTCGTCTGCCCCTGTTTTCCTGCTTTTCCGCCATCAGCGGAAGTGTAAATGGACTCTCGAGGGCTCGGTACACACCGCTGCAACTACCCGTGAGTTAGTTCCGCCGGGCTAGGATGGTAGAATTTCAATTTAGGGCGTGACACGGTATTAAATTCGACCGCAAACGTCGGCACCTTTCGGTCACGAGATTCGATCGACCATCAGTGTTCGTGTGTGTGTGTGGGTTTGGCAAAGAATTCGCAGAACTTTCACTTTCCTCGTCCTTTAATGTTGCTTTATATCTTTATTTTTTTGTTCTCGCCTTTTGTTGCCCTGCAGGGCTGTGAAGAATAAATCGCCCAACGAACGCCGCTCTATAAACACGTACGTAGCGCATCACAGTACTGAAGCTTTCGCCTCTTTTGTGTCTCACACACAGTGGGGTATTTTTCTTTTAAACACCTCCAACATCAAAAATCACCAATGGCTTGAGGAGTGTTTAGATTAAAAGAAGTGAACAGGAATCGCTTTTTGTTCTTTCCACGGAGCTGCGTGGATCTACTGGACACACCCTAAAATAGGGACGCCATCGGGCAACAAAGGCTCCACGATAAAATGGAGCTAGGCTCTTCCCTATGGACCCACCTCCCCCCCCCCCCCTAGAACACGCGGCAGATGGCACGGAAGATATGGAACGGGATGAGTAGGAAAAGGATAACTTCCCCACCGTGTAGCCACGGTAATGTTGCGATATAAATAATTCATGACCTCCTTAAACTGGCACGGTGAAACCCCGGAGTTGGGGAGGGTTGACTCCACACTGTTCCGAAGGTGGAAGCAGGAAGAGGACGTGAAAGGCCTTTTAAAAGGGGGGTTAGATGTGGTATTTAAAGAATGTAATAAATACGAACCTCTTTCGGCTTCTCCGTCCGTAGCGCCGTGCGAGCACTTTAAGTAGCTTTCTCCACCAGACGTCACCCAGTATTCAACGGTGGTGCATTAGCTCTCTTATCGTTCGCATTCGTTGAGTGTCCTTTTTTTCCCCCCCGGCCGGATCCCCCGTTCACACCGTTTCCCTCTTCCACTTTGCCACAATCAGCATTCTCGGCGCGTCTTCCGGAGGTAACGCAAATGAGCCACTCCCTTTCGTGTGCCGTTCAAGAGCGGGTCGGTAATCCGTACCCAAACAAACGGACACTTCCGGAATGATAAACTAAATTCCTCGGCTGACCAACGCAAATCTGGGTCCGGTTTCATTCGCGCAATCGGGTCTCATTGGTCCAATTTGTACGGTTTCCGGTTCACCGAACCGGATAGGTGTTCGATCAGTGCTGGCCGTGGAAAAAAGCTCCGTTTTTTTCCCTGGAACCTGGAACCACCTTCCCCTCCCCTTTTCCTTCCAGCCTTTATTAACACGGAAACCTGGAACGCGTTCGTTTGGCAAACGGTTCAGAGTGACCGGGGAGAATGGCACACCGAAAACCGGAACCCTGGACACGCCTACACACGAAAGTACGTCGCTACCCGGGCTCGAGGCTGGTCAACGTTCGTGAACCAATGCACGGGCCGTTTTCCCGGAATTTCCCGTGCAATGTTTTCAATCGTAGTCATGGAAGCAGCAGGGTGGATACTTGGATTGTTTTCCCGTTTGCACGCTAAAAAGCCATGTTCGGGGCTTTGCTTTGGCACTCCGAAATACCCCCAACCAGAAACGGGTTTGGAAATGCAGAAGGAAAATTCGGAAAATATTTTTATCGTTTTTTTTTTATCGTGACAAATCACAAACACTGTCGTTGGGAACTATTTTCACACACTTGGCACTATGATTGGCATTTCTGGTGACGGTTTGCGAATATTTTCTGCGTGATTTGTTGATTTAACATTTGTATTGTTCTTTTTTTCCCTGCTCGATTCACACACCTCAGCACACACACACACACTCACACGTTCACACAAGCACACCCAGTCCGCAATCGGGGGGCTTTAATGCTGCGAAAGGATGCGAAAGGATGCCCTACTGTCCGGTGACCGAGCGCAACCGACCCAATATTATGAAACATCCAGCTCGAACTAATCTTCTCTCTCTCGGAGCATCGCTTGTTTAGCGTCGCAGCAGCCTTCGCCTTTCGGGATGTACACACACACACACACACACGAACACGCTCGCTGTATCCTTTTGTCACCTGCTTTCGTCATTCGACCACTACTACCACCATCACCATCTTTTGACAGATGAGAGAGCACGCGAAGCAACGGAAAAGTAACAGTACGCTCATATCAACCTTTGCTGTCGGGAAAATCGGGAAAAAGGCGAACCCTCTCGCAAGGTTGTTAACTTGCTCTCCCTCTCTCCCTCTCTATTTTCGAACACGCACACAAAAACGTGCTTTTCCTGTTGTTTCTTTCTGGCTTTCTGTTTAACTTATCTCTTTTCTTGCTTCATCTTTGCCTCGCCATACAAACGCGGGAACCCTTAGTTTATTTGGAAAAGATCCTTTTGTCTGTCAGAGGGGAACAATACCAAAACGACCCTTCTCTGACTACATTCATCGTTCTTTCGATATTTCCCTATTTGGGGTAAAGTAACAACAAAACATAGCAAACTAGCCAAACAAAGCCATTGCAATTAATATTTTCGAAATTTATCCCCCTCACGTTAGGAATTTGGTTCGTGTCATGGATAGTTTATTGCTCTCGTGTTCGTTTTTCGCCCCGTTTTTATTCGTGCGGGTTTTTACGATTTCCCTCGGCTGTGTGAAACACGAATGAAGCAAGCGAATGTTCGGATTCTCCTTTTTGCCGACATACAGTTCATTTTAGAGATTCGTTAAGTTTTCCCCCATAGGTTCATTCGCATGAGCGATGCGTTCATCGGATGTCCTTTAAATGTTCGGATTGGGGATTTCTATCCCGTTTTTGGAGGGGATGAAATATTTCAGGATATGAATGAATTTGCATCACACAGGATAATGTTTGCATTGTCCATATCCACCTAACGTTTATTGCTTTTCTTAAATCAGCATAACATGTTTTATTATATTAAATTAAACTTTTCCGGAAGCTCGTCTGCAGACTGTATATTGTGTGCAGCAGAATCTTCATATAGTTTGGATGCATCCTTAAATACTATCAGAAGAGAATTTGCAGATTTTTAAAGCCACGGAATGCTTGAAGCTGGAGCATAGTAATCAGATTGTTGCTATACCTTCGAACCATTTAAGAAATGTATTAAAACATTTAATTATGAAAGTAAAATTATCAAAAGACTAAACGTATACGTAAATAGAACCAAGAGTTTTCTACCAATACGTCATCGTATTCAAAACAACCGTTGCGAGAAATTTACGAAGGCGTTAAGTGACGAACCTTAAAGCGATTTGAAGTATTGATTTTTGCTGTTTCTGTACTACTCAAAGCACCAATGAACCAAGGCCAACAGATTTAAATTACTTTATGATACGGTTGCGTTTACCAGTAGAGTAAAATATTAAGTAATAAGTATGGAGCACAGCTATACGTGTTCGCTTTGCATGCCATGCGGAATAATCAGACCATTCACCAAACAATGGTCACTAGCGTCATCTGGTGAAAACCGTAAACTACTATCGTTGCGGTAGGTAGAGACCTTTCAACCTTAGGATCGTTTAGCAACCAGAACACATCTCGGCCACTTGCAGAGATTTGTTTTGCAGTTTACCAGTTAATACTGAATCATTTGTTTGTCTGGTCAACGTCTCAGTGAAGTGCAAGACAGACGTATTTCGGTATTTCCTTATTCGCTGATAAGCTTCAACATTTGTTAAACATCCACCAATAACTGCATTATGTTACAGTATCCGTGACTGATTCTGCTTACTTCACCACTACGACAATCATTCCAGCGCGCTGAAACGTCGAATTTTGTCCGTACTACTGCAAGTGTGCTGGGCAATACCTTGTTTAATATCAACATTAAATGTATTGAAGGTGTCCGTCTCACGACCACATCACCGAACACTGGAGCCAGGGATGTCGAACCGCAGTTATAACGTATTGTAATCTATATCATTTAAAATAAATAAAACATAGGTAGAAAAAATATTGCAATTTGGCAGAAAATAAAATTCATCAAACCAAATAGTTTGGATAAAATTATATTTCGAATATTATTGAAGAATATAAAAAAGCAATAAAAGGAACACTAAAAAAATCCTAATGGCACTACAACCACGAGA
This sequence comes from Anopheles minimus, assembly GCA_000349025.1. Taxonomy (NCBI): domain Eukaryota; kingdom Metazoa; phylum Arthropoda; class Insecta; order Diptera; family Culicidae; genus Anopheles; species Anopheles minimus. Next base: position 833,218 of record KB663611.1, on the reverse strand, counting down.
GGTATTGGCCTGCTATTTCTGGCTTCCGTGACTCGAGTTTACCTGCAACAGGATAGTCAGACATCCAGGATGTACGGGGGAACGGCCGAAATGAGATTCGATCCCCGGTCCTGCCGAATGAGACTGGCACCGCTATCTCCTCTACCACCGAGCCGCTCCACGAAAATAATTATAATTCTTAAAATTATGTTTGAATGTATACTTTAAAAAATAAAAAATACTACTTATGTAATTCTATAAATATTTCTGCTTATCCTTTATTTTTTTAGTAACTGAAATATAGTTATAATTATTTCTTTAAAGCTATTTCTTCTCATTATTTTCTCTTCTTGCTCAAAACTGATGAAATGGAAACAATTTTAAATAATCCTGTTTTCGTTGCGAAATCTTATAGGTGTTAAATTCCATTATTTGGGCTTTCTTGAAGTTTACCTTGTATCATTGCACTTATGCGGTATTATATAATTTTTTTTTAATTCCACCTTTCTTCGAATAGTTTTACATCTCTGTCCGAGACGATAGCTTCGTATTCAACGTGTGAATCAGTAAAGATGACCGTTCCTCCATCCCTTTCTGGTGTCTATGAAACGTGCGCGATCTTCAATTATTTTCCTACGATCGTTTCTCATGATCTGTGTTCGCAACGTAAATGTGACTTGATTGTATGAGTTATAGCACGGAACAGTCGAAAGCCTACGAATATAAATGATCATCCGCTTCGTCGAGGCATAACGTTCACGTCGTTACATCGGTGAAGTTGACCACACAAGCTAGGTACTGCTGCTAGGTAAGACACATTTGGTGACTGTTGTGATTGGTAGGAAGTGTTCTTGTGTCGCTGTCGATTCGGTGATCCTTGAAGCGTATCCTAATCGGATAACACAGTGCATCGTTGGTCGTAAACGTCCGTAAACCTTGAACTCATCTGCTGGATGACGTTAGCGCTCTATCAACGTGAAGGCTATGGGGGTCATCGGAAACGTAAAACAACGTACCCGCCTGTACTGTGCACTATCGTTGATAACCGTGACTTTAATGACACTGAGCTGTTATTGAAAACATACAACACACTGTTCAACCAAGTAACGATCTTTCCCGTTCTACGTTGTTTCGTTTCTCAGAATGAATCGTTTGCTCGTTGGCGTATTCTTGCTGTCCGCGGTTTCCATCGCCCTCATACACGGTGGAACTACCGCCAGTGGCCCGGGCAGGAAGCTGAATATTCCCGCCTTCAACAATGCAGGCAAAACGGTTGGTTTGGAGATATGGCGTATTGAGAACTTCCAGCCCGTAGTCATCGCGAAGCCAGAGCATGGCAAATTCTACACCGGCGATTCGTACATTGTGATGAACGTAAGTGATATTCGAATAGACCACAGTGATAAGAACTAGTTATTAATGATGTCACTTTTCTTCCCACTAGACGAAGGAAGACAAGAATAAGGTTAAATCGCATGACATTCACTTCTGGCTCGGAACTAAAACTACCCAGGATGAGGCCGGTTCTGCGGCGATCCTTTCCGTCCAGCTGGACGATCTGTTGGGTGGCGTGCCGGTACAGCATCGGGAAGTCGAAGGCACGGAATCGGATCTCTTCCTCGGCTACTTCAAGGGTGGCGTACGGTACCTTGAGGGTGGCGTTGCCAGTGGCTTCAAGCACGTAACCACCAACGATCCGGGCGCGAAGCGACTCTTCCACATCAAGGGCTCGAAAAACATACGCGTGCGTCAGGTCGAGCTTGCGGTGTCGGCCATGAACAAGGGTGACTGTTTCATTCTGGATGCGGGTCGTGAAATTTACGTGTACGTTGGACCGCATGCAGGGCGCGTTGAGAAGCTGAAGGCTATCAATTTCGCTAACGAGGTGCGCGATCAGGACCATGCCGGACGCTCGAAGGTTAACATTGTGGATGAGTTTTCGACGCTGACGGATCAGGAGAATTTCTTCACGATTTTGGGCTCCGGATCCCCCACCCTGGTGCCAGACCAATCGACGGCTGCAGCAGATGCCGCTTTCGAGAAATCGGATGCCGCCCGCGTACATCTTTACCGTGTAACCGATGCCAAGGGCAAGCTTGCCGTTGAACCAATCACGGAGCGTCCGTTGAAGCAGGAGTTCCTCAAGCAGGAAGATTCCTTCATCCTGGACACTGGCAGTGGTCTGTACGTGTGGATCGGCAAGGGAGCGACCCAGCAGGAAAAGACGCAAGCGCTTGCCAAGGCACAGGAGTTTATCGGCTCCAAGAAGTACCCGGCCTGGACTCCGGTCGAACGGTTGGTCCAGAACGCTGAAACGGCTCCATTCAAGCACTTCTTCCAGACCTGGCGCATGGCTGGATCCAACCAGTCGCGTTTGGTGTAAACGTTTGCTTCATGTCTTACGTAGCAATTGAGATTGTTTTAGAGCAATAAATGAGATTATGTACTAAACATTAGAAGAAGTATTCTTTTATAATTTTTTTCAAAAATTTTATTTCAAATCATTTGAATACTTCAGATATATTGCAAAACAATAAAACTTCTCCTATTCTTTTTGAAAGTTCCAAGAAGATCTTTAAAATACTTGCTCTCTTTGAATATGCCATTTGAAAATATTAATTGCAGTAGATCATGTCTCCCCGTAAATGGCTCTATTAGAAATTCCTGAATGATGCTCAAAGCTAAACGGAATTGACTTAATTATACCGTTATGGCGATGTAGACTGTTTACTTGTTAATATCTGTGACCTTTGGAAACCTCATCTGAGCAAAACGTTCAATTGTTCAATTTTGAAAATGACTTATAGCTAGAACCATGTAACACCGATGTGAACACTTTACCTTGATCGGACAAAATTTTTATTATTATTTTTATGAAATTTTACCGATCTTGATTTGTTTATTGCCATATGGTATTCAGTTCCTACTTAAATTTGAATATTCGAAGCATAAAAATCACTGTACGATATTATTAAAAACACTTGAAAGGCTATTTTGTCATTTTTATGCTATTGTTTCTATGATTTTTGTTTTTGTTTTTCATTTATTTGTTCGTAATTTATTTTGAGCCTTACGTTATCGGCTTAAAATTTCCTTTTCTTTTATTTTCTTTAGTTTTTCTTTTTTTTTGCTCTAGTTTACTTTTATTGATGTGTAATAAATTTTTCGGCTTTCAACTACTTTTTTATTTATTTTTTTCTTAAAGCAAAAGCAGTTTGCTTTTAGTTATATTGGTCATTCTATTATTATTTTCTTTTTAATTAATATTTTTTTATTAGCATTGATTTTGTTTTTTTTTATAATACTTGTTTGAACATATGATCTCTTTTCTACATTTCTGTAATCAATTTCATTATATTTCTTTTCCTTCATTAGTTTATATAATATAACTTATATATTATAAGTTTCAATCAGTTTTTGTAAATTAAAATTTAACTTTTGTTCTGTTAAACTTCTAAGGGTTCCCTTATGCTATAAGTTTGATAATCACTGTTCCTGTTGTGACTCTTCTCTCCACTGCAGTGACTCATCTTCATCTCTCACGCAACGATGCATGCCCTACATCTCTCTCAATCTGCTGATAGTTCTCAATTTCCCACAAATCCACCACTATTCTAGTACTCTCGCGATGTGTTCACGTACCGCGACCAAGCTTACCACCCCGAAAACGTACCGGCTCAAGTTCAAGCTCAATAATGCTCTCTGTTTATCCACCAACGACACCTTCTCACCCGTTCGCCGCCATCCCCAGCGTATACGATACGGGTGGGAAGTTCCCATCAAGCGAAGGGGGTGTTCAACCCCCATCTTGCGTCAGCCCCTAACACACCCCGTCCCGAGGTCAAAATGTTCCGTTGCGAGATAAACACCACAGCTACAAATGCCGGTTTCATGCGATTGAAGCGTTACAGTTCCGCGCAAGAAGTCGCGTGCTGCGGATGCCAACAGTGCCACTAGTTTCGTTTGTTACCGCTGGAAGTTTGTGTCTCGTGGGTGGAATCGTGTGTGACGTTTTATTTCAGTGATCAAGCAGTGATTATTTATTATTGGCCCCACTATTACACCGAGTGCTGTGCAGTGAATACGAAACGATGCATCCAGCGTTCGAAAATGCCGGCATTAGCAAGGGCCTGGAAGTGTGGCGCATCGAGGTGAATATAGAACTCCCTGAGATTGGGAAAGAACATTACGACTTAGCAAAAGAAAACAAAAGCGATTCAAAACAGGTTTTACAAAGCTGGAAATGTGAAAAAAATGGATGTGAAGATGCGTTGTAAAACAAAAAAAAGGGCAAAATCGCGATCAAGTTCTGCTAACAATTGTGAAACGCGGAAATGGTTCTACACTTTGCTGATGTGTTTGTGAGCGTTTGCGGTTTTTTCGGGTGATAGTTCTTCTTATTTTATTCCGTTGAGACATCACAATCGATTTTTATCCAATTTGGACACGGTTCAGCAGCAAAACATTAAACGCGCTGGAATGGCATGACGTGATGCCGGAAGGAAAACAACATGCACACCATTATACTTCCATAACGAGTGATGGGCTTGGACGCGATGTCTAGATGTTGGAGTGTTGGGGGTCTGAGTTTATTTTTTTGGGAAAAATCGATGGCACCAGACCGTCGCCATTGGAAGTGCGTTATAAATTATACCAAATTATTACGGCTAACGTGCTCACCGCTATTAGATGGCATCGCAAAGGGATAAGTAACTCCCTAGAGTTCCCCCTTTTTCTGTGGCTGGAACTTACAGCAGTGTATCTAATCCAACAAAGGTGGTAAATAATACCTGACTCACGGGAACTTACCACAATGTTATCTGTTACGATGCTGTGGGGCAGATAATTATCAACTGTGCGTGTTACGTGCCGTACCAGAGTTATGGTCTGACGTTAAACGACAACATTTTGCTATACGCTAGCGTGTTAACCACGGAACTCGCCGCTAGTCAGATCTTTGGTGATCGTATTTTCCTCGTCTTTTAAAAATAGACACCAGAAGACATACATCACAACCGTACTGGAATGCACTAATGCGCGCCAGATGTTTTGTTTATATGCGTTCAAAACACTGTGTCGGAAGTGAATAATTCACGATCTTTGTCATTCTACGGTAGGAATGGGAGTTAGAGTATTGAATAGCATGTGGGTGAATTTAGACAACACATCTGTAAATCATTCTTAACTTATAAGCTACAATATTGTGCTGCAATTTCATTGCTGTACGTTGAACGTAAATGGTCCTATTCGAAAGGCTAATACGGCGTCAATTGAGATAAGATAAGGCCGTTTCGTATCGATTCAATAGTAAACGTTATCTATGCTTCGTTTGAACCGGCAAAACATACTCACACATTCACATGGCCTCAATTAACCGTAGCTTCGTAGGAAAACGAAACCCCCCATCGGGTACCGATACCGTGGCTGGTTCTTTTTTGGACGGGCGGTATTTTTAGCGAAACGATGTTAATGTAAACTTTGCAGCACGATCTCTATTTACAATGAACATTTTTGTATTCTTTGCTATCTTTTTTTCTTACGTGGAGTAACATGTTGCTTAATTAAAATAACACGACTAATCTACACGCAAACAATATTTTCGTGGAATTTTACTGGTAGAAGGGAAATATCTGTCCCCAGTGAGCTTAGAAGTGGGCCCAAGGTTGTGAGTCAAGAGACACGGTTCGAAATAGGCATCTTCTAAACGATCCGTTTCACTGCTTTCGACCTTGTGAGTCATGGGAAATTCAACCTGGAAATGATACGCAAGCAACCGTCACGGACCGATACCGAATACCTTTTAAAAAAAATTTAAAAGGGAGTTTTAAGTTATTTCCTTAATGAGTTTTAAATAACTGTTATGATTCATTCATGATTTTATTAAATTTTTGTTTGTTCGCGAGCTTAAAACTCGAGTACGGTTGGACCAATTTTGACGATGTCTTCGAAATATTAGTTTCATTTTGCCTTACGAAGGTTTTGAGGAAAAAGTTGGAAATCTCCCAAAAAAAAAAGCCAGGAATAGAAAATTGCACTGGTTTTTCTTTATCGTATACGCGGGACTCTCAATGAAAGATGACTGTGTTACCATATGTAAGAAGAAACGAAAAAAATCCAAAGAAAATTCTCACTTTTCACAATAAGTAGATAGAATTCGAGCTCTAAATTATCACTATTGAAATGACAAAAATATTGTTGCACCGTTATCGACACAAGTGAATCGGCATGACACACACAAATCATTCTGTACTCATGCGTTATGAGAGACAAAAAAAGAGCTCAGAGTTTCAACACAATACTCCAATTAAAATGACCAATTGATTAAAGATTATACACAATTTGAAATGACCGCCGATTGAAATTTGACCAACTTAAAATGACTTCAAGAAAAAAAAAATACAATCCATGTTCTCCATTATGGCAATTGACGTTCAATTTCCTGTCGTATCCCAATTGTTGTGGGTTTCCCAAGTGGAATGGAAGTCGGAGCATCCAACATCAACGGATCAACAACATTTGCAAACTTCCCCTCGACCTTCAAGGCTTCCGTCCAGATTCTAAACTTCTAGATCCAAAATGATGCCCCAAACTTTCATTGTAATATGGACTGCAACAGCCATGAGTCCTCAATTTTTAATTTAAGATTGAATACGCCAGTTAAATACTTCCAAGCGGTTTAAAAAAAACCTTGAGAATTTTGAAAATGTAATTGTATAGATAACAACTTTGCATATGATTGATCTATAAACATTTATAATCTTTTAGAATTTCGAACCTGTTCCATTACCAGTGAAAGAGTACGGGAAATTCTACACCGGTGATTCGTACATCGTGCTGAATGTAAGTCACCGTAATATCTTCTTAAATGGCATCTCTTCAAAAGAAGCCTTCTCCTTCCCGCAGACGAAAGAATCCAAGGGTGGAGTTCTGTCGTGGGATGTCCACTTTTGGCTCGGTTTGGAAACGACCCAGGATGAGGCAGGTTCGGCTGCCATACTGACTGTGCAGCTAGACGATCGTCACAACGGTGCTCCCGTGCAGCACCGTGAAGTACAAGATCACGAGAGCCCTCTCTTTCTGACGTACTTCCCCGGCGGTGTCCGATATGCGGCCGGTGGCGTGAAGAGTGGTTTCAACGAGGTAGAGACGAATGCAGCCGGCGAGAAACGTCTGTTCCAGGTGAAGGGTGCCAAGAATGTCCGTGTCCGTCAGGTGCCATTGACGGTTGGGTCGATGAACAAGGGTGACTGCTTCATACTGGATGCTGGATTCGATATATACGTGTATGTGGGAGCCTCCTCGAAACGGATCGAGAAAATTAAGGCCATCTGCGCGGCGGGTCAGATTCGCGATCAGGATCACGCGGGTCGTGCTAATGTGCATATCTTGGGTGAGAAAGAAACTCTATTCGATTTATAGTGAGAAGCAGAGTAAGAATGTTTTACTTTTTATAGACGAGTTTGCAAGTTCCTCGGAACAGCAACAATTCTTCGATGTGCTCGGAGAAGGCTCGCCTGATGCCGTTGCGGATGAATCGGAGTGTGATGAGATATACGAACGATCCGATTGTAAGACGGTCACTCTCTATCACGTGTCGGATGCAAGCGGATCGTTAGCGATCACTCCCATTGGAGAGCGACCGCTGAAGCAGAGTTTGCTTGATTCTAATGTAAGTAATCGTTATGTCATCTTCATCGGGAGTTCATCATTTTAACAACGTTGACGTTATACTGTTCAGCAGGACTGCTACATCCTGGATACTGGAGCAGGCAGCATTTTCGTGTGGATCGGTAAGGGAGCTACCGGTCAGGAACGTTCCCAGGCGATGGTAAAGGCACAGGAGTTTATCACCACCAAGGGCTATCCTGCACACACGGCAGTACATCGTGTTGTGGAGAATGGAGAAACTACCGACTTCAAGCAGTACTTCTGCAGTTGGCGCGATAAGGGCATGACTCATGCGCAGCTTATCAAGACCGCCATGGGCAACGGCGACGAATCGGATGCCGAGGCTGAGTTTGATGCTGAAACTCTGCACACTTTCAAGAAGAACGGTGGTCGTGCTCTTGGCTTCATGCCGGACAATGGTCAGGGAGCGGCTGAAATATGGCGCGTACAAAACTACGACCTTGTGCCGGCGGAACCGGATGCGTTCGGAATGTTCTTCGCCGGTGATTCCTACATCGTGCGGTACGAGTACACGATCAAGTCCGGTGGACATGGGTATATCGTGTACTTCTGGCAGGGTAAGACATCGTCCACCACCGAGAAGGGAGCCTCGGCAATGCACGCTGTCCGTATGGATGACGAACTGAACGGCAAAGCCATTCTCGTGCGCGTCGCACAGGGCAACGAACCGCGTCACTTCATGAAGTTGTTCAAGGGCAAGATGGTGACCTTCCTGGGTGATTACGATAAGCAGACAGCGGACGGTACGAAACTCTTCCGCATACGGGGCACCTGTTCGGATGATGTGCGGGCGGAAGAGATGGCACCGACCGCCTCATCCCTCGCATCGGACGATGTGTTTCTGCTGAAGTCAGGTTCAACAGTCTACATCTGGCACGGTGTCGGTGCATCCGATCTGGAGAAGGAAATGGCGGCAAACATTGCGGGAGTTGTCGCACCGAACGCTAGCCCGGAAGTCATCGCGGAAGATTCGGAACCGGAAGAGTTCTGGAACGCTCTCGGTGGAAAGGATGAGTACGATCGCGAACTCGATCCGGCCGGTGCACCATTCCTGTCACCTCGTTTGTTCCACTGTCGCATCCTGTACAACAAGAAGTTGCGCGTCGAAGAAGTGCCTCACTTTGAGCAAGATGTAATTATGTCTACTTAAATTGTTAAACAATATATTGTTGATTATAAATGTACGTTACTCCGTCCTCCGCAGGATCTCAACGTTGATGATGTAATGGTATTGGATGGAGGTGATGAGATCTACTGCTGGATTGGTAATGGAGCGACCGAGGAGGAACGCAGCAAGTCGATCGACATGGCCCGTCAGTACATTCGTACCGATCCGTCCGAGCGTACGGAAGAGACGGTCCCGATCGTTATCCTCCATCAGGGTTCCGAACCAAGAAGCTTCAAACGCTTGTTCCCCACCTGGGACGATAGCTTCTGGGAGGTTAGTCGTTAACTCGATGTCCAGCGTGTTGGCTTAACATTGTGCTAGTAGTCGTGTGAAGCAAAACCCCCCCCTCTGGTGTAGGACAGTACACTATAAACTGTAGACTATGCCACCAATTCACCAAAACCCTTAATTTTCCTTATCGCTTTTCTAACAAAAATTATAATTTTTCCTCAGTACACTACTGCTGCGTTCGTTAATGCGTTAACGTTGCTCGATTTTGTGCGCATTGCCTAGCCGTCTTAATCATGCCGCCGTGTCTAAAGTGTTGTATTACTAAGCCGCTGTGTGTACAATCGCTTGCGTCTGGGTTGGTAACGGAATGGTTTGTTTGTTGTTTAAATTGTAGAAAACTAATTAATTAATAGCACATTATAGTTCGTTCGGAAAGTGCGATAGTTCATGCAAAAATTCATCTTTCCTTCTTGTGGAATCGTGTTTCTCTCTCTTTTTCTCTCTTACAGTGTCAAATGTCATACGAAGCGTACCGGCAGCACGCTTTGGAACAAAACCAGCATGCTGTTTAGATACGCACCGAACCATCAATGAGTCACTATATTCATCAATCGATTTTGCATCATATAATCTTTGGACATTTTACTTGCTTTATTGTCAATAAATTCACATAAAATATACTAAGGCATTCGAAGAGTTTTTTGTTTTATCTACAAGGTAAGTATTTACTCCGAATTTCCGCTGTGGAAATATTAATTTCAAGTAAATAATTGAGAAAACTTAATAGCACATTACCACTAAAAATTTCAAATAAACTATTTTTGTTATGTAAATTGCCTGCTTCAATTCCACTTATATTTAAATTAATTGAATTTAGTTTGATTTCATGTGAAATATTTACTTTAAAATGTCTTCCATTAAGGTTGAACAATAATTTCCCTAATATCTAATGCACATATGGGTAGTTACGCAGGATAGATATTGGGGTTAAGTAAACGTTCTTAGAAGTGGGAAATAAAAAGTTTAAAGTCTAACCAGTGTTGATCCCTGTCAGTTGAGTCGCAGGCTCTTAACCAAGGATCATTCTGAAGGAAAGGAATGAAGATGGAAGGTCTGTCACGAAGTCGGCGAGTAGGAACATCTAGTGGGATAGATTCAAAAAGAAAGGGAGCGTCTAGTTTGGGGTATTAGTAATAGTACCACCTGATAGTATGCGGTATTTTTTAAAATGATAGAATTTCGATAAAAACATAGTTGGATTGTCAGTCCTCACTACGGGGGAACGGTCCAGATGGGGTTCGATCCTCAGCCCTGCCGTTTAAGACCGGCGACGCTATCTTTTCGGTCACCGAATGCATTTTTAATATTTTATATGATTTAAATTATTTTATATTGGGTGTCAAATCTTTATATTGGAGCTTTAGAATAGACAAAATGGTTTAAAAAAATTAAAGGATATGGGGCTCCTATCGACAGTTCTTATTATTTATGGCAACTACAACCTCGGACAGGTCGTGGCCTGCCATTTCCGTGACTAGAATTTACCCGCAACAGGATAGTCAGTAACTGCGTACGAGGGAATGTTCCGAATGGGATTCGATCCCCGGTCCTGCCGTATGAGACCGGTGCTGCTATCTTCTCGGCCACCGAGCCGCTTCCTCTACCGACAGTTAGGTTTCGACATATGCTCAAATCTGAATGCTATGACATGTTCTAAAGAGAAACAACATTCAAATATCTTAAAAATGACCTCTCTTACCGTGACTCACGAAGAACGGTTAAATTTTTTTTCACATCAGATATCAAACAAGGCGTCAAAAAGTCTTAGCATAGTCATGATATTTATTAATGCTTTAAAAAGTAATCGAAAGAAAAATCCATGGTCTTATAACTCCAAAGGAAACTCTCGAAATGAGTTAATGAATGATAACTCTGTTGTACTCTTTTATCGACTGTGACTTACAAATAATCAGACATTGGTTTAATTAACTCAGATTTAGCTTTGGTCTTATATTTTCCTGGTATTACTCATCATTAAACCAAATACAATTATGGATATGATGCCCAGTGAACAATTTTTATCAATTTCCACTTATATTCACAATCATTTTACAGCAATTTCGAACCAATTGAGATTTCAATTGATCCCAATTGAAGTAATCAGAATTCCGCAATCTTCGCAAAAAAAATCGTCTGGAAATATATCACACCTTCATCAGCCGGGTGGGTAACCCCGGTCCTCACATCCGGTCTGCTAAATCTTCCCACTGGTGTGAAGGTCTGACTTGCATTCCACTGCAGAAAGAAGTCAAAGCGATATGTCAATCGATATGGAACCAATTCATTCAATTGAGGTAATTTGTACAAACAAAAAAAACAAGCTAATTGAGGGCATGATTGTGTATCGTACTTTATTCATATGCATCTTACATTTCTACCCAAAGTCGTTATTTATAAACAGAGCAGCATCATTTCGGTGTCGATCGGATTGCATACATTTAGGCTGTGTCCGTTATCCGCTTATTCAGCCGCCTCGATGTCATCGTGCAAACCGCTTACGTCTTCCTTGTTGGTTAGCTTGTCCCGCAGCTCAACGCACTTGTCCGAATCATCCCGGAACTCCTCCGGACAGGACAGGGTAAACTGACGCCACAGACAAAATACGAAATCGAACCCTTCCGGATTGCATTTCGCTTCATCGCCAGGCACAAAGGCACTGTCGGCCGCTTCCACCTCGTCGAAACACTGCTTGATGAAACCTTCCGCCAGCGGTACCTTCCACTCGATTGTGCTCATATGCTCCGTCACCACTTTGGTGAGATCCGTATGCACGAGGGCACCACTTTCGTCCGCAATGCCTTCCTTCTTCGCGATACATTCGGTGACGCAGTTCAAATGCTCACGATTCTTCACCATCTCCTCATCTGCATGGGGAGGTAGAATTGTTGTGACTGCTCAAAACAGGACCCACTTGTCGGTTACTTACGAGGAACATCCGCCAACCCGAGCTCTCCAACGCAGGCGTTACGAATTTCGGCAAATTTGGCGTGAATTTCACTCTGGTCAAACCCATCATTGCAGCAGCGCATCGATGCATCACGGCGTACTCGCGGCGCAAACACCGACCGTTCGAATCGTCCACCTGCGACTACACCGACCACAACAAGCAAACCAACGCTCAAAATCAACACTTTACCCATTGCGTACTAACTTTACCGACGGTTCGGATGGATTGCACTGGCCGGCTGGTATGCTGTGGTACGCTTTTATACGATGCACCCGCGCGGATGACCCGTAAGATGTCGATAAGAAGCTTTGCGCGGGGTTGATCGTGTGCTGATCGTACATTAATTGCCATCTCCGGCGGTTGTTAATTCAATGTCGCAACGGTAATTTCACCGGCGGTGATTTTCTCACAATTGTTGTACGATTTTAATGTTCCAATATGTCCCGACCGTATCGTCCGCCTCCGCCTTGTGGAAGGAAATGATCGTTCAGCGGCCAGTGTACAAACAAACTCTTTTCGATCTACGATCAAAGCGCTCATAGGGTTGGCTCTAAGTGAACCGTCTCCAGTGTGCAGTGAGTGCTGACAGTTTCCTCACTGTATCATTTGCCGCAATGACTAGTTTCCTACACAATACCTCAGTTGACTTCCGAAATTAGCGTCAAAATTCTGGAGTGTGAGTTTACCTACGTTATTATTCACTTTTTCACTGCACTGTACACAGTTTGTTGGGTAAACATTTGTGTATCGGTGTTACGATTCCGATGGATCATTGACCCGGTGCCCATAGGGACACAGCGCAACAAAACGCAAACCTGAATTAACTGGAAGGGCAAGTTTTACAAATGGTGCAAAAATAAGTCCATAGACAAATCGTTTTAAGTTGCTGTTGTTTCGCAAAACCATGTCCCGTAGAGAAGGTTTCATGTGGAAGTTTTCGTGGAGAGAATGAACAAAAATGGATGAGCTAGTCATGCATGTTCACATCCCAATCTTGATCGGGATCTTACGCCCATCAATCATCAATCATATTTTGATGGAGCTAAGAATAAGGTACAAGATGGAGATGAACAGAAAAATACACAAACATATTAATATCTAAAAATTCTATGAATAAAAGTAATTAATAAAATTTTAAAATGAGATTTATCGCAATACATCTATTAGTGAGACATATTAACTACATTTTTCTATTAATTTTCAAATTTAAAACATAATTTTTATTATCTTATATTTGTTTTGTTCCTGAAAGACATTCTCAATTTGTTCAATGTTGTGACATAAAAAAAAAGCTCCAAAATTTCTATTTGTTGAATCAAAAATTATATCACTTTTCATCTCCTGCACACTCCAACGATAGAAACGATCTCTGATCTTGTTCGAATCAATCAGCACTCAACCACAACTTTAGCCAGATTTACCGGCACACACAGCAACGTGTCATCGGATCAGCTGGAAGAACGCAAAGCATAATCATCTGCACACACATAGAACAACACGTAACGTAAAATATGGAGTAATGTAACCGATTCTTCCCTGCAGACATCTTTTCTTCGCCGTTTCATTTTCCACCAAGCTTCCTATAAATAGTGACCGAAATTGTGTTCCAACATCAAATTCTAGCAAGCTCTAGAACGGAGCTGATCATCACGGTTTGGTGCAGTATTTCAGTGGTTTCGGTGAAAATGTTGAAGTTTGTTGTTTTCGTCGGTTTGGTTGGGTTTGTGGTGGGGTACGATTTTAAGGATTCTTTCTACAGTAAGTGCTTAAATGCTGTTGTTTGTGGTGGACAAACCTCTTAAAGTCCTTTGGTTAATATCTCTGCTGATAGATGAGATTCTGCTGGAGGATTTACTCGATGAAGCAGAGCAAACGCCTGTGATGGGTCGCTTCCGTCGTTCGCCGTCAGAAATGCAGGACGATAAGTGCAAACGTCGCTACAAATGCTGCAACGATGCCAACAACGAGAACTTGGACAAAATCCACGAAATCAAGAAGCAGTGTTTCACGGAAGTTCGCAACAAGAACAAGGCTGATGGATGTAAGTACAAAAGAGTTCAACGAATGGAGGTGTTGAAGAATAAGCTCACATTTGGATCTGTTTCTTCTGTAGCATACGAACCGGTTGATTTCTTCTCCTGCGAGCGATTGAACAAAACCAAGATGGACGTTATCTGCGCCATGGAGTGTGTTGGACGGAAGAAAGAAGTCATCAACGACGATGGCACCCTGATCGAGGGCAAGCTGATGGAGTTCGTGAAGAGTAACTTTGCGTCGGACGATTGGCAGCAACCGCTGTTGGCCGGACACATTGAAACGTGCGTGAAGGAAGCGAAGGATAAGGCAGCCAAAAACCCGCGTGAGGCTGGCCAGTGCAACTCGGAAACCTCCAACTTTGGGTACTGCATGTGGCGTCAGTTGGCGCTTGCCTGTCCCAAGGATAAGCAGGTCACCAGTCGGCGCTGTGATCGCATCCGTGAGAAGCTGGCTAACAATGAACCGCTTCACTACTACAAGGCTGAGCTCGATGATATGTAAGCGTAAGAAGCACATTTATAAGACTCACATGCAACTAAACGGTGCAACAAATATAGCAAGTATGCTGAAAGCATTTCTAAACACAATTTTCGATTGATCTGGCAAGTCACTCAATCTGTACTCCAGCATCTTATATCATTTGATAAATGCTTGTTTCATCTTGTATCCTTGTACTCTTGTATCGGTTCAAATGTATTCTCCTCTTCTTATTGGCATCTTTTATGGTTCCTATAACTATACTTCAGGTTGAGTTTGTCCTATGTCTGTAGACGAACTCAAGATGTGTCTTGTCCAAAGAAGAATAACCTGGTGGAACGGTTTCGCTCCACAATTAGAGTGAACGACACCAGGTTAAAAAAGAAATTGCTCCTCAGTTTCTGTTATATACCGTCCCAAATGTTCTTCAAAATTTCCTATAAACAATTAACGAAGCTTTAAAAGTAATTCCTAAGTTCCTATGAACGATAGCTCAAAATATCGATCCTATGAACTATCATCAACCAACTCAAAGACCTTGTTATTTATTCGTGCACTATGTATGCAGAACCGTCCTGGCCAATGTTCTTCCAAATTTCACTTTTTTTACTATTCGTTTTGCAAGTGCCGTTCGCTCCAAATATCGTTCCTAGCGACCAGGTTAAAACTCCTTATGGAGCGGTTCGCTCTTTTCTAGGAGTGAACGAATTCAAACCGCTCCTTTTTCGGAAATTATCTCATCACTGCATTGCAGCCTTCGGGATAGAATGTTCTTCTCAAATGACCCATTTTATAATAAAAATCTCCGTAAGCAAGTTCTTATCATTACTGGGTTTCCGAATTTTATTCGATGACGCCATCTAGACCCACCTCAAACGCTAGAAGCTGGTACTATTAAGATCATTCTGCGCCGGCCAAGTGTCAACTCAATTAGAATCAGTTTCTGCATGTGCTGAGTCTAGATGGTGCGAGATTGAAGTTCAATTTCACCTCAGTCTAGTTCTATTTGAACAGGGTCTAAAAAGAGCTTAGTAATTAATTAATTGAAGGTCTCATAACTAATGTATGGCTTAATTAATGTAAATAAAGAAATAAAATTAATTATAATAAACCGTGTACCCCCGGGATAAGGTGCCCTTTCACTGTTCGAAGAAGGAAATGTTCCAAACCAATAAGAATTGGTCTCACACGGCAAGATCGGGGTTCAATTGCCATCTGGATTGTGCCCCCGTAGTGAGGACTGACTATCCAACTACGTGGTATCAATAAGTCTAGTAAGCCAGAAATGGCAGGCATGACCAAATAAATCGTTACGCCAAAGAAGAAGAAGAAGAAGGAACAAAAGATAATATGCAATCCAATTTTGGTATGGGTATGGGAGAACATTAGGTAGATCCTACATTCCTCGAGAATCGACAAGTAGACGGAAGTTTTTTTTATCATAATTAACTTTCAATTTAGTTTTAAATCTTATCTCATTTAACCTCAACGATTTTCTAGATAACAAGTGAACAATTCAAAACAAACCGTTTACTATCAGATTAACCCTAAGAGGATGTTAAGTAGATAATATTCTATCATAATAATATCAACTCAACCAGTGAAAACATATTTAAGATACTCCTACCCAGTAAAACACATCAAGGTTGTATATTGCGTATAGCAGAAATCCATCAAGATACAAGCATATTAAATCCCTTCTGATAAAGTCATCCAATTAAACAGGCCACCCCGAAATGCATTATCTAACGAGTTTGAAAAAGATATTCCGAACCAGACATGATCGCCTCACAGTCTCGCCAGGCTGATACAATGATCCTGATAAACCCCAAAAAGAAAATGCGCCACACGTCCCACATCGTTCGGGGTTTGAATGGAACGCAATAGATAACAACTGTGGTTTACTAATAGCTCGCCAAAATTCGTGGTACAACGCGCGATGATTTTTTTAAAGTCTATTAGTGATGTCCAGGTAAGCTTGAGGAATGGCAAAACGGAACTACGCATAGATAAAACCGGAGTGTTCCACATTACATCCACACGCACTCACATGGGAACGTGAACAGGCGGATTCCTCACTGGAGAGTTGTTTTGCTTACGTGCGATGTTTATTGTACGAATGGGAAGAGTGTGCGATGTTTTTCATTTTCTAATCAAATGAGGATGTTCGCTTTCACATACACTAAAACGTGCTCGTTCCGTCGGTGGGGCACGATAAAACGGATACCGAGTTCCATAGTTTATTTCTCTGCACCCCTGTGCAGATAACAAAACTAACACATCACCATCTTCGTCATACGACGTCGGTCAAAATGAGATCTACTTAAAACCATCCACCTGGGTCGGATATTCGATTAGTTGGAAGGTGACCGCCGGACAAACTATATCTGGAGTAGAAAACTCAAGGTGAATACAAGGTGAAACGCTCTTGGAGGTGTGCAGCTAGTGAAAAAACCTTTTTTTGTGAGTGATCTACTTAAGTGTATAATAAGTGACTTTAAGTGATTCCGATCACCACAATGCTGAAGTTATTGAGACAACTACCTGTACGCCATCACCCACAGGAAAGATTTGTGCGTGAATCGTTTTGTGCAGTGACCGTTCATCGAGCCTTCTCCAGTGATGTTAATCCGATTGTGGAGTTACCAGGGCTTGGTAAACTTAAGGGCTCGTACACTAAAAGTGCATGGACTGGAGCACCGATCCAGCAGTACCTGAACGTACGGTACGCTGTACCACCGGTAGGAAAGAACCGCTTCAAGTCACCAATTCCCGTACAACCATGGGACGGTGTGCAGGATGTATCGGTACGAGGTCGTGGAGCTCCTTGCTATGGAGATCTTAAAAAACTTCCCAAAGATCAGCTATCAGCCGATCTGGAAGATTGCATCAGTTTGTGCGTGTATACGAAGGACACTAGCGCCAAGCGACCAGTTGCCGTTTATATTCATGGTGGTGGATTCTACAGTGGTAGTGCCGCTCAGCATCCACCCGAGTATCTGCTCGAGAAGGATATCGTGCTCGTGGTGCCACAGTATCGGTTGGGACCGCTTGGATTTCTTTCCACCAAATCGGACACCATCCCCGGTAATGCGGCCATTATGGATGTGTTGCTGGCGTTCGAATGGGTACAGAAGCATATCGCAGCGTTTGGAGGTGATCCCGAACAGGTGACGGCCGTCGGACAATCGGCCGGTGCTGGTATACTATCTTCGCTGCTGTTTAGTCCCGCGCTGAAGGAGTCATACTTCCAGAAGATAATTCTCCATTCGGGTGCTGCCTTCGGTAGTTGGCTGTTTGATCATAATGGAGAAACCAATGCGCGGGATATTGCACGGCGTGCTGGGTTCGATCCAAAGGCACCACTCGAACAGGTTGAAGATTTTTTGCTCGAGGTGGACACGTACAGCCTGTTGAAAGCTTTCATGCATCATAATGTAAGTTGAGACTGGATAGTTCGTAAGTATTTTAAGGTTTTCTTAAATCCTTATCAATCTTTTCTAGTGGCAAGGTCTTCACAAAGGAATCAATAGCACCGGTGGCCGCATGACGATCGGTGGACCTTCCCAAGTCTTCCCCAAATCACCCTACGAGGTCATGAAGGCCGGTGGAGGCAGGAAAAACATTCCCATGTTAACGGGCGTGGTAAAGGACGAGGGTACATTCGCACTGGTGGATGTGTTTACCATTTTGACCGCATTAAAACTGCACGACAAGAAAGACTTCTTACGGTTTGATGTGATTGAGGAGATCCAGCGAATTCTAGGTACGGTAGAAGTGTCCTGCTCCGTAACGCCACTCGCTGTGAAGAGTATGCTGGATATGGAGGCGGCCGCTAATGGAGATATTTTAAAGATGATTCCGGGACTGATCGATGTGAGTTAGGGTCTTGGGAAGTCTATTCCATTCTTGCTATATGTATTATCTTTTTTCATGGATTGGTTTACAGCTTTGTGGAATGCATCTGATAAAATCAAGCGTACTTCGGTTAGCACAGTATAACAGTAGACATACACCGGATCAAACGTTTGTGTATTCTTTCGACTATCGTGGTGAACACACTCGCTTTGGTTACGATCAAGACATTCGCCATATTCCCTTCGATGGCGGTGTACATCATACGAACGATCTTCTGTACCTTTTCCCTTACCCACCAACGGCTGCCCAGTTGAACGAACAGGATACCATCATGGCGAAGAAAATGGTCGATCTGTGGACATCGTTCATAGTGGATGGTGCCCCCAAAGCACAAGATCTTCCACATTGGCCTGCATTCAATCGTAAGTACATAGCTACCGTAAACCTTCTTCCTAGACGATACTTATCTAACATGACTCACTGCTCGCTGTTCCAACAGAGATCTTCGGTCCGTACATTCACCTTGACCGGCAGCTAACGGTGGGCAACAACTTCCTGGACGAATTCACGGTCAACGCAGACGCTGCACGGCGACAGCGGCAGCAGCAAAAAGAATCCACCGTACCAAAACAACCGACACTAGACAACAGTACCGCCGGCATACACCCGGACGAACTAATCCGGCGAAATCTAGCCCAGCAGCAACAACGGGTGTAGCGCTTTTTAATCCAGTTGTGACATATCTTCCGATAAAACAAACAAAACAGTACATACACGAAACTGTACAAAAGAGAGCCCCAGTAGTTAAGATAAACGGCAAGTAACAGAAACAATTCAACCCCCAGTACCTTCCGGGCACGGTTGGGGTGGACGGCTCCACTTTGTAGGATATTGCCGAGTCGTGGAGAAGTTATCTATTCTCGAAGGTATCACGATCCCATCGATCGATGCTGATAATGCAGATTATCTGATAAACGGTTTTCGAACAAGGAAGTCTGCTCTATCGGTACGCACTTTTTCCCACTGCGAAGGTTAGCAACAAATATTCGGTTTTACAAACCCGAGGCAGCGATTTATTTGTAATTTTTACAGTAAAGTATTTAATGATAACTGTAAGCATTTATTAGATGTTACTGGATCTTTCTGGAAGTGGATGTTCTTTTGTTGGAATAAAACAAACTATTTAAAGTCAACCAACGACGAGTTTTTATGTATGCTGAAGAAAGTCTTCAACACAAGAAGAAACACGATTCATACATAAGTAGTCTTCAGTAGTATATCAGCTGGATGATCTCCTCTCACGATTGAGAAAAATTATACATGAATTTAGATTGCTAATAATTCATAATTGCTCTTAATCGTATCACATGGAGGAGAGTTAGATTCGTTCTATCAACGTGTTCCTTTTTGTAGACGTGAATTCTGACGACATGTGCGACTTCTCTATTCGAACTCCTCAATAGGCATTCTGAATCATATTATTACTAACATTGAAAATATTAAATAAAACTTACACAAAAAAAAGCATTAACACAAATTGAATAAGTGGATGACTGCCAACATAAAAGAAAACAAAAATTTGATAAAAACAAATAAAATTTCAAATGACTTTTCCGTTGAAACTACATTACATCAGTATTACATCATTCAAAAAACACAGTAGACTCCCTTTACCAAGCGTTACAACTAAGCGCCTCGAAGTATGCAATAAACGAACACTCACAGGAAGTAACGCCTTCGGATGGATTTTAAAACTACGTTAATAAAAGGTAGTTTGCAGTGTTTAACTCACTGTCTAACTCCCAGACACTGTCCAGCGTGTCTGTCTGAACCAAAAATACATCATACCTTCCCGGTAAGTCTTTTATTGTGTTCCCGCTCCCAAACATTGATATCCTTTTATCAAACCGTCCATAAAAATGTGCAACAGCCAACAAAAACAAAAACCCATCATGCATGCGTGCAACACGAGCAAAAGAAATGAAAGCCCCATATCCAAGTGTGGCGAAAAAAGCCACCCCATTGCTTATCTTTCGACCAGGGCTAATCGTCTTAAGCGTGCAGATTCGCGAAAAAATGTTTTCAAAGGCAGTCAGTTAGACAGACCGAGACTGACGAGCTGCTAGGGAGTTGACGCCCCAGACTGTGGTCAGTTTGGCAATGGCTACTATCAGCAGAACACGGCTGCTGTTACCGGGTCGTCCACGGAAGTTGTTCACCGTCGGTAACGGTGACGGACTGTTTCGAGTGTTGGGATCTGTTCGAAAGCTTTCCACAATGGAGGGAGGATCGAGAGACATACCAACGGATCATCCTATTGTGGAACTTCCGGGGTTGGGTAAACTGAAAGGCTCCACTACACGTGGTGCTTGGACGGGTGTGAATATCTACCAGTTTTTAAACGTACGTTACGCTGAACCAGCGATGGGTGAGCGCCGTTTTAAGCCACCAGTTCCAGTGGAACCTTGGGACGGTGTTCTGGACGTGTCGGAACCGAAGCTTGGTTCACCGGTGTACAAACGCATGAAGCTATTGTCGGAGGAACAGCGAGCCGAAAATCTGGAAGATTGTATCAATCTGAGTGTGTTTACGAAGGATTTTAATGGCCGCAAACCGGTCATAGTGTATGTGCATGGTGGTGGGTTTTACGATGGTGCGATCTACCACTACCCACCGAACTACATCATGGAGAAGGATGTCGTACTGGTGGTGCCTCAGTATCGGTTGGGTGTGCTTGGGTTCCTGTGCTCCAACACGAAACAGATCCCGGGCAATGCGGGCGTCATGGATGTGGTGTTGGCGTTCGAGTGGGTCCAGAAGTACATTAGCCACTTTGGAGGTGATCCACGGCAGGTCACCGCAATGGCCCAGTCTTCCGGTGCGGCGATGGTTTCGAGCATGACTTATAGTCCGCTGGTGGACACGGAGAAGCTGTTCAATCGATTAATACTGCAATCGGGCAACTGTCACGGTTCGTGGGTGTGGGATCGCAGCCCGGAGCGTAACTGTCGGGATATTGCGGGCTTTGCTGGTTTCGATCGTAAGGCACCGTTGGAGGACGTTGAGCGATTTCTGATGAATCTGGACATCTTTAATCTAATGAAAGCTTTCACCCAACATTACGTAAGGGGGACTTTTGGGTGGAATTCTTGAAGAACACTTAACCGATATTGTGAACTTTATTTCGATCTTCCCCTCCTTTTGGATTAGCGACTCCGTACTCCGAACGGTACTGATACGATCGGTGGTGCGCGTATGGTGTATAACGATCCGAATGGATTGTTTCCGGAGAATCCCTACTTCATCATGCGCAAAGGTGGAGGACGGAAAAATATGCCACTGCTCACCGGTGTCACGCGGCACGATGGAACGTTCGCGTTTTTGGAAGTGTTTAACATACTGCTCTTTAAGAAGCTGATCGGTGATCCCCGTATCACCATCCATCGGATGGTGGATGAGGTTAACCAGGTGCTGGGAGTGGACGATCCATCCTGCACGATCCGTACGCTTACGATGGCACAGTTCTTCACACACGAGCAACTTGCTTCCGGTGATTTGAGAAAACTTCTTCCTGGTTTCTGTGATGTAAGTGAAAGTTGTCGTGTACATTCTTTAAAATGAAGCTATTTAATGTCTCCCTTCTATCCACCAGCACACGGCGGATGTTCTGATAAAAGGACCCGTACTAAAGATGGCCCAGAACAATGCGATGTATCTTCCGGAGCAGACGTACCTGTACAGCTTCGACTACGCTGGGGAACACACTCGTTTTGGGTACGGAGGGGACACTTCGGCCATTCCGTTCGATGGCGGTGTACACCACTCGAACGATCTGATGTATCTCTTCCCATACCCACCGATGGCGGCCAACCTTAACGAGCAGGATACAAGTGTTGCGAAGCGAATGGTTGACCTCTGGACATCGTTTGCCATCGATGGAAAACCACAAGCGCAAGATGTGCCCGATTGGCCACCGATCAACAGTGAATAATAGTGCTTTTTTTCTAAAGCAATATTTTAACTAATCCAACATTTCTCTTTTGTCTCTTACAGATGTGCTCGGACCGTATCTCAAGATTAACAAACAGTTTACCATTGGACAGGACTTTAGGGAAGAGTTTACCGTTGCGATCAAGAATCCGTCCGAGATTGAAAAGAAGAAACGGAAAGATACTCCATCGAAATAGATAATTGGCGGATCCAAGAGTACGTGGACGAGTTTCAGAGTGGACAGAATGTTCATTCCTTCCCTCTTCCAGGATGCTTTCGTCAGATTTTGGCAGTTCCAGGACTGGATACTGGTGTTGGGCCACAACCTTCATTCCTCTTAAGGCATCCACAGCGCTGAATACGCCATTGTTAATTGGTAACGGATAAAATGTGTTAAAAAGAAATAATAATGCCTATGCTAACGTAAAAACCATTTTGTAAACGGTTCCTGTTCTCCCGTTCACAGTGCGCACATTTATTACATTTAAAGTACCAGCGTAACTCTTCACCATAGTCGGTTTGTTGTATTTGGTTAACTGAAATATTTACCCTATTGCTAAATCAGCGAGCATTTCGTGCTCCCCAAACCCATCACAAGCCGGTCGTCCGGCTGTTCCGTTGATTTAAAGAAAACTCTTTTGGTACTGGGTACTTCCACCGGTTGGAAGTTTGCAAATTGAACCGTCCGGCTTCCCTTCAGCGCCTTCTAAGCACCGGATTTGGATTGTCCTCCACCACGACCGTCTTTGTCATGACGTCGTAGATGGAGCGATTTTGCCGGAAGCACAGCAACAGCAGACACATGGGGAAGAAAAATGCTATCACAACGTTCTTCACGACGGCCCGGGCAAATGCGCGGCCAAAGCTTGGTGTCGTGCCGGGGTAGAGAAACGCCCGGAGTGGTATCTGATTGCTCAGCAGTCCGGGCTGTGGTTGGGGTTCGAGCACAGTCACCGATTCGGCGTACACAATCCGCAAACCCATCAACATCTTGCCGGGCGTTGCACTGCCCGGTATGACCTGTACGTGGGCTGTCCATACCGCTTCGTAGATGCATACCGCAATCTTGATGCCTATCTCGAGAAATATTAGTTCCGAGGTGAACGATAGCAGCTCGGTGTAGTCTTCCTCGAACGAGTTACGAATCGCATCCAGGTCCATGTACAGTCTGGGAAAAGATACCAAAAGAAAGGCATGTTTTTCAGCTGCAGCCCAAAATAAGGTGTGATAAAATGATTCAGTTAAAATCACGGTTACGCTTATCAACGTTTCCGTGCCCGGTTAGGTAACAGCAGCATGAAACGTGCGTCACCAACCCCGGGGAGGTGCACTTACAGATCGATTTCGAACGCATCTATAAACGCCAGCGTGGTCATTATCTTAAGCAGAAATATTATCGCTATATCGATGGCTTCGGCCGCAAATCGTTTCCAAAGCGGTGCAATGACGTATTCGTATACTCCGTGGCGATTGACAGCTAGCGGAATGTGGGATAGAAATGAAATTATTTCCCAAAACCCTTCGCGCTGTGTAATAAAACATGACCCTTACCATCGTCCAGTCGGGTCGGATCTGTCGTGTCGTTCCTTCCTCGATTTGCAGTTACATTCTGTCCCTGTGCTGTAGGTGCACCGGATGAATTTATACCCGCCGCCGTACCTCCACCGTTCGCCGTAGCCATACCGGTCAGGAAGGATCCCATGCTGGGAACAGCCGACGGTACGCTACCACCCGCATTTAGCTGAAACAGCTGCGGATAGTTGCTCATCAGATAGTACGGAAAGTGAGCGTGCAAATGGTTTTGCATTTCCGCATGGTACACCCAGGTTCGCAGCAGCTCGAAATAAATCTGTTTCGATGTTTTGGTCAGATCCAGCTGGGGCACACCATCCTGGGGCGGACTGTCCTTTTCTTTGATTGTGTCTTGGTTCTCTGCCATGATGCGAGGTGGACACGCAGCACAAACACTGAAACTTCGGTTTAATGTTGGTAAAAAAATCACCCTATTGTTTGCTGTGTCTGTTGTTATCGTAATATTTTTCCAGCGCACAAATCTAAACAACTGACTCAGAAAAACAGTGGCACAGTGGTGGTTTATTCCGGTCACGGATGCAGACAATACATCAGCGTCAACGTAATGCCATTGTTGAGAAAAAGAATATGTTTTTATATTTATTCAATTTGATTTGCACTTTTACTACTGTTCATGTACAAATAAAGTAGGAAAATAGAGTTGTTTTGAATTGAAATCCATATAATGAAAGTTTCCATTTCAGAACAGTTCGATGAACGTGGAACTTTTACGCTCGTTAAAAGGCTACAAAAAGAGCATGTGTACCTTTCAGCTACAAGAAAACTTTGTACTATGTTTATTTGTATGGGATAGACTATTTTTATCCTTCCATGAATATTTTCTCATGAAAGTATCAAAGAAACGACCAGGAAAGGTTTAACTAGTATGGAAAATCTGTTGTTCTTCATTCCGCAACGTGTAGACGGTACATAATTTTGAAATTCATAATTCAGCTTTAATCGTTTTTGTTGCGTTGTTAATTCATTTGTTGCTCTTCAATTTCGGTTTGAAGAGTTAAATATTTGCACAATTTACAAAATGAAGCAAAATCACCCGGTTTTATTGCACAATATGTCACTACGATGTCCGTTGCCGTTTCCCTTGGTGTGACGTCAACACCTGGAGAAAGCTGTCAAAAAAGTGTAATGTCACCAGATTTTTGTCGAAAAGCGAATGCAAGTTTTTCCGATACGCTGAAACTAGTAGGAGCATCAGCATCAGCACCGTGCATCAGCCCAGTTTCTTTTATTGATCCACAGCGACGCCCGTCTGCCGTGCCACAACCGTTGTGGGTGGGGAAAGAAAATCGGGCCCACCAGGTGCATCGAGCAGGAAAAAAAAAGCAGTGCAGAAGTGTTCGGTCAAATATTCTGGGCGTATCGCCGTATCGGTCGGATTCGGATTTTGCTGCTGCCGTCACCGTCGACGTCGTGGTCATTGTCGTGCGTGACTGGGAGGGTGTGTTTGTGGACGCGTGCTAGTGTACGTGCGTATCGGTCGTGGCCGCAAACGGTAAAACATTCCAAGCGCTTTTTTTGCCTTACAGTGCTCACCGTAATCTGTGCGTTTGATTCTGTGTTCCGAAAGTGTGCATTTGTGTGTGCGTGCGTGTGTGTGTGTGGGTCAGTTTCTCTTCCCGTGGAACAGTCCGAGCGGTCACCCGCGGGACCATTTGCACGGTACCGACATCTGCGTGGCCTTTCTACGCACACAGTGTCAACAGTCCAGTCACCGCAAAGTAACGGAAGGGCGAAACTGACCGGGAGTTTCCGTCGTGTCAGCTGAAACGCATCGCGACAGAGCCAACGCAGCAACCCGTAGTACAAAGACCCGGATCGGAGGGGAGGGCACTTTTGTTCCTGCTTCATTCCTTTTGCGGAGCCAAAAGCATTGGTTTTACATTATTCTTTTTGGGAACAGGTCATTTCCACGGATGCGTTGATACCCCACAGCGGATAAGGTCGTTTCCTTTCTGTGCGGGATACGGAAAGGAAGGAGAGCGTAAAAGAAAAGTACGGTTCGCGGTCGTCGATCGTGTGCTCCAGTTCCAGTGGAAAGTGTACGTGATCGTTGTTTTTCCCCCTACGTGGAAAATCATCAAAGCAACCGGGGTTTTGGGTGAAAAAGCGCGTGAGAGAGTGTGCCGTCTCGTGTGTGGCCACAGCAGTGCCGTTGGGTTTTGTGGCTTGGTGCAGTAGTAGTGCGATTCCGCGCGCGTTTGTGTGAGTGTGCCTGTCAGCCAACCGTATTGTTCCAAGTGGAACGTCCCAGAGGGGGAACGAAAGTAGCGAAGAAAGGCCAACAAACCACCACCTCCACTAGAAACCCCACCTCTCACCCCACGTCACAACGATGTCGTCATCCGGCGATTTTGGAAATCCTCTGCGGAAGTTTAAGCTCGTCTTTCTCGGCGAACAGAGCGGTAAATATCTTTAAGTTAAACAGCTATCTAGTGTGTTTTCTTTTGTTTTGTTTGTTTTCTTTTTTTCCCATTCTGCATTCCCCCGGTGTTTTGCGTTTGTTGTGTGGGAACGATTGAAATCCGTTAACAATTTGCACTTGCTCTCTACCCCGGTGATGGTTTGCCTCTTTTTTTTCTGCACACGCCAAACAAGTGATCCAAGCACGCCATCTTTCCGGTCGGAAATGAAGATGCCCTAGCAACGGGAGCCGTAGTTCCCTACGGTGGTATGAAACGCGTGAGAAACGTCCCAAATGTTGGACGGAATTATCACTGAATAGAACGGATGGGTGCGAAAGGGCCTCTGGAATGCCATTACTAATTAGCCATTATTCAATCAACAAGAAGAAACGGAGTTATGATTTTTAACATCGCAAACGTGCCCCGAAGGAATGAGCACAGGCACAACAACGATTGTGGTATTTATTAGAACAGTTGCCCATCGAAGATATGGGAAAATTGAGAAGAAAATATATCTTGCTGTCTGGAACATTGCAAAACAAATCATCTCCAACCAGGAATGCACAGAAAAAGGGCTACAGATAAGTTGGAATACCCGTGACCTCATCTAGCCAGTTGAAGGTGAAACAAACCCATCACGGAAAGCAAAACCACGTCCTGAGAATTAGATTTATTATTCATCATTGTGTCCATTTTGGATCACACGCGCGCACAACCACACCGCAGGAAAGGGGATGATAAAGAAAGCTTTCCGAGCTTTGTGCGATAAAACTCCCCGTGGCAGACTAAGGCACGCAAGCACCGGATAACAAAAAAGAAAAACTTCTCCAACGGAATCCGTGTGTGTGCCGGTTCTTCTAGAAGGGTAGCGGGTGGACCCGGCTTGTTTTTCGGTTTTGTTTCGTCATCGACAGACAAAAGAAAAGCACCCCAGTGTGCCCACCGGAATCTAATTCACTTATCACCGAAACATCTGACTTGACTTTGCGGCCGGTGTGTATTCTTTTTCGACAGGGGTGCTGGATGCTGGAGCTTAATCCTATTCTTTTGCCCACTCCAAACTCCTCCAACAAGAGGCAAAAAAAAGGCACGCAGAGATTGTGCGTTTCTATATGTATGCACGGGAAAAGAATATTTTAATACCAGGATTTCTTTTAGCAAACTTTATTCTACCCTTTATTTGGGTTCTGCCTTTAATCCAACGAACTTTTTCTTTCTTTTTCGGTTATTTATACATGATTCGTCGTTTTTTTGCGTGTGCTTGAATATCTTCAACAAAAATGGAATGAGCAGTTGTGCTTTCGTTGCCGGTTTCTTGGGAGAACATTCTCGTCTCACGGCTCTGGCGGGTCGCGTAGAATATACCGTGCACATAGGTGATGTAGAAAGAAGGCGAAACAGACAGCATGAATCATACCGTCTACCCCGTTCAGGGATCTCGGGGAATGTAGAATGCAAGAGACAGTCAAGGCTACCCGTTGACATGAGCCGGCAACTTCGTACAACATTTTTGCCATGTCACACGGAACACGGTGCTATAAGCAAAGGAAAAATTGTTCACGGATCACCAAAAAACGTCTCTTTTTTTTGGGGAGGGATGTCGGACCCTGAAAATGGGTACTCCACTTTTCACAAATCTCGTCTCCTTCCCGCTTCCAACCCTCCATGGTGTGGTGGTACATAATCAAATTATGCGATACATCATCCCCTGGTTTCTCCACTAACACGTGAAGTGAAATGAGCGTGCCTGTGGTGGTGCCTTCGTTTTTCACTACTTTGTATGGATGTTCATATGTTTCGTACTCTTCTTCTCGTTTCATGACTCAATGCCGCTTCTACAAAAAAAAAAAAAAAAAAAAACACCTCAAACCGATGATGATGATGCTATTCACGGTCTGCTGGATGCATCCGACGCGTGCTACTTCCCAACCAACCACCCACAACTCTTGAACGTCCCGATTTCCCACCCAACAGTAGGCAAAACATCGCTAATCACCAGGTTTATGTACGACAGCTTCGACAACACATACCAGGTAAGTGATGGGGACCGCTCGGGAATGATGGATTGCGGGAGGGTGGAAAAAATAGCCATAAAGCTATGACCTAAGGCTGGGCAGGGATAACAAAATTACGTCTCATTGGTACTACTACCGCACCGAAGATCGGATATCTCGTCGTGATTCATACTAACGAACGGAATCCCAACAAAAAGAAAACATCCAATGAATAACCACCGGAGCACTCTATCGGATATTGTGTGCGTGTGTGTGTGATGGTTGTGGTCAACCTAAAATCTCACCCTATCCTCCAATCCCCGGTTTGTTGACCGTTATTAGTCATGCGACCTTTCCAGTTCCCTTGTACCACTTTCATTTTTCGTTTGGTGTCATTCGGGAGTAGCAAAAAGTTTGATGACATTTTGTCATCCATCAATTGCAGCTGGTTGTGATTTTTGGGTCAGATTGGCGGATTGGCGGCCAGCTTTTCATGGTTGTCTCTTTGTAAACAAGCTTTTTGTTCTGCAGGACTATTTTACATATTTTTTAGTTTATAATTCTGTGTTTCTGTTTTGTGTAATGGTTATCACACTGTGTTCTAGTGTTCTGTAAAACAAAAACGATGTTTTTTTATGTTTAATAGACAGATGGAGCGCACACTTGTGAATTGATGTCAAGTATGAGCAGTAAAAATAATAAGGGAGCATCCATTTACTACGTAACGCTAACAAGAAGAGGAAAGGGTTTTTTTAGCATGAGACGTTGTGAAATAATGAGGAAAGAGAGTTCAATTTTACGTTACATAACACAAAATAAGTTGATCCTAAATCTGGAAATCTAGATTTTTTTTTACCATATGAAAATTAGGTGCGTTTTGATGTTCCTGACAAATGTAACTGTTATCCTGTATTCTGCTTATAATTCCTCGTAATTGGCTATACATATCTATACAAGCGATGCCTTATACGAAAGCTAATAACATGCGTAAACAGTGAAAAATCGAGTGAATTGAACAAATGGAACCCGCCACATGCGTAAAGTTAATTTTAATCAGAACATAACGATTGCTGCGCATTGTTCTCTGAAGACAAAGAAATCCGCAACATGGATTTGAGAAAGTTTGCAAAAAGAAAGACGTCCAGCAGCCAATCGGCTTGAGTTCGCAAGTGCTGCGTTTTTGCGACCCATTCTAGGGACATGTTTGGCAAGGGTAGGTTCCGGAGCTGAATCGATGCCGCATTACAGATGGAAGGTTCGAATGATTGGAATAAATAGCATGTTAAGATGTCAAATTACGCTTGAACACTTTGTATTTCCAACAAGTATTCATATATCTTGGTGGATTGTTTAATATGCATCTTTAATCGTGATAATTTTCATGTGCACAGACAAAATTTGACAGCTTTGGTAACGGTTAATTTGTAACAGCCCTTGTGAAAGCAAATCTGTTAGATAACTGCGATATTTTATATGCACTGCAGGCACCACATTGGAGTAAGTTTGTTCTACTTTGATTTTAGAAACAGAAGCAAAAATTGAAGACCGAGTCAAATTTACATCATCTTTTCACCGGGGAAACAAACGTGGATAAAATAAGCCCTGTAATGCGTAAATCCAAAAGCATTTGAACAGCTGTAAATATATGACAGCGATTGCATGGGTTCCAATTTATTTATGTTCTTTACTTTAGAAAATAACCACACCATGTGCCTAATCAAGCCTCTTCTGTGGTTATCGGTCAGCGAAAGGAAAGTTCTCTTTGGATAAGGTCAAGTGATCACCAAGGTTTTCCTTTTTGGTCGCCAAAAATACTTAATGCTGTAATTTATTTTGCGTTTTTATTAAAAGTCTGAATTAGTAAAATTGTCACAAGACAATACGTGGATGTTAAGAACTCCTGTCAAACTAAAAGTGACAAATTACTTCAAGAAAAAAGACGGTAGTAGTTACTTAGAATCAGATGCTTTCATAGATTGAAGAACCAAATCGTTACGTAATTATTTGAGGCGGTTGCCTCCATCGTTAAATGCAACCGAAAATGACCAAGTTTAACGTTACGTAATAAATGGATGCTCCCTAATTACACCATACATTGCACTAGTTATTCAATTAGCAAATGTTCTATCCCTTTTCCTTTTATATTTCAAACAAAAAAGGGAACATATTTTTGTATCAAAAACTACAAGACAAAACAGAACAGTCAAATTGATTTCGTTACGCCATCCATCAGTAGGAACTATGGCAATCCATCATAAAGCATTCATTCATTTGTAAGCGAACACCATTCGGAAATATCCATACCGGTGTCATATTTGTACTTCTCCACACGTACCTTTTCTCTTATCGCTAACACGGTAATCAATATTGGGAAGAGAATTGGGTTATAAAACATTGGTCCTTTTATCACTTACCGACATTCCACTGCCGGTGCTGGGCTGGTGGTGTGTCGTGGCACCATTTCTGTGATGAGATGAGAGCTGCCTGCTGATGTTTCTTCCCACGCCGTAACGATCCGTAACAGGCGCCCACCTTGCTGCGACCATTCTGCTGCAAATGTCACCGCCAACAGCAAGAACATGTCTGCAGAGCAAAGGCCATAAAGTGTAATAGTTTTATATGAAGTACAGAAGTTTATGGTTAAAGCTCGTTGGAATCGAACGGCGAGTGACGTCAGGTTTATTTATTTACGTGGCGTCTGTTCTGCTACTACCGCAGCAAGACTTCGGTTCAGCTTTGTTGTACGTTGACGTTTCAAGTATGAACGCATCTCAAAGCTGGACTATTTCTTTTACGGCTTATAACGCATTTCGTTCTTCAACTTTGTTCTACGCTTCTGTTTTGTTTCTCTGCCAAAATAGCCTTCAATCAAGCAAACTTTGTAGAGTAAAGATTTTTTTGTTTTCGGCACTAAAATAAAAGCCAAATGGAAAGAAGTGTACGTGCCAGCAATCTACCGAACCGGGAGCAAAATTGTATTAAAACTTTCCCGTCGGTGTTCTTTTTTTCGAATTGACTTTTAACCGGTGTTGGAGTATGGCTGAGGTACCTGGGAAGCTAAGAGGGGCTAAATTATCCACCTACAGCAGCAGGTGCGTAATTAAGAGCAATCCAAACATTCGATTTCTTTCATTCTTCGTACGAAGAAGAAGGAAGAAATAGTACAACAACAAAACTTTTCCAGCGCACGATTCTTTTCATAATTCATTTTCGCTCCTAGTACATCTCTCCGCCGGGAAGTTGATTCTATTTTTTGTTTTGTTTGAAATAGGAAAGCAAAATTGCAAATTGTTCATCGTGCCAGAAGTGTCAGTGGTGTCAAACTTCCCTATTTCAAGAGTTCGTGAAATCAGTCTTTTGTTAAATACTCTTGCTTTTGCGGTTGTGTATGCCAACTAGTGATGGGTAATATTTTTTTCTCGTAATATTTAGTCAGCTTCATTCAATTCCAGGATATTGAATTAATCCAACTCCGGAATGTTCCGCAGTCAGATTAATCCAACACCGGGACATGTGGGAGTCAACTCCTGAAAAACTTGAACCATGTACCCTGAAGTGTAAAATTTACAACGAAATCTAATCTGGAGGAGAATTCGTTGTCAAATTCGGGGTCGGATCTGAAGTTGACCCGGAGTCAAATTCGGAGTCGATTCGGAAGTTGAACCCGGAGTCAAATCTGGAGTAGATTTCGGAGCAATCCGACACATTGGTTTCGTCTCTAGATTTCTTTTTTCCGTCCAATTTTCCATCACTGTTGCCAACACGGGGAGAAAACTTTAGAATCGTGTCTAAATCTTCTGTTTATTATTCAAATAAAGCTGATGCTTTTTCATGAAAACGTTAAGAAAATAAGCATGAAATGTTAAAAAAGACATTTGCATACACAGTTTTGCGGCACTTTTTTGCCGCAATTACTCGAACAGAAGCTCTTGACGAAGAAGTAAGGCCACTACAAAAATAATATGTCGGATAACAGGGGAAAGTTTGTTTAAGAACCATTATCCCGATACGTATTATCTTCACCACTTTTTTTCCTATACATCCCCTATGTTAGTTGATGAAAGTTTGATAATTATTTTCAAATTTAATATTTTGCCCCTTCGTCGAGGGAGTATGGTTTAAATTAAATTTAAAATGTCACCGTTCACCTGCAACCAGCTCCAGTCTAGTCTAGTGTTCCCGGGCCCGGCCGGCCGATCTCTAATGGTGCCAGAATAAACAAGAACACCGCGAAACTTGCGCAAATTAGTCGAGCAATTAATTACAACTTAACCTAATTACACTCTTCTCACGTAATATGTCCCAGTACGATGATGGACTGACACGACGGGGTACCTTCCTGGTCTAACATCTTCCGTGTCGAAGTTGTTGTCGATTAGTGCAAATTAAAGGATTTCTTCATGCGGTAAATGACCGATGTCAAGCGAAGGAATTGACTCCAACCTTCGCAAGCTGTCAATTGACGCGGGATTGCTGATTACATCGTGCTGCAGTGGCATTGACTTGGTTATGATCTGATGTTTCTCTCGCCGGAGATAAGATGCTTAGTTTATTGGAAATCTAAACAAAATCGAGAGGTGAATGTATTTCAATTCAATCAGGTAGTAACGTCAATAAATCATTGTTAGCTTGAAGTTTCTCCATGTACGGTCGGCCACGTCGTATCGAAGACTCAGCAATTGATGACGAATTCTTCGTCACCTGTTGAAGGGCTGGCAGTGCATTGATGTGTGTTTTGCTAGTGATAAGAAACGGTGTGAAGGTTTAGTAAAAGTATTATTCAAAAGAAAAAGAGGCCAACTGATAACAACTACCATCCCCAGGGCGGGGGTAGAAGGTTTGCTGATTCACTGAGCGCCGTAAATAATGTTCCCTACCTTCCAATCGACGACCATATGGGTCCCGGTACGGAGGTGGGATATGTAGTTGTGGCGCCATTTAAAAACGGATCCAGAATACATGTTGTCTCCATTTTTGGACAATTACCCAACTTCATGAACCAGATACATTATCGTGTAACGCTAAGAGTGACAGGTTTTGTTTTTTTGGTGGTACGCAACCCGTGAGTAATATATTCTTCACACTGTCCCAATTTTGTTTTAATGTTCCTTCGTAATACGTAAGCTTCTTGACACGCGGCACACCACATAAGTGCCACGTCAGCAATCACCCATTTGTAATTCATTAGCACAACTTTATCATACGTCTCCCACTACTTCGCAGGTCCGCCGATTCCGAAAGGTTCTTGAGACTTTTTTTACATTTTATTTTTAACGATGGGTGTGTGCGTTCGTTTGTGATTTCAATTAGCATAATTCCGAAAGCTCATGATGTAATCGTCGTTTTTTTTTCTCGTTTGCCTCACTCTTTAAAGTTTTATCTCTTTCATTCGACGAATGTCAGCCAGCACACGATTGCGAACGGATGAAGTAATTTGCTGTTCGCGCGCGTTGGCAAGAAATTGAATCCTGAATTATTCAAAATGTTTCCAGCAACTTCTCCGCTTGCATGGGGCTAATAAACTTTAGGCAGTATCACTGCACGGCACGGAATTACAAACGCCACCCACGCTTCACTTCGCTCGGTGCTGGAGCAAAAGCAAAAAAGCAAAAAAACAAATCCTCATCAAAGCAAAATTAGAAGCTTGATGAGCTTTCATTTCATTTGATGTTTTTACCGACCTTGGTTTATGCTGGACTGGGTTCGGATTACTCTCGCCGACAATAAAAAAGGGAATGCTTGCGTTGCTGTTGCGTTCAATTTGTCTGCAATTAATACTGAGCTATTTTTTCGGTGATAAATTCCAGCTCAACACAGCGCGTACTCCTTGCGTTTGTTGAAGAATTGGATCGTTTGGAGGGTATGAAGTAACACGGACTGGTCGGAAGCAAAGGGGGACGGAAACGGAAATGACGACAGTGGACATTTAGGCTTAAGAAGAACGTTTTAAAATGTAGACATTAACATTATTGATCGAATAATAACGCGTTGTTCTTCAACGCGCAGCATTAATTTTAAATGGAGGTGGAATAAGGACATTAGACCGAAAAGGAGTAGCTTTAGCTGACATCAACCTCAACCCAAATCTCATATACATATTTGTAGATCTAACACAGTCATACACCCAGAGCCGGATTGAATGGTAGACAGAATAGGTGACCTCCAAGGGTCCTGTCTCGTGGGGACTTCGACTTTTCATCGTTTGTCGGTTAGGTTTTTGTGCATTATATATATCGAAATTGGTTTCAGCTTTAGCCCCAGGTATAAGCTATCCGACGAGCGATGTTAATCGATTTGTTATCATTTGCTGTTTTTTACCGCACAAGATGAAACAGTACCGCGACGTCATAATACATTTGTTCGCGGCACGCAGGTCAGGAGCTCGTGTGTCATGACGAGAAACTCTCAGTCTACGAAAGTCGACTATGGGTGCTGATGTTGGTCAGCTTCCCCATGTCCTATAAAAACGTCCTGCAATTCCAGATCCAGATATGACCGAGGTTCTGGAGTAGGTTTTGTTTCCAGAAATGTGGAACCTCTATGGGAAGAACCAGGACGGCGCAGCGGCGAGTATCGTCCAAGTGTGGAGTGTGCACCAAATTGCTGGTTCATCAAAATAGTAGAATAAGTTCAACACATTGTTCAACAAATGTGCTGCTTGTGATATAAGTTGTCAAACGCTGCGGTTCTTTAAGTTAGCTTATACTTGGGGGATACTATAAGTTAACTTCTTCTTTGGCGTAACGACCAACTCGTTCATGCCTACCATTTCTGGCTTACGAGACTCAATATTACCACGTAGACCAACTCGTTCATGCCTACCATTTCTGGCTTACGAGACTCAATATTACCACGTAGTTGGATAGTCAAGTCCTCACTACGGGAGAACGATTCGGATGGGATTTGAACCCCGGTCTTGCCGCGTGAGACCAGCGCCGTTATCGCCTCGACCACCGAACCGCCCCTAATAAGTTAAGTAACATACTAATAGGACTCCATGGCTTCAAAGCATAACTAGTACATTCGTTCCAAAATATCCTGAAGCACGGTTTTCACTTATAGACTATCGAGAAGACATTTTCATCGTGATTTTCTTCGACTTTTGTAATCCTTCATCCTCAAGCGATCCTAGTCTACCTTATCTGTTTTTTTTTGGCTTATATTTATCTGCAACAGGATAGTCTTTTCTGAATATAGGCGAGCGGTCCGGATGGGATTATGGTTCGGTACTGGTGTTAAAAGACTAGCTCAATTGCCACACGCCGTGTTCAAATACGGACTTAAAATCTCTCCTTTCTCATATCAGCTTCTGCACTATATGTATATATCAAGTAATGTGTAGTGTGGTTTTAATATTAATTTCGATTAAATTTAAAATGTGTCAACTACGCTCATTTACCATTGAATTTTGCTTCAGACATTATATGACAGGACATTATATTGGAACGGTCGTTTGTTAACAGTACATTCAATGCACATTTCTCAGGATTTCGCTCCTACTCATCCAGAAACTAGTTTAGTAATGGACAACTCGGTGTTGTTTGTTTGTCGGACCGTGGGTTTCAGGAAAAATGTAAAAGTTGTAAACAAATTTATCACACGTCAGGTGAAAATTGTATCCTTCCCGTCTCACGAGGGGAAACATAATAAAATATGGCGCTCGCATATATTGATGCATGTGGGTGTATTATGTGAAGTTGAGTGGGAATTTTTATTTTTCCTTTGTTGCATAAGGTACCTTTTTGTGGTAAGCATATCCTTTTGCTCCAAAATCCGTCGATGATGTTTCTGGAGCTGGATGTTTTCCGTTTCGGTGTATTAGTATAACTCAAACCCCAACAATAGTCTTTCTAGAATTGTGCAAATTCCAATTGACGCTGTGGAGTCCGAAAAAATATTACAATATGTACTGCAAACAATTTTTTATTGGTCCTGTATCAGAGAACGACGTGGTTGAGTTTTCGTTGCTTTTTTTTACTGTCGAAGGAGAGTAAAAAATGTTTACAGCTACGCTCGCTATTAAGCCTAGCGATTTGGTTTCACTTTACGCGAAACGGACCGGTACCGGAACAAGCGACGAAGCGTGCCTGGTTCGTGTTTTCTTCGTTACTGTTCTCGTTTGGGAAGCAGCAAAAAAAATCTTCCCCGCGGGAAGGATGGGAGTTTATTGGCAAACAATTTTCACTACATCAGCGTGTACCGATGGGCAAAAACAAACACAACGAGGTTCGTTTGTTTGTGGCATCATCTCTGTGAGACACGCTCTGCAAAAAAGTCTCTCATGTTTCATATGTTTTCGCTGTGTTCGCGTGTGTAGTAATCATATTCTACTTTTTTACTTTTAGCTCACCACTGTGCTTATGGGAGAGGATTTATGTTACGAGACAAGTAATGGATTAAATATCCTTCTCATCTCCCACCCCAGACATCTGGTTTGGGAAGTTGTTTTGGGAAGGCCATTTCGTTGTTTTAGCGTGCCAAACTGTGCTAATAACTTAGTTTTATCCTTTCATCTCTACGCCACCATTACTCGGAGCGCGGGGTCTGGCACGCGTTCGGGACAGCAACAACAGCGTGTTCCATCATCTGTCGTTACACCCCGGCCGGGGGTTGTTCAATTCTTCTTTTGTGCCGCGCAACATCCGGGCCAACACCTTGCAAGGGGAATACATAATGTGTTTGCGTCTGTACCTGACGTACTATGGCGTACGTCTGTACTTTGCCGTGTAACCACATGGCGTAACTAACTTTCCCATTTCACTGTCGTGGGATGTAACGAAAAGCTTTGCCATGGACATTAAAAAACCCAAACCAAGGGCAGACTAAATGAATTTTTCTCCGGTTTTTTTTTTAGATTATTTTCCGTACGTGCGTACATTGTGCTGTTTTCGGTTGTTCCTGGTATTCTCCCTTCTTGCGGGACGAAATTCTGGGGAAACTTTTACGGACGCAAGAACGTAAATTATAATTCATCCGGAAACCAGCTCTTTAGCCGCAGGGTGGAAGTAATTTTTCTCAGCTTCCCCGGAACAGCGTTGGTGTTGGGAGGTAATTTTCCGTGTCGGTGGACTTGGAAAGCCAAACTCTGACCCGGCCAGCGAAATGCGGCCCGGCGGTGTGTGCTTTGTGGCCGGCAGCTTGGGATAATTAATGTTGGTAGAATCTGAAACATAAGCTCCCCGAAAATTGTAAACTTTTCCAGAGTGGAGTTTAAAATTCAATAGGCAAATAGGTTTTATGTTCGCGTTCACATTATCAATGTACGCAATACGCGGGAGTGGTGGAACAGAAGTTGATGCGTACTGTTCAACGAGCCAACAGTTCTTTCAATTCGTAATCGATCCCCACAGCACACACACAAAGCACGCTGTTCCGGTACGACACATTTTAGTATCGCTCAAGTTCGCTTTCGATCAGCGTCGTCCTTCAGACAATAAAGCGCCATCCACCACCACCTACGCGAAATGTTTCATCACGTCCGACCCGTCTTACGTCTCGTCGATGGCAGCTCCAGGTTCTGTCGGTGGAGTCCCCTCACAAAGAGTGATGTGAAATTAGATCATTAAAATGTATGCGGAGACATGATGTCGCCCCACGCAAAGTGCAAACCATGGCATCGACGCCGGTAACAGTATTCCAATGGGTGTATCCACCCATTTGACGTTACTCGCGCTTGCCACAGTGTGTCGATGGTGGACAACCATCGGGCAGAGTTGGTTGACGAAGCAGCAGAGAAGGTTCCGGACATTTTACCAGCTCAACTCTGTGTTTTCCTTTGCGCCCGGTTCCTCTGCACTCACCCGACAAAACAACCTGCAACACAAACTGATGTGGACGAGTGGCATGTAGAAGAACACGGATATTGTACCAGACTTGCCGCTGCATTCGCACACGCGTAGGTCTTATGTCATACATGTGTTAAATCACACAAAAGAATTGCTTTCAAAGAGGTGCGGTTTAGAATTTCTATCCGGCACCTTGCGCTATTCCCAGTGGAGAAAGAAATTGAATACCTTCGCAAGTTGCTGGTAGGAGAACAATTGGTTGGCAAAAGGCGTTCCGAGCCGAAAGCGCCATTTTGTACGCGTTCGCAAAGGCGTCGAAGCGTGATATCGCAGATGATTGATCAGTCTAAAGGAATCAATTTGTCTGTAGGGAAGGACTGGATCAGAATGTATGTATCGGTGCCATTTCCGTCATCATTTGTCATGAGGGATGCAATACGGAATTTGCTGTATTTTGTGAAGAGTGTAGAACTTGGAAAAGCTACTACAAAACAGAGACATAAAGAAATTTTAAATGATGACTTACCATATTTTTCCAACTAGAGCTGGGAATAACAACTCCTTTCAAGGAGGTTATTCACTCTTACTCCTTCCTTATTGGGATTTAAATCTTTTAGCAAATCTTTCGGGAGTTGTTTCAATTAACCCCATTCTAAGAGAGTTGTAAGTCGGCAAAGAGATTTAAATCCCAAAGAGTTGTAACAATTGTTTTGCGATTTAAATTCCAAAGAGTTGTTAATCGCCATAGAGATTTAAATAGCAAAAGAGTTGTTTCAACTCTTTGGGATTTGAATCTCTGCGGCGACTAACTACTCTCTAAAGAGTTGTTTCAACTCTTGGGGATTCAAATCCCAAAAGAGTTGTTTTAAATCTTTGGGATTTAAATCCCAAAAGTGTTGTTAAACCACATTGTGAAGAGTTTATTCAATTCATTCCTTCGAAAGATTTAAATCTCTTATTGACTCTTACTCTTTTCGCACAACAATAGTTCCAACGTTTTGCAGGGTTTTTACATGGTGCTTTTGATATGTTGACCTTTAATGTTTTCTTTGGGAAAAAGTTGGAACTTTCAAAATGCCCAACTATGAGGCAACAATAACTATTTATATCGAATGTACAAAAATGTTGTTTAGGTTCTTTTGGAAAAAAATTAATGTCCATTCAGACACTTCATAGATCGTTTAAGGGACATTTTCTTTTAGTGTTCAGTGAGTCTCATTCAGAATTAAGCATTCTGAAAAGCAAAGGTGCAAGAATCCCTGAGATTCGTGAGTTCTCGGAGATGCGTGATAGATTCATAGATTCCTTAAAAATTTCTAGAATCTTGAAAGAGTTAAAACTCGTCAAAGATTCATAAATTAAACATAGTTCTTGAACCCTCATAGTTTGCTTGTACTGTAGTAATAATTGTACTGTAAGTGTTCAACATTCAGGTTCAGGGTATTTGAAAATCTTCTTAATTCAGGAGTTAAAATAAAATGTGGAGTAAATCAACTTTTCAGTTTCATGAACCTATGTTAATCTTTGAGAAAGCATGAATATTTGAGAGTTAATTAATTTTAAAGTACACATTAATCTCCGAGAATTCAATAATGTATGAGGATTCATTAGTATCTGAAGGATTATTAATCTTTGTACAGTTGACTCATGATTTTAATGACTCCTCACAAAAGTTTAAAATGAATGGCTTTTTTGTAGAGATACTTTAAGCACACTTCTACTTGATAGTTTATTTTCGTCACTTTGTAATTCACACAGTAAACGAAAGAATGGCATGAAGATTTGAGATCTTATATTTGAGACTGAACGAATCAATAGATCGGTAAACTTTTTTTTTAACATTTCGAGGGAAACACTTTACTTTTAAGATCTAATATCTGCTGAGGATATCTAACATGGATAACCCTGTAAATTTAAAAACATGATATATAAAATTGTTATCATGATTGTGCTCACGTTCCTTACCTAATTGTGATCATGAAAATTGTACAAAACAACATGTCCTATCGTTCCCAGTCAGAGCTTAGCAGTATCAGTACCCACAGGATGTCCTTTCGTTACGTTTGACCTACATGTATGCTTCTAGTCTACAAAGGATTCTCCCGGTACTACATGAAAGTCGTTAAAAAGCATTTCGTTCCGTCACCGTTGCTGTATTTTCGTGGCCCATTCACGGTGGCCAGAATATTCGAGGTGTTATCGTTTTATTTATTCAGTTTATAACTTTGGAATGCATTCCGTGGCCACAGCAACGTGTTCCAAAAATTGCAGCAACATGAATGAGATTCTTCTTTTGTCGAGCGGCAGCACCAGTTTGCAGTTTTATGTATGTTTTTCACCTTCACCACCCTGCACAAACTCTACCACCCTGTTTGGGGGAGGCTCGAGGAGGGTGGTGGTGAATGGGTTGCACGTGCACCGGCGGGATTTTCAAGTGTATTTCAAGTTGTGCCACCCGATGGGTAGCCCGTGCTCAGCAGCAGCATTCTGAAGTGGTCCGTCCAGTCCTCCGGCAGAGTGGCGTTCCTTCCAGCGAGGGATCAAGTTTTACGTTGCAGCTTAACCTCTGGTGATGGGCTGTGTGTGTGTGTGTGTGCACAGTGGAGGAGCACCATTACCTCGTCAAAACATATTTCGAGGACCGATTGGGTGGTGGGTTTGTGTATGGTTCTCGTTTGTGACGACCATTTCAGGCAGTCAGGCCCCTTTTTCCATGGCAGCCCGGAGGAACAATTTTCCAATTTTATTGCATGTCCATGGGAGCAATCGCACGAAGGCTCTCCGGTTATTTATATCTTTGAAATGGCTACAAACTGTAGGAATGATAAAACTGGTAAACATGCTCATTAAACTTAACTCGTTTCTGTGTTAATGTTGGTTGACTTATTTGTTCAGTGTTGTGTTTAATGAATCTTTAGAGAAGAATCATCTATATGAATCTTCTTTGAGGAGTCAATCGATGAGTCGACTCTTCAAGGATTAATCTCCAAAGATTCACGACTTTGTATGGACTCTTATTTCAGAACCGCAGAAAAAAAACAAGATTTAAAAATTTTTGAGGATTCTCGGAGGAATCATCTATCTTTGAGGGATATAAATTAAGTTCAAAGAATGATTCAATTTCAGGAATTCCATTTCGTTCAGGCCATTAAAATTGTTAAACGCAGCAAACAAAAGTACATCTTTCTTTTTACAATTTAAACACACCATTAGATTACACACCATTAGATTGTGTTGAAAACTTCTTAGATCCCATAGGCTAAATAAAACCCCTTCTATTAGACTCGTTTTATGATGATCTTAAAATATCCCCAACAGACCTATTGCTGTTATATTCTCTGGACAAAGGCGTTCATTATTCTTAAGTTATCTCATTTTTTCTCTTTACAAGCTTCCGTTTCAAGGATAAATGCCCTTACATCCAACCCTGAACAGCAAGGAAGCTTCCCGTGTGTTACTCATTCATATTAGATGATCCATATTTATTTGTTCGCTACCGACCGACGCCTTGAATTTATTCCCGGCGTCTGGTTCGGATGCCGTCAATGGGAGAGAAGTAAAGCAACAACAAAAAATACGATAACACCTCACCTTAATAGGATGAGGTCAACACATAAAACGCACACTCACCAGGTTGAATTACGCTGAAGGTTACCTTCGTCTGGTACGAACACAGGGGACACCCTGTGCTCGGTCAGCTGGTTACCACGGTTCGTTTCCTGGGCAGTAAGCAGGGAACGCACCATTCGAATGATGACGCCATCAATTCGTTAGATTTACACCAAATAGTCCGTTTGTTTATCGATCCGGGTTTGCCTGCAAACAATATTGGTCGCTTCAAGACGGTTCTGCTATCCGGACTCCAAAACCGTTACGGTGTGGGGGAGAAGTTGCGCAAAGATCCGCAAGGTATCTACAGCAATGATACTTTAATAGTTCCCATCGGGACCGTTCGATAGGTTAAAGAAAAAGCGATGTATAAGCTGCTTCCCTTCGGGCAGATGGAAAACCTGGGCAGCGAAAAATGGACGTCGTGTGCTAGTTCTTGTGCAACACATCATCACGTACCAGGCAGGGAGGTGGGCCCTGTGGCTATACTGAACGGAAATGAGATATTCGCCATGCGACTTGTCTGCTTTCGGTGAAGTGTCGTCATAATTGGCTTCGTATCGTTGGAGCGATTGATTGAACTACTTTATGTACGCATGTTTCCAGACCATAACCTTAACACATGACATCATAGCGGTACGGGACGTCCTAAAGGCTTTCCACATCTTCTGGATTGCATGCACTTGACGTGATGTGTGGTACAGTTGCGTTGGATAGATAGTGATGGAGAAGAACTCACATTAACCGCACATCTTATCGATGGCTCTATCTCTCTATCATACAACACTTTAGCTTGTGGGATGAACTTGCAACATCTTCCATTTTATTAACGTGCTCTTTTTCTGCCTTTTCCCTTTAACTTTTTGCAGGCCACGATCGGTATAGACTTCCTCTCGAAAACGATGTATCTGGAGGATCGAACAGTGAGATTACAGCTGTGGGATACGGCCGGTCAGGAACGGTTCCGGTCGCTGATACCATCATACATTCGTGATTCAACCGTAGCAGTAGTGGTGTACGACATTACAAGTAAGTATTAATGGAACAACGGTCAGCCCTTTCTATACAGCTGGAGAAAAACCCAACGAAACGACTTTTACATATGGGATCAGATTTAGTATGATGTGGCCGGTCATGACCCGGTCGCAGAACATGGGTAGTGCATGATTAGGGATCTTTATTCCAAACCATAAATCATACAACCATCATGCAGTTTTCGCACAGTGCAGCTACATAATGAATGTATGTATGTCTCTCATTGCCATCCAGCATATCGACCGTTGAGTTCCGGCATAAGGGAGGATGGCATCCGTTGAAAAGGCCTCCCTATACATAATGCCGGTGACCTTTCCCGTCCGGGGTGTGCTGACATTATGCTGGACCCGTGACAATCCTACCCGTGACATTTTCTTTTATTATGTACACTGCTCTTTGGGAGTTGTTTTTTCTTTGGTACAGGAAGAAAACTCCACCCATCCATTACACCCACTTGTTGTTTGTCGTGCAATTACACGGTCCGTGTGTACACAGTACTGCCAGCAGGTAGGTCTGGTTCGAGTGTAGTTTGTTCTGCTTTCTGCACGTTGGTCACTGCTGTGTGTAATGTTGTCGCAATCTGTCACAACTCCGTTCCTTTGGTGGGTGCGGATTGAAAAATACCTTGAAGGGTAATTGCCAAACAAATCTGAGTCGGTTCGCCCTGGGGTGGCGTTGTTGTTGGCGCTTGTATTTCTTATCTTCGGTGGCACCAATTAGCTTTGATTTCGAGTATTTTGGTCGTTACTCTGTGGCCAATCAGCGCTGTTTCTGGAAGCCGAAGGTTCTGTTCGAAGATCTTTCTCTATCATTAGGAAGTATTCGTTTTGAAGTATTTGAGGACATTTTCCCATGAAACATGTTGACTGCCTATCTATGCCACCATATCCTGGTTAAACAGTATAGTGGATTCGAATATCAGTGTCCTTCTTCTTCAACATCTTCTTCTTCTTTGGCCTAACGACTCACTCGGTCATGCCTGCCATTTCTGGTTTACGAGACTTACTAATACCACGTAGTTGGATAGTCAGTCCTCAACTACGGGGGAACGATCCGGATGGGATTTGAACCCCGGTCCTGCCGTTTACGACCGGCGCCGCTTATCTCCTCTGCCACCGGACCGCCCCCGTCTTCTCAACATATGCCGGATGATTTTTCCCGATATAAGTAACTGCTGCTATTCAAGTGACAGAGTATTGCCAAATCGAATCGAGGTGATAACGTCGCTGATCTTCACACGGCAGAGCCACTTTCCAACTACGTTTTATCAATGAGTCTAGACGAATGCTAGGCGTAAGCACCTATTCGATGATTCTGGCCGTATAATGGCTTACACGACTAAAGTAGGTATCAATAAGTCTAGTAAGCTATTAAATGGCCAATAAGACCAACTTGGTCGTTCAGTCAAGAAGAAGAAGAAGCTTCTCAGTCCATTAGACAAGTTGTTTGCCAGGAACATCAAAGATTACAACATATAGAATTTAGATTCCCTCCTCAGAATGACATCTTGAACGAATCAACGAATTACTAATCAGCTGATACGGTTTGGGTAAAAAGGTAATATGGGTAAAAAGGTTTGGGTAAAAAGAGTCCTCAATTCATTCGTTCAAATTGTGAGTGTTCAT
Source organism: Anopheles minimus (assembly GCA_000349025.1). NCBI lineage: Eukaryota > Metazoa > Arthropoda > Insecta > Diptera > Culicidae > Anopheles > Anopheles minimus. Next base: position 788,739 of record KB663611.1, on the reverse strand, counting down.
TTTGTGATATAGAAGACTTAAAACTTCCATTTCAATGCATATTTTTTTCGATTAGTTTCTTATTCCATATCCATTCCATATTCCATATATTATGATTCTGGTGAGACTTTTTGATGTCTAGGTTGTTATCTGATGTGTTAAAAAATTAACTGCTCAGCTTACTGTATGAAATATAAAAAACGATCGCAAACATTATGTTTCACAATTATTTCGTATTCTTAAAATTAATTTTTTTTAGAAATTTAATTGATTCAACAATTGAATTAAAATTAACCTATTAGCAATAGCTATCCGTTGGTAAAGACGAGTCTTGCCATTATATACTTTTCTCAATAAACTGGCTCTCGCTCTGCACACCATATTAAGTCTCAAGAAACCTCCTCCTAATAATGTTGATCGGTCACTTTTCGATCAGAACTGTTAAATTTATTATTTTAATTTATAAAATATATAAAAATTATTAATTTAAATTGAAACTTAATTGTATAGATTTTAATTTCTTCAATTTATTTGCATAATAAATCGAAGCATGGTATCACACTACACTTTTCAACATAATAACGTTCTGCTTAAGCTAAGAGTACCTTTTTTCTACACTTTTCATTTATTGAAATGTTGACACCAAAAGTGTTAACTGACACGTTTTGTGTTACTCTCCACGCGTAATGTGTGTGTACCTATCCTAATCGTTTCTTTTATTAACCTGTTGATCCAAAACGCTCCATATCAATACTGCGTCAATATATCTGTTTGAATTTCACACCCTTTTAAGCACTCGACCGGCATACAGTTTTATTAAATTTATTTTTCCTCTCCTGCTACCCACCCAGCGATGTAAGAGTGAAACATTTAACCACGCGCCGGGACACGTCTGTGGGAAAACGGCAATATTGTCCAAACTTATCACACTGCCACGGCTCATCGATGCTGATAAAAAGCACAAACACTCACAAACGCACGGCTGGATTCAATTAGTGTGTGACTCAATCCGTCACGCGTCAGCAACGGTCAATTTATGAGGTTTATACCCCGCGTACCATCACCTTTTCGTTGCGCAACACACCCGGCGTTGCTCTGGTTCAGGCTGACCGGGGTGTCCATTTTTTGTTTATGACTTGCAGTTTCTTCCCCCACGCGCAATTTAGCGCATGCTGTTTGTTTCTATTTCTTTCGGTTGTGATTTAGATCGGGGTACAAGTGTGGCAAAAACGCGTTTGCTTTGGAAGGAAGCATGATAAGAATAACAAGAAATGGTCTGGAATCGAAGGAGAGCCGCAAAACGATTACGCGATTTGTACGGTATATTGTGCCAAGGTGGTGACGCGTGTGCAATTTTTTCTTTCTTCTGGGGCTTGATGGTTGACAATGCACCCATTTATTGTGTCCATCGGTCATACCGTTCGTTTTTCTAGTGCCGCCGTGGACAAATTTTGAACGAAACACAATAACGCATTCGTCCTGACGCAACGCTGAATGATGCACTAAGTTCACTGCTGCAGTGCGGTGTTCAGTGCCTTTCGCATCGTTTGGTTTGTGGCTTTCCGAATCGATTTCCGTTTCCGCAATCCGGGTTACGTCCGAGATTTTTCCAATCACACGCGCTAATGTGGATTCCACTGCTAGGGATGAATGTTTGGGAGACAAATTTAAATTGTGCTAGAAAATCCAACCGTAGAAGTAGTGACGGGCTCTCGGCTAACCAGGCGCCTCCATCCGAATGCTGTTAGCAGACCACAGATGGTCCATTTCCGTGACCCACGACTAATGGTATGGCTATGCAAATGTGGGAAGGGTCGCGTGAATGAAATGATAATGAAAACTGCCTTTACTGTTACGTCCTTTGTTATTCTCTCTGTTTGCGTCTCCATCGTCCGTGGATGTTTCTATATTGCTTTATCAAGAGTTACTATTACCAGTTATTTCTCTGGCTCCTTTTAATTAATGCAGCAAGAATTGCTTCTAACGGGTGAAAGCGGTACGGTCCTGTGGTTCGATTTTTTATTGGACACAATCACTTGGTCACTGGTAAAGGAACGCGATTGTAATCGATTTTTAAAAATGTAGGTTACCGTGTACACGCTGTGCCTTATTAATAGTGTGTCAGTAAGAGAATCGAAAATGCAGATAAACGTCAGATCATCAGCATCATTAGGACTCTGAAGTTCTATAACGAGAACTTTCTGTGCAGCGGGAATCTACGGGGATCTTTATGATGGTTTAATTGTTGTAGACATCCTATTAGAATATAAAAATATTAAACATTATCAATGTCTAAATAACACTGATATAAACCTTGAACGAATATCAAAAGTTATGTCTACGGTAAAGCTTTGGATAATTTTTGTTGCTCGCAAACATTTTTCACTTGACAGAATGCTGTTAATTTTAATAAGCTAAATCCGACATTCTTCCTCCTACGTAGGGTGGATCATCATATTTTCTTTTTAGTTTACTAACAAATGACAGTTGTCGGACTCTTCATATTACTTGAATAGAAAATAGATTGCTCCAATCACAATGTGACAGATATATATTAAAAAAGTAGAATGGAGTCAGGATCAAGTTTTCGAATTATCCGTGTTGTTTGTAGGAAAATAAATGCTCCACAAACAATATGACGGGTATGATCAAACTAAGTATAAGTTATGAGTATTGCTTGTCGGAAAACAAGACACTCCAAATGCGAATTGTCTGGATTTTTTATATATACAGTGGACTATATTTAGAGATGTCAAATGTCCGTACTGTTTGAGGAAAACGAGAGTTCATAATACATTGTGACAGATACATTTTAAACACTGTACAATGCTGTTCATCACGTTTTCGGATTATTTGCGTTGCGTGTCGAAACTACTTGTGCTTAAAATACAATATGACTGATGAATTTTAAAGACAATAGAATGTCGTATATTCAGTTGTCGAAATACAAGAGCTCCAAATTCAATATCTCAGATACGTTTCTTACACAGCCGTATACTCTTATACCGCTTATCCAGTTGTCGGATTAGCCGGCTTGATCGTCGGAACATAAGAGTTCCAAACACAATATGATATATTCATTTTTATACTCAGTATACTGCCAATTATCCAGTTGTCGGATTAATACTTGTCGGAATACGAGAGCTCCATACAAAATGTGATATTTAAATTACTAAATAGCGTTCATATGGTTGTCGGATGATCCATGTTGCTTGCCGAGAAGCGTAATTGACAAATGATAAAAAGAAATCAGATTGAGCTTCATCATTCCCATGATAATCTTACAAATCGTTTATAAAGGTCTAGTAATGTTCTGAGATTAGCAATTGTTGTATTATGGTATATGCTCTAGTATAAACTATTTAGTCTTTTATTTCCAATATTTACATGTTTTTTCTCATATCATCTTCCTGTCTCTCTCTGTGTACCTCTACAGATGCGAATTCATTTCATCAAACATCGAAATGGATCGACGACGTGCGAACGGAGCGTGGCAGTGACGTGATCATAATGCTAGTGGGAAACAAAACCGATCTTTCCGACAAGCGTCAGGTGTCGACGGAAGAAGGCGAGCGGAAAGCGAAAGAACTGAATGTAATGTTTATCGAGACTAGTGCGAAAGCCGGCTATAACGTTAAGCAGGTACGATTTTGCTTTCCGGCAGCGACTAACTGAGCAAACTGATGAAAATGATGTATCATTTAATCCCTGCGAACCTTTTATACTTGCAGCTATTCCGAAGAGTGGCCGCCGCCCTGCCAGGCATGGATTCGACCGAGAACAAACCACCAGAAGACAGTATCCTTTTCCAGAACGAAAATATCATTTATTGTGTTGCGTTGCAGATTTTTCACATAATCACCGGAAATGGTGGAAATCTGATTTTTCATTCCATTTTGTCTATTTTGCACATTTTATGTTTTTGTATGCACAATTTTCACGAATCGCATCAAGGGGTTTTATTTATTTTTTGTTTCATTTGTTTTTTCTTTCGTTGTTTTCCTTAACATTTTATTTTCTTCCCTCTCCCCCCCCCCCTCGCCATCAGTGCACGAGGTTGTCCTGAAAGATTCACCGAACGAAACAAAAGACCCGGAAGGTGGCTGTGCATGCTGAAACGTCCTTCCCCTTCTTTAGCTACAGCTGCCGTATCCCAGCCACACAGCAGCAGACCACAACTATTGCAGCATTATGATAACCCGTTACTACTACTGACTACTATTACTACCGCAATTACTACTATTACGGCTAATATAACGACTGCGAGGAAGGCGTTTACTATTACGATGATTATTTTTGCTTTATTTCGATGTAACCCCCGCGGCACACTGGCAGGTTGGACAAAAACGATGGTTGTACCGTGACGTTAAACGGACGTGCACATTCTGTGTCGTGTGTGCGTGCGTATGAGTGTGTGTTAATTTTGTTTCTTTTGTTACACCAATTTTTCGACCTTATTTATTTTGTAGCAGAACAGAAAACGAAGACAAACCGAATTCGACAGCGTATTTCAAAATTATCATCAACTATTTCGTAAGTGTGCTGGTTCACGTCGTATGCCGAGATATAATATTAACCGGTGCTGTGGTTTTGATTAATGAACATCATTGAACTGCACTGGACGATCGTTTCTAGCGCGATTGTTTGCAGTTTAATTTTTATTCCATTTATAGTTTTGATTGCGTTTCCATTTCCTCATTGACGCGGGGTTATAAAAATAAACGGATAAGTTGCTTTTCTTTTGTGTCGTGTGTAACACTCGCTGTTCCACGCGCGGGCCGATTTGTGACACCGATGCGTACGGATTAGATATGATGTATGTAATGATAACGATTAAAAGCAGCAATATGATTGTACATTAATGTTCCGATCCTACAGTTTATATAATGTATTGTTTACTACTTTTATGATGATTATTATTTTATTCGCTTTGCACCACATGTTAACCGCAATCGAGAACCTACATACACACTTACAATACTTCCCGAAAAGACCCGTAAAAAATACCCGCTGATATATGAGGCAAAGGCGTATCCCCTAGGACACCGAGACACGGACATTGATGTGTAGGATTATAAAGAAGGACTACCAGGGGGGCACTTACTTCACTCTTACTTATTAACGTTTTTAAGCATAAGTTGTTAGAGAAGTAATAAATGCGATGAAAAAGCCTTAAACTTTTGCTTTCTAAGCGACGATATTTTACTTTCTTTTGAATGTTTGATTATTTTTTGGTACCAGTGTCCAACAAATACGTACGAATCCCCAACTAACACAAACCACTAATGCTCCTTAACCGAAACCGGGAAACCCCACCACATTAACGTTTCCTTTTCAGCTGTCGATTTGCAAACTCAACCATCGAACTCTGGCGATCAGCAGGATTCGGAGGGTGGCTGCATGTGTTAAGCCTTCATGCCTGCCATTCCAGCAGCAGAACCCCGGATGAGAGGAAACAAACTGATACTTCTAATTGTAGAGCGTAACATTGGGCCGCGCGCCGGCAACACACGTGGCAGAACGGACGGCAGCGATAGCGGGCAGCAGTTAGTTTTCATTTTACCCGCACCGGCACGAGCAGCTGCGAGCAAAAATTTCGTTGAATGTGTTGGTGTTTCCCTTCTACGTCCGCTCGGCCGAAGTTGTTGTGCTTTTATGCTTGAAAATCCCCATTCACGTAAGAAAGCTACTACTAAGTCAGTAACCGGAAAGGACACAATGTGCTAGAGAGCTACTACTATTGCCTGCAATCGTGTGTAGAAGCGTGTAGAACAAACGGGAAGAGTGAGATGTAGACGTGCGATGAGCAAATAGAGGGCTAGTAGAAATCGGCTTTATCGTAGAAAAGAATGGGGAGAAGAAAACGCAAAGCGAACGATTCAATTAGCTAGTGTGTAGTGTGGAGGAAATGAAACTACACTTAAAAAAAGCGCCAATGCCAATATGAATAGAGAAAGCAAAACGTTTTGTCATTAAAACGGTCAGGGACATACGGTGTAAAAAGGTGGAAGTATCGTCAAGATAGCGGAAAGGTTGAAGTAGAGTAACACGATTTAATACGATGCATCAATAGGGTTTTTCTCAAATTAATATGGAGAATAATTCTCCGCATCTGTCAGTTTCTGTCATGTATGCATTCTTGCAGAAGATTAGTTACATTCCAAAGTGTTCCTCTTTATGATTTCAAACAAAAGCTCACCACAACGGGGTATGTTGTTTACAAAGCTTTTAAGTTAGCTTTTCCTTTCACACCCTTTCGAATCGTTCGATCGTTGCTTATCGTGTAAAAGAGATGTGCGGCGACGCAAACAAAAAAAACCCCATAATGTGCATGCCAACAATGTTCCACTGCCTATAACCGTCATTCAATGTATGAAATGCATGCTCCTTCATCCATTTATTATCAATCGGCACGGTAAGGGATGATGGTACACCGCTTGAAGCCACGGGAGTAACGTGTGTGGAAAATAGGAAATTAGCAATTGAAAAATGGGAAATGGGAAGGGGAACACACTAATCATAAACACAGAACCTAACCTAACCTAAAATGATGTCAAAAGAGTGCGCAAACAGTTCGTTTAAACCGTGTTAAATGCTGCTTAAAGTGAGCTTTCAGGGTTGGGCCGGGAAAATCAGGTGAGCGGAGGTGAACGAAACGATAACTTAGCGAGCGTGAATATTAGATAACATATTAAAAAGTAACACAAGTAAAAAAAGAACAAAAAAAGGAACCGAAAATATGCACTCACACAACACAAAACATAAGAACCCCCGCGAACGAAGGGACGACGGATCATGAATACTATCCTCGCACATTTAAAGCTGTAGAGCATACAATGAAGGGCTACAGAGTGGAGTAGCAAACGGTACTGACAAAACCAAAACTACGGAAAGTTCTCTTTCATCTTCAAATATTAAATCTAAACCAATTATTACTTAAAAACCAAACGACAACAGCTAACGTTAGACCTACTCACACACAATCACAACATGCGGAAGCGAATAGCACGGACAAATGCACAGTCCACAAGATAGAGATTCCGGTTTTCTTTTGCTTACTGCCCGGCCACACGCGCGCTGCGCAATGGAACGATGATTTAAAACTGGACGGAACACGAATTTTTAAAAGCGCATGATGTGTAAACCCTTAAACGGGTCTCAATTGTTGAAAACAGACCGTAAAAATAGTCGAAAAGAAAGGAGTATAGTGGTTAGTTTGGTGGTGACATGGAAAAGCGCACTCGGCTCGGCTTTTTTTGTTGTTTCATCTCAACTATCAGTAATAAATTTGTACATTCGGCTCGGTTTAGAATTTTGGTACAGTAGGAAATTACGGCGAACAACAATATTGGTACAATCTTTCTACCCGATTTCGGCAACTATTTTAACAAGGAATCAAACTAATGGATGAATTCGAAACGGAGCATTTGGTTAGGCTCATTGGAGGATATACACCCGGCAGCGCTTAACCAGCGGAAAAGCTCCAAAGCAGCTCTGTAACTACATTCGAACAGGGCAATGAATAGTTGAATTTGGCTTTCCATTCGCCTCCTATCCCACTTTCTCTTTATCTCTGGGCCGTGTTATCTGCTTTAGTACGCGGCACATGGAAATGGAATTAAAGGCAACACAAAAACCACTAAAAGGGAAAAGGGCACGGGAAAACTCGCATTTGTGGGACGGACCGTATGAAATGCAGGTGAAAACAAAATAGCATAGCACCATTACATATTTATCACGCATTTTCTCATAAACCAAAAACTTAAAACAATCGAAACCGATCGCAAAAAGGGTCAAATTATGAGTGGGGGAAGTAGCGGGAGTAGTTTTATGCGCCCTGGCGGGTTTGCCGTGCGCTACAGTTGAGACGGAAATATGGATGAATGGAACGAGCAAAAAGGGACATAACAATCAAACAATACGGCTCCGGCAGCGGGATAGATCACAGCCCAACCCACAATAACTACAACACAAAACCACACACACACTCCATGGGATAACATCCATATTAGTCGCTTTTCATAGTTAAAAATAAAGAAATCAGAAAATGAGCATGAGTTGTTACAGTGTTTAAGTTACAGTTTACGAGCAGTCCTTTATTATTGAGAAAATTAATGGTTTTGATTAAATGCACTAACTTTTCGGTTTTGTATGATTGTTTTTCAGTAATTATTTTTATTCCAATTCGATAACGTTCCATTTGAAATCAGCTCGAATAAAAACATCGATTAGATTCGCTCGAGTAGCTGGAGCTGTCAACATTTTTATTTTTTTTTAATGCTAGAGGAACCGAATTTGAAGAATGTAAACAAAACATGCGATTCGGATACAGTGCAAAATAGTTGGTTAAAATTGGTAAAAGTTAACAGAAAAGTTCAATAATTTGGTACGTAAATAGTCACAATTCATTGTAGTTTTCTCTTGTGAAAGTTGGGTATAGTAAAAACCCGTTAATTGATTGTTTTTTTTTTGCAGCAAACGAAACGCTGGATATGCCACCGAAGTCACAAAGATGTACGATATGTGGTACGCTAGAAACAACGGAATGGTACATACTGAATGAAAGATCTATTTGCGCCGAATGTCATGACATTCAGTTAAATCCTCCCCTGGAACCGCTTAGTGTAGAACGATCTCCCGAACGATCGTTGGCGGAAAGCATGGAACAGGAACACGATGAACTGATTGAAAACGATGAAGAATCAGCAGAACACAGAGTGTTACAAGGCATGATAACTCCGAAGAAAATGGATGTCAAGCAACTGCCCTATGATGAACATCCCGACGAAGAGCGTAGTGCGGATTTAAATGATACCGAAGAGCACGAAGACATGAATGACACCATCACGGCTCTTAGTTTGTTTTCACCACGACGCTTGCGGCGTCGTGTTTGTCCAGTTCGTGAACCGGTTCGAAAAGGATCGAAAAAGAACGGACGTTCCTACCAGGGCCCTAAAGCCAAATCGAGGCGAACACTCACGAAAAAGATGCCAGTTAAATCGCCCCGAGAGACAGCCTCGACTAAAAGCGTTACGAAGGTGCTGGATGAAAACATCTGGTACCAGATCGGTGACATTGTCTCGATGGTAGATACGAAGGACAATATCTATTACGCTCAAATTCGGGGATTGATTGTAGACGCGTACAATGAGAAGAGTGCGGTTTTGACTTGGCTGCTTCCAACCACGGCCAGTCCACCACCGAACGAAGCTTTCGATCCGGCCACCTATCTGGCGGGGCCCGATGAGGATGTACCAAGGCGGCTTACGTACATGAAATTTGTCATGCACGCTCCGAGCAACTACTATTTGGATCGTAATAATCCATACCCGCGCCCGGACAGTTATGGACCTGCAAACACAACACAGTGCGAGAATCGTAACTACGTGTGGACAAGCATAAACCGTGATAGGTAACCGTTCCTGGAGCTACGAGGTAGGTATTTGAATTGTTAATCAACAATATTCGGTAATCAATATCGATGAGAATTTATTCGAAATTCGTAGCCGGTAAAATATAATTCACAAACGCGTTCTGTCGCATATCGAAGCGTATGTTTAGTGCCTGCTCGTGTCGTAGATTCGCCGTCATTATCACATCGTAAAAGTTGATAGTTTCAAACAGTGATGCAAGCTTCTTGGTGTCCACACGACAGCTCGCCTCGGATAGATTCGTTAATTGTTCGTGCGCCTCTTGACCGGTAGTTTTACGCACAGGAACACACTTGAGATTCCGGTAATGACTCGCCACAGTTACCACTTCCGTTTCGACCACAAGCGATAGTTCGTCGTTGAGGGTGGCGTACAGCGTAACTGTTGGGGCAAGATTTTTCTTTTTATCCAGCAGCATGCGCAACGATTTCGCAGATGGCATAGCGATCGACAGGTCGTACTCAACCTCGAGCGGAATTTCGTACTGATTCCACTCATTGCGGGGCACCACAGTGACGGGTATGGAATGCTGTATCTTTGGCGTCAGAACATCCAGGTCGTTAGTGATCGTTGCAGACATTTCGACCGCCAAACAAGGCATGTGGGTTTTGATGAGCTTTAGCTTAATGTAGTCAACCGAATTGTTCCGCACGTAGGAAAGCGCCCGCACGAAACTGGTCGCCAGACAGGTCATGTAGATTTGGTTGTGCTCACTATCGATGCCATCCATAAGATACTCGGAGAAGAAACCATCTCGCAGTGAGGCATCGATTTCGCACCACAAGTACTGTCCATCGTACGCTTCGGATTCGATCTGTAGAATCAGCTTGTTCGGTTGTACATTTATGATGAGATTCTTCTGCATGCGCGAAAAGGTGCCAATTACGTTGAAAAATTCTTTGATGTTGATACCATCACTCATAACCGCGCGGAACTTCATTTTTAATGAAGAAAACCCAAATTCATTGGCGAAAACGTTTGCGTTCCTCGTTTTGTAAACAACGGTTATTGCCGCCGGCTTCCGTGACGTTTTGTACAGCAACAATCACCAAGGTGCTTACATGCCATGAAGCTTCAAATATCTCGGTCCAAGTAACAAAAGCGGATAAGAAGTTTGGAGACTTTTTAATTGCTGCGAAATCGACTGGATGTGTAAATATAGGTGCTGTCATGGAGTCAGGTTAATTAAAATAATAATAAATTTCAAATAATCAGAGCTGTAGGCTGTAAGTAGTGTAACGCACACTTCATTTAGTACAGGAACCGAAGTAGTGAGTGCCAACGCGAAGCACTCAGTTAGGGTATAAAATAAGTGGCACTTAGTGGAAGAAGGCTCTTTCTTTCTGTCCGTACGTCGTGGTATTAATAAAGTAAATGTTATGCGTACATAACAGTGCATTCAGTTTATTTTTAACATTTAAGTTAATTTACATTTACAGTAGCTCCCCGATATACGCTATTGTTTGGGACCAGGCGCAAGGAACAAGCTGCCAGGCATCAAGAAATTTTTCAGATCATATTTAGCTGGTGATCGTTTGTTAGTGGGCTATCGCTGCATAGCTTAAAAATTAATTCAGTAAAAAAATGTAAAACTTCCCATGTAGAATGCAAAAAGCATTGAAAAATTCAATGATGTGTCTTCCTGCATGTCAACAGATTTCAGATTATGTGGAAGCAACCAATTCTTTTATGGTAATACAATACGCTTCACAAAATAGAAATAAGCTCGGCATCTTATTGTTCAACGGGGATGGTCTAGGCCCGAGACGACAGCGGTATCGGTATTCACAGTAAACTCAAACATGATTTGGAACAATTTCAAGATGAGAGAGGTATTTCAATATAATTTGTGGATAGAACTTAGTAGTTCATTATTAGACATACAGTAAATTTCCGACTTACGCGGTTCTCGACATACGCGGATTCGGAGATACGCGGATTTTAAAAATTTGACAGTTCTTATTTTTTTGTATGGACTTCAATTTGCAATTTATCAATTTCCAAACAATTCGTAAAAGCCGTTAATTTTTTTCATTTTAAAAATTACTTTTCGTAAAGTTTTGTTAAGTTATTGCATTTCATAACTTCAGTTTAATAGGAATATTAAAAATTTGTATTAGAATTGTCAAAATAAACGTAAAATATTCATAGTTGATCCTTCAATTCGCGGCATAAGCATTGTGTCAAACGATATTCGACTTACGCGGAAATTCGAGATACGCGGATTTGTCCGGTCCCTATTAACCGCGTATGTCGGAAACCGACTGTATAATGAAAGTCTCCACATTTGGTTGTCTCGTGAATGTTCTTTGGGTTCAACATATTTTCCAAACACCTTCATTTTGTTGTCGCTAGCACCTTGGTAAAAAGGCTCTCGTCGGCGAGTAGAAACCAGGTTAGACCACGTGAAACCATTTATGAAAAGGGAGAAAGAGAAAGGCTTATCAGTTTCAATTGGCAGAATTTTGAAAACCATTTTAACTCACTTCTTATGTTTCGTAAAGAATTCAATTAACTTTAAATGTGGCAAGCATTGCAATTCATGCTTTTTTTCGCGCGTGTGCTGAGAAAATTGATACAAAAAGTTTGTAGTTGGGATCGATTATGGAAGGCAACTGTCAAACAGACAATATGACAAGCATGCAAGGGATGGCTGTCAACCTACCTCATTTGTAAGCACTTCGGTTGGTGGTTCACACATTCCGTGAACGGCATCGAGTTGGAAGTGCGTTTCGTTATCTTGCATCGGAAGTGATCAATCACAGTGGTGTGCTGAGTCAGCGTTGGAAAGAAAACTATCGGTTTCCATCGGTTTTCCGCCGAGCTCTAGTACGTACCGCGCACGGGTCAGACCCGTTTAGTTTTCCCGAATTTTCCCCAAAGCGAATCCACCTTCGCTTGCTGCGATTGTCCGTGATGTTGTGCATCGGCTAACGACTGTCCACGACAAAGAGAAGAAAAGGTTCGCGTTGCAGCGCTGATTGTAGCAATAATTGAGCTTGCAGTGTTTCATGTGGTCAAAGTGTGTGTGCAGTGTGTTGTTGGCCGTGTATTTCTGGGCCCCAGGAAAACAGTCGCCGAATATCTGTAGCTACTGTCTGCGGTGCTTGCGGTGTGTGAAATGGTGCTTTGTGAAAATGGGTGAAAGAAAGAAGAATATCCAGTGAATCATCAACTTCCAAACAAGACGTGTACGGGGGCTGGCACATACACACGGAACCGCTGGCATCCAGGCGGACATTATTGTTATTATTACGCCCTGCGATAGTGTCTCCACCGCCGTATCACGCATAGCGCGGGCGCTGACGAATCCGTATCGTGAAAACCCCGTCGCCCATCATACTGCCCCGGTCGGCGACGTTCCGATTCTGACCTAGAACCTTTCACATACACGTTCCAGCTCCCGGTTTAAACTTCCTGCCTGCAGAGCGAGACGACAGTTCGTTGAAGATTTGTACCGTAACACATCGGTCGGGAGCACTTTCCAGCACAACGTGACCCACAGATTCGGGCCACGGAGAGTAACTGCTTGCAAAATCCGTGATTGTTCCGCGTCAAATGCTTTGATTGATCGATCGGTCTGGCGACTGGCAGGGGTGGTTTGGGGTATCTTTCTCTTTTGGCAAATCGTCCCATCACGACACGCAGATAGAGGTGCCACAGTCGTATTCTTCGGTTTCGTTGACAGTTCCCTTCGCTTCGGGGCAGGGAAGACAAAACGAGTATGATAATTATCCCACGCTACACCACTAGATTTGCCGTACCATTTTTGTCAGGGTCTTCGGGGCGCCACCTTTCGCCAGTTTGCAAATCAAACCAATTGAACCCGTCTTCGGCTGGGTAATAGTCTGCCACTGTCAAGGCAACGGGACTTGCGAATACAACCAAACGTAGTAAGCGCATGCAACACGGTCGATTTGGTTTCTTCTTCCTGTTTTTTTGTTGTAGCTTATCTAAAGACCGCTGCCCTTGGGGAGGTATGGTAACATTACGGGGTGGTGGGCAAGCTACCACAACAACACGGGTGTGTAGTGATTTGATGCTTTTGCTACTGTGGTGTGTTGTTATCTGCGGCGAGTGCCTTCGGACATCCGTATCTTGTCCGTGTGTGTACATGTGTACACGTGTACGCAGAATCGTCTTACAGGCAGCATACACAGAACGCAATTGAGTGATACGACATTTCGATCCGGTTCTGCGATTGGGCTGGAAATGCTGACCGGAGAGAAGCAATTCCGTAAGGTTCTAGTTTCCGGTAGGGGATAGTTTAAGTGTGCAGTTGTATGTGCGAGTGTTTGTGTGACGGGCAGAAGCAATCGTATCGTAAGCAAAATTTGTGCCGGTTCTGAAATACAGTCGGAGTTGGCGGATCTTTAAAAAACTGGAATAAATGCCAGAAAACGTCAGAATATTGTACGCCCAAGTCAATTGCTTCAATTTAAATTAATAAGGTAAGTGAACATAACATTAATTCCTCTCTTTTAACAGATTATAAATTGTACTAGTTTTAAAAAGTTTTATTTTACATCAACACAGAAAGTCCAGTTGTTCTGTAATGGTCGATAACATTTTTCTTATGCGCTAGAAATTTCGAATCAATAATTAAGTAAATTTATCAAATTATGACCAGAATAAAAAACTTTTTTTATGCTAGTTTTCAACTTTTGACCTTTGTTTCAACGCCCGGACAATTTACAAAACCATCAAAACGATGTTGATGACAACATCGATTTTTTTGCTTGTCTTCGCCATAAATTGTTTATGACATGGATTAATTACCCATTTTACATTTTTTCCAAAAGAGTCACCTTTTTGCCCTTAAAAGGTTTGCTGCTGCTCACCTGTAAGGTTAAAGGTTGTACAGTTCCGTTCGTGATTTGAACCCAGGTCGGGCGTGTTGAGAAGTAGTGTATTTCTCTATGCGCTATTTCAGCTGACTCAAGATGGAATATTAAAAGGCGTATACGTGTGATTCAGAAAGGATTTTTTTCTGTTTCTGTTTAGATATGGGAATAACGATTAAAAAAAGAAATTGACTCCAAGTGAGTGAGTTACATCAACAAGTTAACAATTGAATTAACTCTTTCGAAAGTTATTCTTTAGATGGCGGTAGGAACTGGGGATGTGACTCATGAGTTAATTCATGAGTGAGTGAATAGCCGCCACAAAAAGACATGACACATGCATGAAATCACAATTTCAGGAATGTTATGACTCATGAGCTAATTCACACTTTCGTGAGTTAAATAACACAATCATTAAACCGATTTAATTCTCTCATTCGTTCTCGCTCAGGATGCACAACTCTTATTGTTATTCGTTAGGATTGACCAATACCAAAGATTGAAATAATTCCATTCAAAACATCATAAGGCATTTGCAAATTCTTCTTATAATTTTTGAGTTCAAGTTTCTCAATAAGAGATGTCGCATGGAACAATAAAATATTGTGGCTGGTCTATTTATTGGTAGAATCGTTACTTCCTACTTCAACAGTTTTATACAATCCGAGAACTTCTGCCAGACCTTAGACCTCTAGTACTAAGAAATTCACACAGTAGTTTTAACGAAAATTATAATCTTTTTTGACTTTCATATTCCTTTCCAATTATCCAATGAAAAATGACAAAGATAAAAGCCAAAATTTACCAGACTTGGCTTACGACCATTCTGAGTATTACCAAATTGAATTACATCATTTTATAACTCCATGCAATCAGTGTCGAATTCAGTAGGTAAATTGCGACTGCAGCGAATATCTAGCGGGGCAACCTTTGGCCATTTTACCTTAACCCTTGCAACGATGGGAATATTTGAATCATCAATAGTAATGTTGCATAATTTTCCGCTCTTTAAGAAACGACAAAAAAATGAAGTCTCCTTTTTAGCCCTGGCTTGGAGCACCATAGACTCCACCAAATCTTTGCGCGATTTAAATGATCCCCCATTTGTCAGTTAGCACAGTGGTGCCACACCATTAATTAAGTATTAATTAGGTCTAATGCGTATATTTCCCACTGTACTCGGTGAATCGAAACGACTGATCGGTTGAAGTACGGCGGTCCTGGCCCCATTCCCCAGTAGCTTAACGCATCACGCGTAGGCATAATGATGGCGATAGTGGTGTTTTGGATGGATCATTTAAATCAACCCAAATTGATCGGCAAGCTTTGGCGAGGAGTTGTGCTTCCCTACCCCGTTGCGGCTAAAAGTTGGAAATTGATAAATTTGTTAAACTTTGAATTTTCCACCTAACATCGAAAACAGGCTGTTTTTTCCTCGCTCTAGTACTTTAACAACATTATCCATCCCTCCGGGTTCGAGTGGATGTACATCAGGGGAGGTTGTTCAATGGTTGAAGTACTTACTGAATTTCGCATAAACTTTATTCTACACTCGAAACCCGTACGCCCTTTAGATAGATGCGCAATTCATCGCGTCTATTCCATGCAAGGATAAAGTTACTAATTACATGATCCAACAAATAGCGGATCAAAGCATAAGTATGGTATGTGTACTGGTACCATATTAATGAAAGCTTATGGCTCACATCGCGCAGATATGTTGCACATTATGTGTTTCAAAGTTTAATGGTAACCGAACACAAATACATGTCCGCACGGTTTGAAGGGTTAATAGAGCACACAAACACACAGCCGGCAGAGCATTGCGAACAAATGCAACAAATGTTTGACCCGTTTTGTAAGCTGCAATACCATGAAGTCTACAATGTACTACTGCATTTTGCAGGAATTCTTTTTTTTGTCTATCCTCAACTACTGCAGCCATTGTGGAAGATACCTTTTTTGGCTTCTTTCAATCAAGCTCCAGTTTCCATTACGGAACGTTTTTAAGTTCACAATCACAGCGTAACGAAAAGAAGTTCGCCTGACCTGATTCTTGACGATTGAGTTGGTGGAATAAATTCCTGCCAAATTTCCTCTCAACGCACAACAAAAAAAGGTTTGAACAAAGTGTTATGCTCACTTGGCAGGGTGTGCAGAGCACCCCAAATATCTGGGGAAATAAAATAAATAATCCGTTTCACCCGAAATCCGTAGCAATCCGAGGAGGCCAACGCCCCCGTTAAGGTACCATTGGGGGATTAGCCAAACGTTTCATCCGCGTACCGTCCGGAACGGGCGTGGGGAGAGTCGGTTTGGTACCGGGTGGGGGTGGTATTTTTTTCACTCTCTATGTCGGGGATGCTGCTGGCAATGATGGTCAATTTGTTGCAAGGCAATCAATGTTTCCGTTTTAGCTACCACTTGGACGCGATCCAATCCGCACAACCGCGCACTGGAATCGGGCGGTGAGCAAATGGGCAAGGTGCCGCGTCTGTGTTCTATTTGTAAAATTATTACAACCAACCAAGTTTTCTCGTACGCCTGTAACCGGGCCGGCGTTGGGTGGGAGCACCCCCAACAACACCCTCATGGTCCGTATTTAGCAGCAACAGTATCAAGCTCCGCACGCAGCAGCAATCGAAAATTCGGTTTCGGTAGGGTTCTTATTGTACACAAACCACCGTTTTGGGTAAGTGTTTATTTTTAACAGCATCATCCAGTTGTGGGATCCTCCAGCGCGCGAATGCGTCTGCACTTGAGTGCAGTGGGGTTGAGATTTGGGTCGATCCGGCCGAGGGAAATAATCCGTTTCCGAGATTGAAATTGAAGGGAAACACTAGCAGAAAAATGGATGGCGAATAGAGGTGGTGCGATAGAAAAAAACATCATGAAGCTATAAGTTGCTTCATGTTCCAGAGTTTTATATATTTATGTTTCATATTTGTACGATCCTTTTGAATTTCTGGTAGAAGAAAAATATACCAAAATGTAATGGAATGTTATTGAGCAAAGTTCATCACGGAATTTTGTAATCCACAAACTTTTGGATATGAATTTTGAACGCCAAGTCTACGTCTATGAAAGCTTCTGAGTAGTGTGTTGTCATTTTGAATCTCATATTTTGAATCTATATGGAATCTTTCAAACCATGAGTTGATTCTAAAGCAGTTCCTCATACGTGGAAAGTCATGAACCTCATAAATCCTCATAGTATCTTTAATCCTCAAAACTTTGTGAATTACCAAAAATGTGTGACCCCTTATAGATAAATCCTCAAAGATTTGTACTTCGTTATAGATTAAGAAATCCATATGGAATAATGAATCCTACAATAATCACAATCAGTGATAATTCAAGAATCTTTGATCATTCAGAAATCTGAGGATTCATGTATATAGTGAGGGTTTATTTTATTGAGTATTCAAAAATCTCTCAAACCAATCAAAACAGCATTATTCATGCAGTTATGGGATCTATTAAAATTTATTAATCTGAAATAGATTCACCGAATCTGACATTTGAATAATGCAAGTCCCCATTATGCTCAAGAGATACACATTTGATACATCCTGATTATACATAAAGCTCTCGAGTTGAGTTGAATGTTACGAGTCAGAGCTTACTGACGACTGAATTTTTGTCAGTCGTTGGAAAATCATAATAGGGCGGAACTCAATTTCCGTTCTTCTGCTTCCAAATTGTGTCAGATGAAACTAAGAAAATGTAAAGCAATATTTTTTCGTCGAACCAAAACATACTCCACACAAATTTAGCGCATATTCTCAAAACATATCAGTTCGCGGTTTCCAAACAGGTCTGACATACACCTAGCGTCAACACCTTTTCGGATGATTAATTCCGAACGATTCTAGTCCGTTTAGTTCCCAGAATGTTGTTTGTTCATGCGGTCACATAGCATCGAGTGCAGACGCAGCAGCACCCGTCCAAAAGTGCATCTTGGCAAGTTGCCCAGCTTTTACACGCCTTCCACCATCACCATCACCACCGCCTTGGGAATTGGGAGCTTCTACCAAATGGTTGTATTCCCCACGTTCGTACACAGACGATCATATCGTTGCGAACCGTTTCGGTACAAATCGTAACATGTCCCGGTTTGGACAGTTTACAAACTCGCGTTCGCGCTGTCCCTTTTTCAACGGCGATCTTCCACAACACCATGGCGTTTGTGTGTGAGTTGAGTGCCACTTTCGTTTTCGTTCGATCCATTGCTGCTGAATGGATCGCTGGCATTTGGAACGATTGGGGCCCGGCTCTGGTCGGCCGTTGATTGAGTTGTGTCCTTCGTTGACGATGTGTCAGTTGATTTACAACGATCTATTGGTCGGGGTAGGGAAAAACGCACTACTGTTTGCTTCCCTCAAGTTGAATGTGCGTGGACTACACACTCTGACTGATATAGACGGGCTTCAACTTCAACTTCAAACACAGCACTCTCAATCATGCCGTTTGGCCGTATCGGCTTAAGCTATGTTTCAAGTTCATGTCCCCGTTTATGCGTGCGCCAAAAAAGGTAATCGGTGCGACTTAACTAATTCCATTTGTTGAACCACATATACCTTCATACGAGCATTGATATTGGAGCTTGTTCTCTGAAGGCATCTGGGCGAAGTCATGAGAACAGTTGTTTAATGATGCGGTTTTCGTATTTTGCTCCATTTGTTTTATTTCGCTTCGAAAGATGTTGTTCTTACAACATGCTTAATATTGTGCATGTGTTTTACTTCAATATGATTACAAATTATTGTCATCAACTTCATCAGCGCTTCATTTTTTTGGATAAAAGAGTAATATATGAATCTGTTTTTATTTTTGAAAGACGACTTTAAAAGCTAAACTACTCTTAGCCAAATGGTCAATCGTGTGTGTGGAAACTAAAGAGGATTAGTCGAGATTCGAACCCAAGACCATGTGTAGATTAGGGAACTGTGCGTTACCGATAATACTATTCCACCGGTATCTCCGCAGAGAGACTCAAAACATGTTTGAATTGCTTGGAACATTAATTCATCGATTTACTTGATTAACTCCGTATACTTGAATAATGCAATCAGGATATCAATAGGGTATGTGATACCAAAGTTAAGCCATCCGTCAAACAATCGAGCAAATGCTGAATGATTCGTCTGGCTCAACTCGTAACTTCGCATCTGCCATAATTTATATGACAATAATATGCAGAAATAACAATTTAATTTAAGTATTATTTAGTAACATTTTTATGATTTTTCTAAAGTATGTGAAACATCATCATGCTAACATAGTTATGTTCAACAACTTAGAAACACCATAAAATACTTCATGAGGATGCTTGAGTCCTCCATGATTCATAAATCTTTAATGTATCTTGAGCTCAGGTAGAATGAGGGATCATTGCATTTTTAAACTAGCTTTTGAAACAAACATTTGTTACCACTTACCACATTGTTTGTGTTGGACTTCCAGAAAAAAATGCGTAAGTGTTAGTTTATTTACTATGAATGTTTAAATAGCAAAGTAATAAGCAATGTGGATAATTCACATACCCACGATTTACAAGCTAAGATATTTGCTAACAGAAACATAAACGCAATCGGTCTGCGTAATCGAATGCTAGCGGTAATAGTTTAAACAAACTGTATAAAACATTTTGTTTCAAAGGCTAGAATGTTAAAAATTGCATTTCTGTGGATAATCGAATACTCATTATAGAGATACGTGAATCTTTGAAGATTAATGAACATTTTTAAAGTGGACTCATGATTTGAATTACTCCTTACTAAAGAGACTCATATAAATAAATCTTCTCTATAAACACAACGTGAATTAAAAGTTCTAAAATATAAGCACGATAATAGCAATAATAATCATCTTAATATTCTATATCTGAAGTCATCGAGCAGTAAAGGCAGCCACATTTAACCTACAATAATATTATTAGATAATTACGAGCCCCACGTTAAAGCATCACAATTTTTGTCATTTAGAGCCTTGCTTTTATGGTGCTTAATTACCTTCCGCTATCGTTTTTATTATTCTAAACAAATTAACATTTAATTGTTCAAAACTTCCTACGTCTGCTATTCATTCCATCGTTGCTGCATTGACGCGTTCGCTCGCAAGCGTTCCCAAAGCTCGGGTGCACAATACATTTCCATTCATTGCGTGTCTGCCACATCTGAATTTATGGTTATCTCTCGATTTAGAGTTCGATGCGTAAGAGGATATATAAAGTTTTGCCATGCACTGGAAAGGCAGGCCCCGAATGGGTTACTTCATTGTGCTCAAAGGAATATTCGTGCATAATTCGTCGAGCTCTAAACACAAACACGATCGTTACTTCACAGCGCGAGAAGGCGATAGCAGTAAATGGGACTGCCAGTGCTTATCCGCGAATAATAGCATTGTACATTCACTCCCAAGTGTTGTTGTTTGTAGGGTTTTGTTGCTACCGCCAAATAATGGTTTGCAGGCTTTATATTTGTGCGATTTTCTGATGTTGTGCCGACAAAAAAGTTCTTGATCTTGATCCTCCTCTTTAAATTTCGATTCTACATGCTTTAAAGTATGATTTGCTGTTCATGAAGCAGCTCGTATCTTAATTTTCCTCAAGAAAGGTTTCGGGCAGAACTTCAGGCGTTGTAAATTATATAGAAGCCTCTGGAGCTTTCAAATGGAAATGAAGTTATGCATACGTAAATGGATTTCTGATTTTGTTTGATGTAATATGCATTAGGAGATATAGTTTTTTTTTCCTTAACATTGTGATACATTAGTATGAATATATACAAACCTTGCCATGCGTGTTGACAGGATGAGGAACTATTTTTGTGCAGCTTTTGGCTCACTTTACAGCTCAACTTTTTGCCCGTTCGCTATTTAATCTGTCGAAATTAACTTGTTTAGTGTTGACGTTCGTTTTCCCGGTGGAAAATCGAAAAAAGAAAATTCCCCCCCCCCCCTCCCAGAAAAAAATGGAACCAACCATCGTTCCGATACGATATCCTTTTCGTATCGACGCGAGGTCTGGCAAATTTCTCTTTTGGCATTCTTTTCGATTTGGCTTCCCCCCGAACCTTCGGGCGTTGATTCGATTTGCCGCTGGAGAAATGATGAGAAAGCACTTTAAAACTCAATTTGCGGTATGCTTTCGTGGAAAATGGTATATCCCGGGTAGTATTTTTTCCCCGGGTTGCTTCCTGTCATGTTCTTGCCCAGCGTTTTTTTTTTTTCACTGACAGTTCGGACGCAAATATGTATGGATTTGTATCTAGTTAGAAAAGTGGAAAGTTGCGGCATTTTCGGTTTGGTGCGTTAGTGATGGTTGGTATCTCCTGTGATGTTGGCATTTTTTGTTTCTCTCCTGTCCCCGATTACCACTCCATCTGTATATAGCGTTGAACAATTTCATCCCGTCTGTGTGTTCCCTTCTTCCACCCCTCCGGTGGCATCTCCCCTTCCTTGGGCCGATGTGCATTCAAACCGACCTTGGCCTGTGAATGGCGGCCGGATGTTTGTGCTGAAGTAAAATTGAATATGCGATCTCGTTACGCACGGTAAAGTTGGTGCAGAATGTTGGAAACAATTTTGATCACCAACGATCAACGCTGTTGAATGTGTTGAATTGGGACGTGCTGCTGAGTGCAGTGTTGAGTTTTAATAAAAACATAGTTGTGAAGTTCCCAACAAAACAAGCAGAGTATGAAGAGATATGTTTCTATTTATTGAGAATTGTTAACTAAGTTGCTCAATAAAGTCGGATGCTAGAACATTTCCATCATGATAGATGGACGAGAATGCAAATAAAAAAACATCTTTGTGATTTTATATCTTCAACAAAGAGAAGCTTATAAGATGTTTGTCCTTTGAACTTGTTCTGAGCAAAATAACAAAACGAAAACCTTTGTGGTGCTTATTAAATCTTTCTGTGGAATTCAAAAAGTTCCTCCGTGTCGTTCTATTTCAATGAATTGTCATACATGATTGACCACGGATGGTTTTTTTATAAGCCCAAAGTCTACAATAAAAAGTTACTTTTAAATCAGCTTTTCGATTGGAACTTGAAGGTTTTCTTCACTACTGTTAATTGCATTTTGTTATTTTATTTGTCCATTCATTTTTATAGAATTTTGTAATATATCTAATTTGTACTAATTTGTACTAGGAATAAATTATGAAAATAATAATAATTAAACTCAAAAATATAATTCGTTTTCTTCTTGGTTATTTTGAGGGGTTTCTCTGTAGCGGGTTTTGCTTTCCTAGAGCTGTAGTCCAAGCAAGTTCATATGCGAAGTTGAACTATTCTCGGGGATCCACTTTTGTCAACGCCTCATATTGTGTGTTCGGATCCCTCCGTGGTTAAACCAGGCATCGAGGCATCTGCACTGTCTCCACTGAGAAGGACTTTGTTGTGTAATGATAAGAATTTCAGATTGATTTCAAGATTTTCGTCTCCGTCATTCATTAATCGGTTTCAACTTCTAAGAAATTCTTCCAACTATTTCCAAATAACTCATACTACTCAGAACTACTCCTAGTTGCAATGAACTATATCAGAGATCTATAAATTAATGGTTCGAAATATGGAACGATTCTAAGAATACATTACGACTCCACGATTGAATTACTGGATTCAAAACTTCCGTAGACTACATGGATTAAATATACTCAGAACTGCTTTCGATTGTTGCGTAGTGCTCTGAACTATTCTTGAGTGCTCTTCACTAATTCATTTTTGGATCATTCAATAATAGCAACAGTGTATAGACAAGAACCGTACTCATTAATTCTTGGTAAATAAATGCTCAAGGCAAGTCTTCCGGCAAAGATATGTTATCAATAGTGCAAAGTTGTCAATTGTCCTTTAGAATCAGATTTATTTATCAGACTGCGTGCTTTTAATGTACTCAATTTACAAAGCCAAACCATTAGTTTTGCTGCGTAAGTTCTATGTTGTTCGAGTGGTAATGCCTCAATATCTTATCCACTTTACTCTCTGATTCTAAACACCACAGTTTCTAGTCAATCATCAATATATGATGAATAAGGATTTTTCTCTTTATTATATCAGGTTTATCTAATAATATACAGTGAAATAAAGCGTGAGCAGAGAGTCTATTCGTTTGAAATAATTTAATCTAACTGATCGCTTCCTCTCAACGTCATATGGTTTTATTAAAATACAAAATATGAAAATTTCACACCGGCCAATATAGATTTCGTGGTTTTCGTTTGTTTCGGATGAAAATTACTTGATCAACCAAGCGTCCCGTGATTGGTGTAGAGGAAAATTTAACGATTTGCACAAGCCCGCGTTCCGGTTAGATAGATCGATGTGATGCACGCTTCTCCCCGATGTCATGTACTCCCTATCGACCACCGTGTGCGGGTGATGGTTCGATCCACTCTCGTTCCACGCAGGATGCCATTTCTGAGTTATCATGTTAAGCAGTCGATAACCGTGATGATGCAGATGCATCCGATGGGGCAACGATTGCAATAAGCGGATGTCGGAAGGACTGGCGGCGACACACTTGCCTTCTCCCGCATGGTGCAGTGAAGTGACGAATTTGAAATGGCCATCGATTTCCGTCGCTCGTTCGACGGAACCGTCGCCGTTTGGTATGTCTGGTGCGTGTTCGGAATAGGTAACACATTCTAAAGCAGGTTTTGTTGTTGCATACGAAATGCATTTTCGCTTTCTCGGCAAAGGATGGTGGGTGGTGTAGTGGTGCATAAATGAAAATAAATCTTCTACGCTGGTAGCCGTTGCTAGTTTACCATGGGTTGGCTTTTAAAATACCACCATGTGTGTAGGTGTAATGTTATGTTCTCATCATCAGCAGGTCATTGGCCATTATTGGTGGGAATATTCAATATTACTAGCAGGAGGTATTCTATCTACCACACACAAAATAGTGGGTGACCCAAACCATTCTCTGCGGCATAATAACTGTAGGTTTACGTTTCGGGGAGGTGAGAAAGAGGTTATAACCCAAACCCTTCCTGCTGATGATGCCAAACGCCTCTGCATGGGTTGACATGAAGGGTTGGCGATTACCGTGAACATGCAAAACATACAACAGGCTGCAATATCAACATCAACTACAACAGGTACATTGCCTCGAATGTAGCTCTGGAGGAGCATCCTTTAGAAAGTTCTCTCGTTTTGTTGAGCTCAGACATTTGAGATAGATTTTTGTCAAACTCTGAAAGACCATTCGATGCATCCACAGTGTGCGTGAGAGAACAACTGCTTTGTAAGCACATCACGGTGTTATAGGCTGTAGCACTTTTGTTGAAAAATAAAGCTAGCAAATGGAACCTTATTGGAACGATAGGTGATAGTGACATATTTTATCATTACTCTTTCATCCGGATATCCAAAACGATTCATAAAGGGAGTTTGAACATATCCCGACAATATAATTTCAAATTTGAAGAGACTTTATTTGGACATCCGCAAAAGTGACTAGCTGACAAATAAAATGTAAATAGATGTCATAGTGGATGGTCCCTCGATATCTTGAATCTGGGTTAACTTCTTGGGTGTACACGCCCGAAAGTATGCAAAATATTTTTTATTAGCTTAATAGTATGTAACTGTTCCTGGCTAATACGTAATCATTTCAAAAACAATGTTGATAATAAAATTTGAAGAAACGAATGAAGTCCACTGACTCAAATTTGGTATAAACTAAAAAAATAGCTAAAATTTTAAAATAGCTAAAAAAAATAATTGCATATTTATAGGCGTTTTGAATCCTGAAAAACAGTTCTTGGAAGTTAAGCGTTGAAATTCGAAAATCAGATAGCAAGAAATAAAAAATACAACTGAAACCCAAATCTTTGCATGGTTTTAACTATTATTACGAGCTTTTACAAATTTTCGTACAATGTGGACAAATTGGAAACACAAATTAGTCCGCCTAGATTTATGCTATTGCCAAGCGAATTCCTCGAATTCCACAAACGGAGGATATGCAAAGAATGCGAAATAAGATCATTATCTACAATAATCAACTGCTGAATGGATAACTTTTCCTCAACATTTTCCTACCGGTTGAACAACCGGAACCGTAATGTTACCTTGTGTGCTGTCACATCTTCGATTATATTATTTTGCATCTCGTATCTTCTTCTACTCGAACACATTACCGGTAAGAGAAGAAAGAAGAAGGATCACACGAATGGAAAGGAAGAATGGCATGGGGTGGAATATGCGACAAGTGTGCGTGTGTAATTCGCCCTTATGTTGTGTATGTATACAACAGGTTTTTCTAAAGTTCAATGGCACTCTAATCAGCCTATTGCCGGCTTCCGGTTGATTGACGTTTCGTTCCTACCCGCGAGACACGCTGGCAAAGCACACCTTCATATTCCAACTCCCCATCTTCCCATCCCCTAAGGGAATGCCATCTTTTCATTGCCACCAAGTCCCGAAGGCAACAGGCGGGCGAGACTTTTGATGGCAAGTTCTTGCATTTTGTGATTGGCTGTAGCTCCGGCCCAAAGGAAACTGATGTTGTTTCGTAGCCTGTCTATAAATGAAGGAATTTTGACGGGTTCGAATGCTTGCTGGAACGTTCCGGGCTAGCAGAAGTTCTTTCCACAGTGAATAAAACTTGTCATGAGAATATGAATTTCCCTATCACTGTTTTCGACGATCAAATATATTTCTAACTTTCTTTCATTATGTTGGCAGTCTGAGTCGGTTTCTGAAGGTATTTTATGTACGTCACAATTAAAATATTTGTGCCTAAGGGTCTCGTTTTTTTTCGCGATTCCCAATATTTCACTCACCTCTCAGTTGCTTTTCTTTTTTGGTTCTGATAAAATTGGGCAAAGTTTAATGCAGTGGGTTTAAAAATAATTTTGAACATGGACACTGTTGCGTGTACACGGCATATCCTGCGGTGAGGCACTGAATGTGGAAAAAACAAAACCCCAGTGGGTGGTGAGGTTTTGATGGTCAATAGTCTTGCTGATGGATATTTTAGGGCCGAGTCCTGTCGTAAACATCACACGATTGTACTAAAAGCTTCCCAGTAAAGGTCTCTCTCCTCCATTGTTTCGCTTTCCTTCGGCGTCGCCGGGTGATGGATGAAATCGGGAAGAATGAGTGTAGGGATGTTTGTGTTTGTAGGGACCCGAATGTCAAAGTTTTATCGAACCGGTGGGTTTCGAAAGTATGGCGATAACAAAGAATGTGGTTTACGGGAAAAGCTTATCCATTTTGGGGTAGATAAATGTTTTGTTTTATTTTTGCTTGTGACAGATTTCTTTTTAAAGCTGTGCTATTAAGGTAAATGCACCAAAATCTTTGTAATCCGTAACAGTGGCATGGTTGGTGTGATGAATTCTGACTTCTGGCGATGATTAAAGGTAATGTCAGAGTTATAGCCCGTGAAAATAATAAATCGTTATATTTGATAGATAATTAGTATTTGATGCTTAGGGAGTCCTCCACTTTTATATTAATGAATATTTTGAAACGAATTATTGATTTGAATCTTCTTTGAAGCCATTTTAATCATAAGTAGAATCAACATTGATTCATTAAACTTCATAGACACATGAATCTTCAGAGATTCACGAGTCCTCAGAGGATCATGAATCCTTGTAGATCCATGATTACTTGAAGATTCATTATGTAATCCACACAGATCCATGAGTACAAGAAAAATCATGATTTCACCACTCTATTTTATTTGACCTTCTGAAATATTACTTTTTAAGGCCCTGGGTTTTAAAAATCCTTGCGCTGCTAGCGTATCTGAATCTTTATGGATAGCTGAATCTCTGGAAATTTAGATTCAAATGAGAGATTCTCAAATCTCTGAAGAATTATTATACTCCAACATAGTAATTCGAAATCATTAATTCAAAGGTTCGTTCAGATTTATCCAACATTTACAATTAGTGTTAAAAAAGGCCTTTAATAATTTAAGAGCCTTAGCAGAAATATTTAATCGCTCATTTCTGTACTAGTAACTCATGGACACATTGATAAAATGGCAACACAATTTGGGGTTCAGTGATCAAGTTTCTAGTTTGTGATTTGTTGTACTTGCCTGCTGACCAGTACAAAAAAGACACAATCCAAATTAAGTTGCACTAGATCGAACCGAATGCCCAAAAAGGTACCGAACCGAGAGTAGCCAACATAATTGCATTATTCGGCAAAGCCGCATCACAAACATTTTCCCAATATTGGTTGTGGTAAAAAACTTTAGCCCCCGGGAAAACAGGAATTCGACCAAACTTCCGCCTGTGCTCGGCGTGAACGCGTAAATACACACATATATACATTTCCTGTGATCAGACTGTGTCTGTTTGCTTGCCCATGGCGGCATACGGGTTCGCAGTGCACAGATTAACGTTAGTACACGTGGCCTCACCTAGACGAAGAACCGGACCGGTGAGATAGTTAGCAGAATTAATTTAATTACTTGCTACATCGCTTACACATCACGCCAGGAGGATGGTCCGCTCATAACTAACGTTAATCCGAATCTAAACACCGGCAACGGATAGCAGCCTTCACCCGTTTTTGCATGCTGGGCAACAACTTCGGTTGCTGGAACTGTCGATGGTGATGCACAACCCTCCTGTTGGAGGAATATGCGATCTAAACGGATCGATAGGTTGTGGAATAGAGCATGTTTGGCAAAAATAGTTTTGTTTACACGAAAAATTCAATTTTTGCCATCTGCGTGAGAGGGGGGTGTACCAGGTGGCAGGTTTTAGCTGAAAGTATAACAAATTTGTCTATTGCAGGAAGATCAGATGAAATATTGAGGTTAAAAGGAATTGTCAAAGTAACGCGAGTATTAACAAATATCCAATATCTTGTACGCTCTATCTTTTTAACTTCAAAATAGAGTGTTTAAAATTATTTAATTCAAAACACATTTTAAAAGTTGGTATTAATAATTCTGTACAAATATATGTGTATACCATGTTCGAGCTGCCTCAAAGCGATTTCCAAATTCTCTTCATTCTTCACTTTGGTGCTTCATTTTTATTGCGTTTTAATGTGTAGCAGCGATTGTAAACCTTAGGTAAGAATGCCTTCTTTGCTCCATTCGGTGGCCCCCTAAAGGTTGCGAGTTTATGGCCAATACGCGCGATGGTAGCCCCTCACCAGCAGGGGCGCAAATGTTTAATCAGTTTGTTTATCGAAGGAAATCTAATTTCATTGCAACGGCGCGAGTTTAGGCGTTCGCGTCTTATCTGCGGTCGGTTTCTTTGCGCTACGCGAGTGTAGCTTTTGCTTAATAAACATACCATAATGTTTGAACCACACGTTCGGGAAACGCGGAATTAACGGCCACACTGCACACAACCCTCGTTCGCCGGGCTAATCTGTTTTCATTCAACCGCCAAACTCCGATCAGCAGTGCATCGAATGATGCTAATTTTAAATGCTAATGATTCATCATTAGAACGCGATGAAGAGTGGATTATCGTTGCTCAAGTGTATGTGTATATTTTTGCATCCAAAATGTGCCATTGTTTATTTTCCTCTGCGCTTGGTTTTGTGTTCTTTTGTTTGATTAATTTTATACTGCTAATTGTTGCAGACATCGAGAATGGTCCGGGTAAGATAAATCGGACGGTAGGAAATACTTTCTAAGGAATTTTACAATTTAGTCGAGAACAAGCATGAGAGGACCCGTCAATAGGACATGTCCTAAATAGGAATAGTAATACAATAAATATAATAGAACGTCAATAATCCGAGGACTGGCAGACGTATTATCTGTAAGATTAAAAAGCTATTGAATATAAGTCAAAATAATTTGTATTTAAAACAAACCATACCTATTAATGAAAAGAAAGAATCATGTCCTTGTGCCTATTATGTAATATATCTGACAAAAGTAGACATTTGATCTTTTTGTGCAGAAAAATACAACAAAAGAGAGAAAAGATGACATATTCGATTAAACAAAAGAATGATGGAAAGATCAGGAAGGAAAATAAATGAAAAAAAGATCAACTTATAAATTACTAATAAAGTTAAATATACCGCAATAAAAATCAAAACGGATCACAAATAAATAAAAAAACAAAAGAATAAAAGACTGAAAAAATAAAAAAGAAGTATATATACACATTGTAGATAAAAATTGAAAGACGTGTACATGGCTTAAATAGTTTAATACTCGATGGAATAGAAAATGTTAGGACTCAGAATATGAGAGTAAGCACAATATATCTCAATTTGCCAAATAAAAATGAACAAGAAGAAAATTCTATTGAGATTTAAATCAAAATCGGCCGTGTGTTACTGAGCCGGCACTACTTTCTGCTGCATTTTAACGTGTAGTTCAAGATGGGTCAAGCGCTTGAATAATGGGAAATTGCGTATTATTTTAATTAATTCCTCCTCATTTGGTTCGTTTTAATTGCGAAAGCTGATAGCAGAATCGCACCGGCATAACATTCCAATTTAAAGTGTTACAATTTTTTATCAGCATATGTGAACTGTTGACGTTGTGCGTTGTGTGGCACTGTCACGCGTGTAAATAGTATGTAATATTGGAAAACGCGTGTATCAAATGGCATTTGCAATCAATAATGTGTGCCTGAAACGTGGGCACCGAATGAATGGGAGCGCTGATGGAAAAATGATGCTCATTGAATTGGTAATTCCTGTATGAGAAATGTAAATACATAACCGCGTTTAAATACATGCTATGCATTTTGTAAATGAAATTTGAAATTCGATTAACTTCTAGCGCAGAAAGAAATATATGTATGTAAAGTATCGCGTTTTACACTTGGTTTACGATGTTATCGGTGTAAAGTACATTAAGTTAAAATGAAACATATTTTACAAAACAAACACGTATTAATTCATTTATTTTTTATTTCTTTCTAGGTATGTATCCGGCACATTCGGCAAAACAAACACACATTTATAACTCAGCATTAATCCTTTTCGGAGGCGCATCCTGGACGACCGTTCCTCCGTGACCCTCCATGTACCGAACAGCAGCGGCTCTGGTGATGGCAAAATATTGCGCTGCGTGACCTATTTCGCATTTGCACGATAAAAAGTTGCACTTCATTACGACGGTTAATGGTTAACGAGCGTGTGCGTGCGTGGGGGAGCGTAAATGTGACAGCAGAAACATAAACAGGTTAGCAACAACCGCAGACAGTGGCCGGCCGGTCGGCCGCCGTCTCTGCGGGAAAGTATACGACGATCCATTTCAACATACGGGATGATTTGGGTTCAACTGTGCCCTCCACCGCACACCGGTGGTGGTAATCGATAAATTATTGCAACATGCTGGTTTCGCTCACACACCTTCCTAAACACATTTACGCTTTGGGCCATGGGAGGATGTGAGAACGTGTCCCACCGGAGTTTTGAAGAAGGTGATTCAAGACATGGGTTGATTTTTGTGATTTGTCAGACCGTTAATGTTGCTGCCGTCACAGGAAATCGTGTATTGGGCAGAATTGATTCGCCGTTACGATGGCGATGGTCCGATGTCACCGAAACGTAAACGAAGTCTGGTGTTGACGCAAGCGGAAGTGGCATCGAGTGCGATTGGAATACTGTTCGTATATTAAATATAGGAAAAATATGTCTTCTGCATAGAGCATGGGGAAACGAAATGTGTGTTTTTTATCTCGTTAATCCAATAGCACAATGCGTTTCATTTATAAACACTTCTACCGATGGTGTACTGTGTATTAGTTGGATAAACATGAAAGTTTTCGTAATCGAAAGTGATCATTTCATCCATAAGTTTCGGGGCAACGTGTACGTGCGTATCATCGAAAACCCGTTCCTCAACATTGTAGCCGTCATCGTCAAGAGAACGTCGGTGACGTCAATGAGACATAACCGCACGGAATACGTATTCTAATACAGATGCAAATGTAGCGTCACAGAATTCTTCCAGATTAGCTCTCTGTATACACATTGTAGAGACTTGTTCATTGCTCAGTTAAAAATTCTGTATCAGTCAATAGCGGAAGTGCTTTTAAAAGGATTGAATTAGAATATTTTTTTTATAAAATGATAGTAGGTAGTGCCATAACACCCAGCGGCACAATAAAACATTCTGTGATGCGTATGAAGCGACGCATCAGTCAACTGTTTTGTGGACTTTTTCAAAAGCCCCTGACGACATTCATTTGACATGACGTCGAACCTATGAGTGCACGTGTCGTTTCGGTACGGCGACATTCGCCGGCCAACTGCAACAAGGGCAAACAGATGTGGTAGTGCTTTGTACGTAGTTTGTTGTAGCTAAACCATACACCTTCCATATCGACAGCCACGCTAGACACTGAGACACTGTGGAAAAAGCGGTTAAAAGGTGAGCCACATTTTATGGGACGAATAAGTTTGCATTCCATCGTTCTGTGCGGATGGAAGTTGAAATTCTTTGTAGAATAGTTGTGTTAGTTAATTAAAATAACTTGCAGCAAATTAAAACTATCGGTTACATGTAGGATTTCTACCCAAGACCCCTCGCTCTCGGTTGTACAATCTTTGATCGATGTCATGCACTTATCAATCGGTAAAGTTGAAAGGCAATTATTCGAACTTGGCTGAAGGAAGTACACTCCCAGCACATGACAGACATACACACAATGCTCCGGTATGCCCCGGCCTAATTGTAATAATATGTCTTTGCTGGTGCCGTGCATAACATCGTGCGCCCGCAAGAGCATCACGTTGTTCCTTACGGTTTCGTGCAGTTTAGGGCGCTATATCCGCGACTTGGGCAAAAATCCCCTTCCACCAACAATTGTGCAATTGTGAGTTTGTTTTTTTTCCCAATGCGAAATATGACAATGACGCATTCTTTGAACGTATCCATTCGCCTGTACACTCTCACCGTGTGTGCCCGGATGAGACAGAGAGACCTTTTGCTTATGTCATCTTACGGCACCTAAGGCCCGCGTCTTAGGCGGGTGAATTTTCGTTTAAGCGTGCTACGAGACTGGAGCTTTGGTAAAACCATAACCCCTGAGTCGCGCATCTGTTTCCGGGAAGCGTGTGGTTTGCACAAAGTTTTGAGTAATCGCCATTAAAAATTTGTTCCGGGATGTGGTTAATCTTCTAGCGAAGAATCCGGCTGTTTGTGGGCAGGCTATGAAGAAAAAAATGTTTAAGTTTTGGGTAACAATGCTAAAACAAAATTTACTTTTGTTTTATTCGCATAGTTGAAAATTAATATTTGAGCAGCTAACTCTTGAGAATGCTGCTCGTTGAATTGATGGAGTATAAAACATTTGCAAAGTGATAGAACGATATCAGTTCGTTGGGATACACATATTAAAATCACTATTAAAATTGATCAAGATGGAAAGGAGAACAATTTGATTAAATTCTCATCGGTATGCATACCCGCTGCCCCTCTACTCGCTAGTGTCAGAATATTACTATTCCCTATTACTCCCTCCGTCCGGAAAATCTCCTCGGTACGCTCCATATGATGATTCACTAGAACAGGTATCTGAAGGTTCCGGTCGCTCCGGTTTCGTTGGCTCGCATACTCCGCAGCACAATCGCATCGCACAAAACGACTACAGTAGCTGTTGCACGACACCACAAGGAGGGGTGAGCGTGAAAATTGTTGCCGGAGGTTGTACATAAATTGAATTCGAGGACGATTTGCATCGTCCGCTTGAGTTTGATTTCTGTCCCATTTGGCGATGGTGTGCTACAGGTCCGTCGGTTTTGCGTGATGGCGATTGATGGTACGGCTCGGTTTGCAATCAACTGCTTGGAAGTGCTCTCGAGAACCGATAATGATATAAATCCCACATAACAATCTGATGGATGCACAGCTTCGGGGAAGAGGGTTGCAAACTATTCGGAATAGTAATTTCGTGTCTGGCATTCGAAGAACTACGGCGGTTGGTTTGCCTGTTGAGATGGGAACGGATGGAAATTGGGCAGAATCGCATTCGTTAAGATACTGGCGTTGATTTGATTATCGTACACATGGTAAATAACTCGTGTTGAAGCATTTGGCAATCAGTAAATCTACTTACACATTAGGAAAGAAGAAACAGATCTTATTTCATAGCAGAATAACTTTTTCACTTACCTTATGCGATAGTATTAGTTTTAGTCTTAGATCAGTCCCTCGATAATATGAACCGCCCCGAAAGGGTTATATGAGCTGATAACGGATGGCTCCCTTAATGCAATAATAACGGAGAAAGTCGTCTCGCAGATTAAAAGTCCATTTCCGTTACGATACGGTTGATACGATTTTCCCATGAGAAGGATGTATTGGTACATTACTCATACATTTGACGATAAAATTAGATTCCAAATTCGATTGAAAATGTCTTCGATCCTCCAATCCGGTTCAATGTGAAATAAGGCACATTTTTTCAACTCTGGAAAAGATTACATGAAAAAGAACAGAAACAAAAGGGAAAATATTGTAAAAAATGAAACAAACTCAACGGAAATGTTTCACGGAAGAATTCACGTTACAGAAGCAATTAATAATAATTAATACCGCAAGTGTTTATTTCATTGCGCAACTGCTCGAACCGTGAAACGTTTTTTACCATTTCCCCACCGGATGGAGAGCGATGGAAAGGAATTGAATTCAATTTGTACTGAAACCATTTAATGAAATTCAATGATCGGATGACATTTATGGATGGTTTCATGTTTTTTCGTATTGCTTTTCCTTCACGCCTCGTTAAGGATAATATGAGAGGGTTGTAACAGTGACAAATGTGTAACGAGAATAAATAAATGCGATAAAAATGTTTTAAATATAATAGACGTCCGGGAAAATATTTAAATGTCCTAACTTTGTGTTGCAATTGACAGTTCGTTTGCTTCATCCAAAATAGTTATTCTAATTTGGTTGGAGATGAAGCAATTGGACGCAAAATTCGTTAAACTGTCACTGAGGTATGGTGGAAGAGGTAATTGAAAACTATCAGAGATGCTTCCGAAACAGAAAATGAACCAATAACGATACCATAACCATGCGCAGACCTTGGAGAATATGGCGAAGCAGAAGGAGGAGAATCATTGTATCAAACTTGCCAGACTGACAATGACCAACGTCACATGCCAGGTAAATGGTGAATAGAAAATTCTCAGGACCCTTTGCTACCACCAAGGTGAAGCTATTCGCGACTCGAGAGTGGATTTTTTGCCATACGCTAATAAGATAGACATCATTGGTTCACGGCTCTCCTATGTAGCAGATATCTGATGGCATCAACTGATTCTGATCTGCGTAGGGATGTTGTACCGGAAGATGATTGCACTTTTGAAGTCATCCAAAATTTCACCAACCATGAGTCAAAGGTCATCACCGACAATAGTTGAGATAAAGCTAACCAATCATTTTACAGTCTAAGGAAATTTCTGCAAATATAAAACCTTTCGTAAAAAGTCTTTCTAGCCGTGTTTCTGAGGAAAATGCTTGGGAGGAATTTGGTCCCATAAGTGTACTCTAAGATGTTACTGTCGCTGGTCATGTCATGCGAATGGCACCGGAAGACCTCGCCCGTAAAGTCCTTTTGGGCCATCCACATTGCCGGAGGAGGTTTGGTAGGCCCACACTAAAGAGGAGTGGTGGCGTTGATGCGTCTGTCATGAAGATCGAGATAACGAATTGACATACGCAGGCATTCATTCGGTTGAGATGACTTCTACAGCACATCAAAACTAAAAAACAGTTAGAATCCTACCAAAGGTTTCAATGACATAACCCCTCTACTGTATACCGTGCATTGCTTGCATATCAAATTGCACTCCATCCCATGGAGCTTAATCCTTTTAAATATTTGTGATTGTTTTAAAGCTGTTCGTCTGAAACCTTCTCGCTGCGTACGAAATGCAACTTCCGTAGAAGAAGGAGTGTCTTATTTTGCAAAGTCTCTGATAAGGGAAGCAATTTATGGACTGCAGATCGGCCGCATCATGTTCTTTGTGTAACGAGCGAGGATATGCTGTGGAGCAGTTAGACCGAAAGCCGTAGACTCACTTTACCGGCGCCGAGAAAAATATATATCCAGTGACCTAGTTCAGTGCTATCATCTGCTGTTGGCTAGGGCAACAGCGGAAGCCACGCCGAGGTTAAAGGGCATTGCACTGTTATGCGCCTGGGTGATTAATGTTCCGTACACGTCGCGCGCGCGACGTCTTGCCGTGAGTGGAAAGTAAATGAGCACCGGGTTCGGGAGGGGAAACACATGGGGATACACAGGGAGCGATGTGCCTAATGTCTGCTGAAGGATTTTTTTTGTTCGGGGGGGATGTTTTTGCCAACCATTTGCTGCATCGAATCCATAACACAAGTTTCGTTAGTTTTTTTTTGTGAAACGTGCATTGTACATTGGGAACGATGCCAAGTTGAGTTTGAACGTTCCAACGTTCCAAAATGAGTTATATCCTTTTGTGGCGCCCGGTAGTCATCCTAATATTTTCAATTATTGTCGAATCGCTTTCATTTCCTCTTCACTTTTGTTCAACTCTGGATGTGTAAAAGTTTTGGTATTCGGATGGTTAGTTTATTATGTAAAACGATGATTTTGATAGCATAGAGCGCACTCAATGTAACAACTCAATTGTTTGTGTTAGAACCATTTATTTAAGTAACAACTGTTGGGAAATGCTGTTGTAGCATATATTGCATGATTTGGCACTGACCATAATTTATATAACGTAATGCTTATGCAACGATAACCTAACGAATGACGCCGCAACTCATGTCCATTTGGTCTAATGCGTCATCAAGATCTCTTGTACGCTTATGCAATTTGTCCAAGTAATGAAAGTTAAGTAATTTTGGAACCTTTTTGACATTTTGATAATAATGTTGTCGAGAGCAACGTACAGTTGTAGTGATTTAGTATATTTACAAAAGATTTGCATGAGATAAACACAGAACAAGTGTAATGAATCATATATTTGATCCATCTGTCAGAAATAACTAATATCCTACGCACGAACCTATTCCTTAAGGAGAATGCTAGACGTGCGGATGATTAAGGAGAATTGCAACAATAAGTTCCGCTGATGATGTATGGGCCGGTTGTAACCTCTTGAGATATAATAATAATCACTTTTGTTACAGCGCGTAATCAAAGCAGAGATACCTAACGCAATTAATAACTACGCAATATGTGTTTGTCCAAACAAGGTGTAACGCACTGCATAATACGAGAACAATAATTTTGTTACTCTAATCGATCTCCATTGGTTGTTCTGATAGCGTTCATAAATATCTATCGAGTCAATCTTCAGGATCTCTTGTAAGAATTTTCATTTTTGAAGTTCGTGGTAGCTTGTATCATTTTTCCTTGATTCCATGCTACGGCAATAAATAATTGCTCTTCAAAGAGAAATGAAAAATGTAAAAAATCATTAATTTCCTCCCGGTGGTACGCACGAAATAAACAAACCCAAGAAACTGTTTGTTGAAGCTAGGTATAGTTCAAAAATGACAAAATGATAAGGGTATTTTTTTGTTGGGTAACTCGCCGCTTTCAAAACCGTAGCTCATCCTTTTGATCCTATTGAGCAAAGTTTCCCACAAACGGCGAGCTCAAAGGTTTTTCCGGTGACTTTAGTGTGTGTGTGAGTTTTGCCCATCACCCCCAAACATTAGGTACCTTTCCGTGTTCTAGCACTGGACATGTCATGTGGTTTGAGCAGCAGTACGTCGAATCCAAGCGTCCCCACGCTAGTTGGTCATCTTGTTGACAGCTACGTGCTCCACGTTGGGTTCAATTTTGGCCTTCTCCGGAGACACCCACGGGTCCGTTCTGCCGTTTCCAAATATTTCCTCATACCCGATCCTGTTTATGCATCCCGAAAATATCCCTAAGGGCCTAGAACACACTCCACATGGACAAATGGGTCCGCATGTTTCATAATCTTTCTGTAGACTTGTGCCGGGACGGTTACTGCCCGGTGATGGCTGTGGAGTCGGGATGGATGGCAGGTTCTTTGAAACGGGGGGTTTTGGTTGAGTTGGTTCGTGTACGGATCCCGTCGAAACGTGACCTGGGCCACAGTGGCGTACATGTGTTTGTGATTAAGCTTCGTGCATATGTGTCTGCTACCATCCCACCACACACCGTCTAGCACAATTTGCTCCCTTGCCAAGGCGCACCCATTTGTAGCGACCGACACGGTCCATCGCCTGATGATCACTTTCGACCGGTCTGCACCTCAGATCGTTTGTAGCTACGTCGGCCGTTTGCCGTGTTGATTCTTGCTCCTGCTAGGGTTACGTCTGGCCCTGGCCTACGATATCCAGTTACTGGTTCGAGAACATGAGTTTGATAGTGTGATGGTATCATGTTTTCAGGTGAGCACCCAGTAGCAGCACTTTATAGGGTGATTTGTTTAGGGGTTTTTGTGTTCGACGCAGAACAACAGAGGGTTGTACTGCTTATTTGGGGGCATCCACGGCAAGTAGCCGTCTGCCGATGGAATGGGTTGTCAATATATTAGCGAAACCTTTTTCGGCATTCGGTAAAATATAATGGAGCCCTGGGACGGATGAGGCAAAACATGTCATGAATAAAATAAATCGAAAGGTCGGATGATAATTTCTTACGTTTGCAATCCAGTGAACTGACATAAATAGGAAAACATAACCATAGCGTTTGTGGAGGAATAATAAGGAGATATTCCATTTTGTATAAAAAATCCATTTCACTGAAAACGGAAAGCTCTCGAGTCTAGTCGAAATCCGCGACGCGTGCCAATGCCGCACCGAATTAAATCGACAAATGTCAGAAGTTTTGTCTGAAAGCCTTAACCATTCAGAATATCCTTTGATAAATAGTGTATTCGATAAAATTGCCACACCGAAAACCTTCTGTAACTTCCGAACCGCATTAGTAACTAAACTGTAATTTTGCGTAAAGAGTATTATTCACATCTGCAATTTTCATAATAATTCATACAGTAGTTCCTGACATGTCGTCGAAAATTTAATTAGTTAGATAAAACTTCTTGATAACTTATAATTAAATTCCAGAAGCGTCACATCGATGATTGGTGAAACAGTTTTTAATTGCTTCGAGGAAATAAGTGCGTGGTCGAAAAAGTGGCCACTAAAGTGGTGCAATAATAAAAGAATCGCCTAAACATATCAATTCAAATGGTTGCTAGAAAATTGAAGCTATTAAGCTATTGTATCCGATTAATATTGATCGGCCTTATTAGTTATATATTAAATTTTTTGTCTTCCCAAAATGCGACATTACATTACATTAATGCATTTGCTATGATGTTGAGAAAATCATTTCAATTACACTCAACAATTTCGTTTCATTTTACACAATTTACTACATGAAAAGGAAAGGAAATTAATGATGGCAAATATCTAATGCTGTCCCTCATCGTGGGATATGTTAGTCGGAACAATTTAGCTCACTAAACCTCATCCATTTCATTGAGATCCAGGGAATAGTTTTGGCTAAAGTACGGTTCTAAAAACTGGGATTGGAATTTATGTATCCATTACGCCTATTCTATGTGGTAACTTTGACTGGAATTTCCATGATGAAATATATCAAAATCAGTTAGACACATTTTACCAAAAGTGGGAAAAATGAATTCGGCTCTAATTTGAATGTCGCTACCATATCACTACATAAAATTCCAGCTTTATTTCAAGACATCCTCTTACAGCACGATAACTAACTTCTGTTAAACAGAGCTTGTTTTGCATATTATGAAAATTCCTACCCAAGTATGTGTTAAAATATTGTTTAGTTTCAAATTTTCTTAAAAATATGTAAACAAATAAGTATAATCTTTGTGCTACAGTACAGTATATCAATCATAATAAGATAGCGCAATGAATCCGTTTATCCTTCAAAATGAGCTCGATTTACACCGATATTAAAACGGTGCCACTATTGTGTTCATCAACCGCTCCGTGGGGTACGGTCAGGACAGAAGTATGAGCAAGTTGGTTGTTTTTTTATGTCATGTTTGCAATGTCTTGCTGTGGCTGCGAAGGAATCCTTGTAGATTACGATTAAAGTGTTTCTTTTCCCACAGCAAGCATATATACCACCGTCTGCGCTGCAGCGTACGATTGTCCGCAAAAAGATCTTCTTCGCCCAAGCGTTTCACGGCTCCAGTCGCTGAAAATTGATGCAATGTTTCCATTTTTTATCGTCCTTTGGCTAGGCGTACAGTTGTTCAGTACGCACACACTTGGACGCATCCGTTTCAGAAGCGTATGTAGTGTTCAGCTAACTCCGTACCATGTAGGATAAAGGTTATTGTACGATCGACGGGGGAAAGATTGTATTAATGATGCTGGTGGACTAGAAGAATATCCATTTCAAGCAAAATGGCAAGTGAAACCAGGACAATCGCTTCTCGCATCCGTTGAAAGTGCAAACACAATCAGAGGAGCAACAACAGCAAAAAATGCTAACTACATCCTCTTCCAAATGGCGCATGTGGGGAGTGGGTTTAATGCGCCGTGGTAGAGCGAATTTGTGCGAAAAGTTGTGTTTTTAGCTGTGCTGGTGAGAAGAGCACAAACACACACATAAGAAGATATTTTACTATCTAGGTCACCATGGGATGATAGTAAAAAGTAGTTTAAGATGTACGGGGGGGCTAGTATAGAATTGCACGTGATAGTAGTAGCGAATTGCGACGCTTTTCGATCGTGTCCGACACACCGACCTCAATTGCCGGGACCGTAATTCGAGTGAAAACAATTTTCCGGAAGCAACCCCCTGGTGATTTTAGGATGTAGGATACGGTTCCACGTACGCAAAATGATCAAACCGAGAAAACACTGGCATTAGAGAACATCAAATCATCAAGTAGTGTGTGTTGAAAAAGGGAATAGTCGAACGCAACAGCAGCAAATTGAGCGCTTCTATTGCTGAAGTCCCTAGTCACTGCACTGTGTTTATCTCCATATGTGGAGGTAGCAAAAAGGTACGGGGCGTCCTTTAGTGTGTGCTTTTTTCCTGTTTTCATTGCATTTTTCAATTTGATACTCCATGCGATCGTATCCCAGCAAAACCCTTTCATATTTGCCCCACGTGAAAGAGAAAGAGTGAGATCATAGTAATAACGTCGCATCGTCTGTCTCTGACCTCTGTTGTGTGCGCGCACACACACAAGCCGAGTGAAGGGATAAAAAGGACACGTGACATGCGATGGCTTTGGGGATTTCTTTTGCTGCATGCGCCCGACTGGCGCCGGTACGGAAGTCCGTGCAATAGTTTCTCCTCCTGTTTCGTGTATTTGTTTTATGTTTTCTGTTGGTGTTGTTTGATAAACTACTCCACACTTCTTCATTGGTGTGGTGTTACTGTTCTGTCCCGGTACTGATTCCACCAGAGAGATTATAGTTGAGTGAAACCGGTGCACGAATTTATCATCGTTCGGAAGGTTTGAAATGGGTTTTGATGTGTGTTGGTGGAGACACGCGTACCAGAACCGGGGAAAATGATGCAAAATATACAACTACAAAATAGCGTCTTGCATAAATTATCGGCGCGGGTTGGAATCGTTTAATTATTCATGAGGGTGCATGCACGTGGAACATTGCTGGTGTCATCTATATATTTTTTTATTTGCTTTGATTTTTGTTGTTTATTGCAAATTCCTGGTAGGGATTAAATTTTTCACTGTTAAGTGATTTTTCCCCGTTACATTAATAAACAATGCTGTTCCATGCTAACTTTGCACCGATTGGTTAGCTCCATTTGCATTCGGTTAACCGTGCGACCCGATGGTATAGTTGATTGCGGCCTTGGTC
The DNA here is from genome assembly GCA_000349025.1 of Anopheles minimus. NCBI lineage: Eukaryota > Metazoa > Arthropoda > Insecta > Diptera > Culicidae > Anopheles > Anopheles minimus. The sequence continues at coordinate 747,705 of KB663611.1, read as the reverse complement.
CTTACACGTCATGACCCAGTATCAAATCGCACCCGGTTTCTTCTATCTATTGTACACAAGAGTTTTTACTGTATAATCATTCATAGGAGTACTATGAGTTTACAATCTATGGTCTCATGAATCTTTGTTCGAGTCTGAAGCTTCTTTACCCGAAAAATGTTGAAGATTGTTCTTTAATTGTTTTATTTTTTATTTTTATTCCTGATCGAAGATTTACTATTATTCCAGTTCTATGTCAGAATACCACTACGAGTATGAAAGACGGCATAGTATGTCCATTTCTCTTGTTTCTAGAAAAACAATTCCTTGCGAATTTGATCCTGGGGATAAAATGCAGCAATCATTTTTTTACTTTTTGTTATACAAAAGTATCAAATTTCCATTTGCTGGTGTTGGTTTACACACTTTAAATTTATGCATACCAATTGGAGAATATTGTCCATTGGAAAAATGACTACAAACGAAGGAACTATCAACAATTCTAAATTTGGAGTACCTGTACCAGGCAGTTATATATCTGAAAATTATGTGTATGCTTCTAGAATAATCCTTATCAAACGCTTGACACAATTTAACAATGAAACATTGCGGTTACATCCTTCCTCCATAACAGCCAATTCCTTCTGCTGAATGTACATTGTAGAAAGATAAATACTCAGCTCAACTTACCAACCGCAGTATCAAGCACCTTAAACATTAATAAGATTTGAAATATATAGGTTTTTAATTTTCCTCCACAAATCCACTAATACGCTTTATTCTTTTCTCTTGTCTTTTTCAGACATTCCCGTCATACATAAACATCGTCTGGCAGTCAGCAGCTTTATCAAAAGCGTCCACTTGTGCGAGAGGAGGCTTCTGCCCAAATCCATCATCAACGCTCGTAGCTCACTGTATAGCCGATGTGTTTCCTGCATCTATCGAGCAAAATAGACCGGCGTGTAGCTTCAGGCTCATTAATCACTCGGGGAATTTTGGGAATTCGTACGAAAAACCCCTTTTAATCAGCAAGATTCAGTTAAAGTCCTGCTGCTGCCTACCGTCGACTGAGCACATTTTACGGCACTACACACTCCAGGGCATACTCCAGTGTTCGACGGAACGCTACCATCCATCCAACCAACAATGACGTGGTTAACGGTGGAAAATTAATTACTGCTCAAATTTAGTAACGATCGCCAAAATCCTCCCGACCGGACGATCAAGAGGAAAATTAATTCAATTACATCGCTACGTGGATGGTATGGTTTGTTAGCCTGGTGATTCCAAGGTTGCTCTACACAGATTTGATTTCGCATGTTTAGAAATGATACTTTCGAGAAAAAGTATCATCAACGATAACTACGCAGTCTGGTGGCCATTTTAAATGAACGTGTGTTAAAGTTTTGCGCGCTGTAACCAAGCGTTCCAATTGAATATTTTTATTGATTGATGTACTTTATATTTATTTCATGAGAATTGTCCGTACATTGAACTGGTGACGCTATCGTCTAGGAGGTTTATTTATGTTCGCCTCTGCAACCGAAAGGACACGCACCGATCGATCCGCCGGAGAGTTACAAATACGCAGTAGAGCATGATGATGAAACATGTTGCTCTTTTTCCCAGCCGTAATCCGACGCGAAGACCACCCTCCGCGCGGGGTGAAGGTGTTAAATTCCGCCGGTGAAGAATTCGATAAAGGATCTTGTAATGTGTTTTTCGTTTCATCTTACGTACGTACGTCGTTCCAGTACTTTGCCGGCGAAAGAAAACGAATGATAGAAGCGATCAAATCGAAATACAATTTTTTCATTGATTTGGTACATTTCATTTCCCTGATTGATGTGGAAATTTGAAGAATTTCGAAGTGCTAGTGTCAAAATGAAATTGTTTGAAATTCGCAAAACATCCGTCAAGCAGGATGGATGAGTGGGAATTCTTAAAGATTGAAAAGTCTCGTAGGTTTTGATAATATTTAAATCCTTATACTTACCTTGTATCTTGGTGTAATCAAAACAAATATAAATGGAGAAATCCTTACTTCTTTATGAGGACTTCACAAAAATGATGGGACAAGGATTTTTACGCATTTCCTTGAAATAGTTTGTGTGAATTTTAGTGGCAAAGCCTGGCGTGAAGGTGTGAAAATAAGAAAATTCTTCAACTTCCAATCGTCCATTTCGTTCGACTTCGGCTACTAAACTATGTGGCATACTTTCGATGAATTCGCCCTGATGCGGCTGTCCTCCCGATGGGATGGAATAAAGAAAGGCAAAAGAAAAGCTCCACCACTATCCAACGGCCTTTTTTTCGCTAGTGTTTGCCGTTGCCTCTTTGTTATTTATTCCAAATGTTGAAATGGAACGAGATAGGGAGCAACAACTTCAACCACTGGCGGCAAATTTATGGCGGCACGTCATCGCAAGCAGTTATTTCTCACAAGACGGCGGAGAGAATTTGTCGGCAAAAATGTTAGTGTAGCGCGTACCGTGTGCATACAGCGAAAGTAATGGTGTTTGAATAGTGTTGAAATCTGCGAAGCGTAAAACAATCATTGTTCGTCGTGCTTGGCAGGCGACAGCCAATTCAGGGACGCAACATTTTCTCTTGCCGCACATAGTAACGCTTGTACATGCTACGTTCCTGTGTGTGACGTTTTTGAAACATATTAATGAACGAAAGATTTATGATAAAACTTATTACTTTAAAATAAGCTTATACTTACGGAAAACGAATGACTTATGAGTCATCGCTGTTCTGTGCAGTATTTGTGCTTTAAATCAATCCGAATAAAATACGCCTTATATTTACTTTGAGGTGTCTGTGTATACTTGATAGTAAATGTAAAACGTTGTGTAACCTTCAACAACTCGTATTTGCCCCTTTCGTACAGCGTGCGAGTATGTTTACATAGCAATTAACCTCTAGTGTTCATGTGTTTTCATTCGTGATGGTTAGCACAACATTCGAGCCGCATGGAAAACTAACAAGACTCGGCTTTTAGTTGCCTAACACGTGCGGTGTGAAATAGCGGAAGTGGAAAGTGTTTTAAAAGTAAAAAGAAAGCAGCGGTAGAAAAGAAGAAGAAAACAACGGAAGGATAATTGTCTGTTAAGCCAAGACTCGACCAAGCTACACAGTGGCCTCTAATTAGAAAACGGTTCGAAATGAATACCCATCTGCAAGGATCATCACCCAGATCTCCCGCACCGTCACCTGATCCGGACGTTGACGAGGGTAGTTCTAAAAAGCAGGCTACAAGGTAAGTGTGTCTAAAACGACAGGGATTTGGGATAAAAAATAAAAATGGGTTAATGTAATAGCTTTAATGACATCTTAAGATGTTTGTTTTACAGAGACAACAAATTGCACATTTTGTGCAAATCACTCCAGTCTCAAATCCTGTTCATTATTTATTTGAAAAGTTTTCCATTTTCTATAATACTTCACGTTTTCTCTTTTTTCTTTCTATTTGTAGAGTATTTAAGAAAAGTTCATCAAATGGCAAAATCACCGTATACTTGGGAAAACGTGACTTCGTCGACCACATTACGCATGTGGACCCGATAGGTAAGTCTTGGAATAATGAAAAAATGAGTGCTTTCAAACTGTAGTTGCCCTCTACGAACATATCCGTGTGTAATAAGTTCCGCACAATCAACAAGTCCTCTCGCACTTCATTTCCCGCCTTTTTGCTCTATTTTTTTCCTCCCACGAAATGCGACCACTTGGATCATCTTCATCAAAATCAACAACAAACGCTGCACGTGTAGATGGTGTCGTGCTGATAGATCCCGATTATGTGAAGGAGAGAAAAGTTTTTGGACACGTGCTTGCCGCCTTCCGGTACGGGCGTGAGGATCTGGACGTGCTGGGACTAACCTTCAGGAAGGACCTTTATCTCGCATCGGAACAGGTTAGTATAGGCATGTACGCGTTTAATCTTTTGGATAAAGGAATGGGCACTGTTTCGATGAACGAGTAACTGAATACTGCAAACGTAGGCAAGGTGAACCAAGCGTGGGATTGATTTCATCCAACAAAGATTGGGTAGGTCTCTAGGTCTTGCGGTTTGGTGAATTCTATATTCCAAATCTAGTGATGGGCGAACCAAACTAGTGTTGGACGAATGTGATTCATAAATCTAAATGAATAACTCTGAATATTTAATTTAAAGATGCATGAAAAAAAAATCTTGATTTCACCTAGTTGTTATTATTTTAGCTTTTGCTATTCAGAATTTATTAACAATTTTGATAACCCATAAGTATGTTACTAAGTATAGCTGAATTTCGACTGGTTATATTTTGTAAAAACCATCTTAGTGTGTTGTTTAGTTTGTTACTTTAGTTTAGAACCATCAAATCTACGTTATTATATTAACCATTTGCAAACCATTCGGAGTTGAAGGATCTTTCGAGAGAACTCTCGAAGGAGAGTTCGAGAGCAAACCATTCGGAGATGAAGGAACTCATGTTTAGAATATCTTCCTACTAAAGATTCATACGAATTTTGCTTTTGGAAAAATTTATCGAAAACAACATTAGTCTAAACGGCACCTGGCAAAAACCTTCCGAACCTTTTATCGATACATTCGATTCGGTTCAAACTGGTTTCAAAGTTTCAATTCTTTTGCAGGTTCAATCTTTAGTGATTGTTAATTTTAGGGAATTGTTATTCCCTTTCTCAAAACCACACTCTATTATAAATTACAACATTTTCAATATTCTGATATATTGCTCTTTAAATGTAAAGTAATGGGTCGGGCTTGCATATCAATTAAAAATTCTAATGCATCGATTTATTTCGATATCAATATTGCATATTTTCTATCAACTACTTTATGTTTATGGTTTGAACAGGCCTTTTGCCCCACAAGTCCGCAATCTGGTCCTTTTTTTTAACTTTTCCAACAATACCCAGAACCCAATACCTGCGTCCATGACAAAAATGGATGCGAATCTACTGTGAGGTTAATGTACTCACCTAGAGAAAATACAAGAAAAAGATTCGCATTGAATTGGAACGGAATGCGTTAACGTTTTTATTAAGCTCGTTAACTAACATCTCAAACACTCGTAGGTGGCATGGTGACTTGGCGTATTTTGTAAAAAAAAAACACCATTCCAACGACGAAACGCAACGGATCGTGTCGGATTGTGTCGATGTTTTGCACTTACCAAAGCAAACATGTGTATCTTTTAATTCCCCCAAGGATGCGAGGGGCCCATGGACAAGCACTGCTGCACAACAAACTCTTCCGTGTGGTACGCCGAGACCATCCGATTTGAAGCAAACAAGTTTAAAATCCATGAAATAAATCTTCCTCATTCGCTCTGTCCCGTGTCATTGCTGCCAAGCGGCACCATGCGTCTCCATCGGGTACAAACAAAAACACACACACACACACACCCTACAGAAGTCGGTAGGAGGAAAAGTATATAACCGGCGCCTAGCTTGAGTACGTGAAAGTAATATGTGGTTCTTTGTTTTTGTCCTTCCCTAAAGGAGCCCTGTTAGAGGTACGCTCGCCGTACATCAACACAAATGATGTAATTTTGATTTACGATGTAGCTTTTCCACCGCCAGTTAGGTCGGAAGGAAAAACACTTACTTACGGAAGCACAAAATGTAAAATTTCGTGTGCAGATTAATTTGATGGTTGTCTGGAGGGATTTTTTATTTCGCAGAATTATTTGCCTCTGGAATGTATGCTTCCCCATAAACAGATGATCGTGGTACAGTAAGAGGCAGGAAATAGTTGTAAAATATAGTGCTAATCCCAACTGCCATTAAAGTTTCATTTTTATTAAATTATTTTTTACTACCTACTGTCGGTATGATAAATAACAACACGTACCTATTGTCACAGAAAAGGCACAGCGTAGTGTTTCTCCATTACCACGCTGTGCGGAGAAAATCGCACCCCGTTCTCGCTGCAGCTCAAGCAAACGTGCAAGGAAGAAAAATGGCACATGAAAGTAATCAAAATTTATGGTTTCTTTAGCAAAATGGAACGAAAGCATTAGTGTGCAAGTGTGTACAAACAGGCTGCCCGTGCCGTCACACTCAAGCCGCTTGGCGCTCTCAGTACGAGATGAACGCATGAACACACTTTCCAAAGTGCGATACCCACACATTTCGCGATATTCTTAATGGATGTTGATCCACCAAACGTTGCCCGGGGAGTTTATGTGGTTTTAAGCATGGCAAGCGATGCAAACACTTTTACCGGGGCACTTGCGGTACCACGCATTCGTCATGGGGATAAATTCCTGTAGACTAACGACCAAAATTGTTCATATGTATGTACAAAAGCGGTGACTAAGATGTTCAATGAGTGACTGTGTTTTGTTGTTCATTTTATTAGGGGGGAGAAAAATTAAACACTCATTTTTGCTCGAATGATGCTTCTTATTGACCTCATATGCTGTAGTACGACTTCATTATTCATGGCGGATTTGGCATGTCACACTAACGATGTAAACAGAAGAATGTTGGTTTTTCGTACCAACTATCACATCACATTTGGTTCATGAAAAATGGTTTGTTCCGAATGATAAATCTGGCATTTTTTATGAATATGACTTAATCTACCGCAGATTATGTGCAACGAACGATAAACGCAACAGTTATTGGAATGACTGAGTTCTTTCGTCGCTTACGTCAAAAGAAGGATATAGAATATTAAGCTAAATCGACTAACCACTCTTCTGGACATTATCTGTTCTTTTTTTTCTTTTTTGCAATTTCTATATGCACTATAAGTTTGTTTTACTTAAGCAAATTAAAGGAACAAATGTGGAAGTCGAATTTAAGTCCTCCTCAACAAATGTCAGCAATAACATCACGTTTAATGTGGATATATAGTCTATCTGTAGTTTGTATTAAAACTTTATAAATGAAAATTGGTTTTAAGACTTTGTAGACTTTGTTGGAATACCTATAATTTAGAATACAGTGTATGCTTTTCACATGAGTTTCAATTTGTGCCTATAAAAGTTAAGAATATGCTATGATTTCGTTTGTTATCGTTAAGAATGCGAAATGGATGTATTTTAATGGTGAAGCTTACAAAACACCATGCTTCTCCATACACCATGTTACATTTGTAATGTTTTTTGATTTTTTATTTATTATACATTTACAGTCAAGAAATGAAACGAATAATCTTCTGTAATTAGAAAAAATGACGGGTTGCGTAAACTTTGCATTATTAATTTTAAAAATTAATTAACTTCAATAGTTTATTTTGGAGGTTTGATGTAGAGAGTAACCAATCGGTAGTACTTGGGGGTAATATTAATAGTAGTATTGTGACCAATTTCCTCATTTAAGCGAATCGAACTGGACGAAGCCCTCCAATGAGAGAGGGCGAAAATAGTTGTGTTCAATCTAGACATTACTGCGTTACACATTAATCTAATTTTCCATCTACACAATTCCATCATGCTGATCACTAGTACCTGATGTACGTTCCAAAATATTCAAAGAAGAACTCAGTCATTCATTGTTCGACCCAACATGGGTTACTAGAGATAGAATATCGCGTTCTGGAGCATTGGAATAGGCAAAATCATCTAAAACTAGTGAAAATTAATATCAATTTCATGGTTACGAGGCGATGCTTATTTAGAATCGTTTAGCAAGATCTGGCTCGCCTCTGCAGACGGCAAACATCATTGAACATCATTGACAGTAATCACGAACGTTACTGAAACGGACGAATCCATACACAACACGAAATGGTTTGTAATGTCACACAACTAATCGCTCCAAGCAATATTAATTTTCAACTGGACCACCAAAACATTACCTTCAACGGGTGTCATTTATTCCTGCGCTAAGCAATTCATGCCGCTAGATATTTGCCTTCAATAAAACGCGTGACATTTTCTTATAGACTAACCCAACACAGTCCGAACAATTGCCTACCCGAAGGAGAATATTCAATTACCTCCGCAAATAGATTAGCAGCAAAAATTGCCCTATCGCTCGATGGTTTAATTACGCAATTCGCTCGGGCATTGTTTTGATTGTAATGTAATTTTGCCACCACGGACGCTGATACGCATTAGCTACCAAGCAGACCTATCAGTGGATAGCGCAGAAGACAAAAAAAAACAAGAACAGCAACGAATGATAATTATTCTGCGAAAACGAGGGTAAATTAAAGCCAACCGACCTGTGCACCCTTGGGTGCAGAGTGGGCATAGAAGCGCCGATGTACAATGGTGAAGATATCGTACAAATATAAACTGATTTAGTTAGATATACCATTTGCAAACGGTGTGAGCCATTGTGCGCTTGGACACGTGGGCTCGAGAACGACTCGCGTCATGCACAACGAAATGACCAATAATGACGCGTTCTCACAGGGATCTTGTTCCTCCATTGCTATTACGATCCTTTGTGCCATTTCATTTATTACTCACGCTGGATTGCACGTAAAGGACGTTCCTGTGCTTTGTGCGTAGTGCGCGGGTTAGCATTCAATGGTCGACAACAAAAAAATATTTTAATGGGATCCCATTTTGGAGGTGATTTGATTCATGTCCCAGTTTTACGGCATTGGCCGCACCGGTAGGCCCGAATACGCATTTCTTTAAGTTAGACTTTTATGAACCCGGCAGTCGTTAGTTGGGAATTACCCTATCGTATGGGTAATATTGAGGGAAATGGTATTTCATCCACCTGAAAGGATTTTCCTCCGTTTAAAGTAATGTAACCAAACAAAATGGCTATCATTCTAATTGTTAGATCATTTGCCAAAAATACGAAACATGTTGTGTACTAAAAGTCGGCGTAATTTTCCAATTAATCTCTTGACACATTCCACCAATGTCTAGGACGGATATCCGCTAGCAAATAGTCGTCCAACGCAGAAAGAAGTAGCGCCTACGGGAAGGCTTTGTAGTTTACCGGAACAAAGCAGGTTAAATTAAGTATCCATTGTGTGTTAGCGTTCTTTTCACAATTTACTAACAGGCATCATAGTTGTTTGCCTTGTGCAACGATGTTGCGACGGCGTCGACCTTGCCGCCTTCAAACAGCCTGCCATGCTATGTTTTCGCTCGTGCCAGTAATTGAAAATAAATTATTTCAATTTCTCTTTCGCGTTTGCTTTTGTCCGGGGTGTATCTCTTGTGCGCGTTTCTGCATATTCTCGTACTGCCGCCAGTGTTACAGTGTGTATTCATTGTTCTCTTCTTTGCCCTGTTTTTCCCCGCCAGATTTACCCACCGCTGGAAACGGATCGACCGCTCACCCGCCTGCAGGAACGTCTGATACGGAAGCTGGGCACAAATGCCTATCCCTTCTACTTCGAGGTGCCGCCACACTGTCCGGCATCGGTTTCGCTGCAGCCGGCACCGGGCGATACCGGCAAACCGTGCGGCGTAGACTACGAGCTCAAGGCCTTCGTCGGCGAGTCGCAGGAGGACAAACCGCACAAACGGAACTCGGTACGGTTAGCGATAAGGAAAATCATGTACGCACCCTCGAAGCTTGGCGAACAACCGTCGATCGAGGTTAGCAAAGAGTACATACTGAAACCAAATAAAATTCACCTAGAGGCAAGTCTGGATAAGGAGGTAAGCCATCGAAATGGGCGGGGATTAAGGTAGACTAAGTTCATCACCCAATTTTTTTGCGTCTGTTACACTCATCTATCTGCCTCTCTTTACGCTCGTTTCAGCTTTACCACCACGGCGAAAGCTTGTCGGTGAATGTACATATAGCGAATAATTCGAGTAAAACGGTGAAAAAAATCAAAGTGTCGGTCCGGCAGTTTGCGGATATCTGTCTCTTCTCGACGGCACAGTACAAGTGCACAGTAGCGGAGGTGGAATCCGAGTAAGTAATCCGTTGCACCAGTCTGGGGATTGGCCGTGCAACAATCCTTTCAATCAATCGACCGATCGGTGTGTGCGTGTGTGTTGCCATCCTGTTGCAGTCGTCGCAAATATCCGTAACGCTGACCCAACAACCAACTAGAAGAAAAAACGATCCTTAAATCAAAAGGATGGCGCAGTTTGCAGGTTGTTTTTTCATGGTGAAATTCCTCCCATGACTTACCATTGACCGGATTTACAAAACCGAGGTAGTGCAACAGCTACTCGTAGACGACTTGGTTCCTTCTTGTGTGTGTTTTTGCACACCGAATGGTAATCATATGTGTGTATGTGTTCGTGCCAGTTGGCTGAGAAAACTTTCAATCCCTTTTGCCGTTTGCCGTTATGACGTTACTTAAACATCCAGAACGCAGAAGAGCACTCAGGTTTAATTGAAGGATTGAATACGTACGGAACAAGTATAAGCAACTGTATGTGTTTGTGTGCATGTGCGGGTTTTTTTTTGTATTTTCCTCCCTAAAAGACTTCTTCGTATGCAACGGAAATGGAAAATGGGAGTGTGTGGTGTGTTGCTCGTCGATGTGTAGCATAAAAGCACTACAGTAGCGTCTGAAGGGACCCATAAAGGAGGGTGAAGTAAAGCAAAGCTCGTTCAGCCCGCTGGAACCGGAAGCCGGGTTTGCTGGCTGCGTGTGGAACGGATTACGGTTGCTCTCAAGACTGTGAAGGACCTAATGCACGGATGTCACGAAGTGTGTAACGGCGAGGGCTCGGGTAGTCGAAAGTGACTTAACGTGCGAATCTGTCCCCGTCGTGGTTCAAGCAGTATTCTTCGCTTCCGGATGGTTTATGTGCGCTTCCCGGTGACGTGACACACACACACAGTGTCATGTGACGGTAGCATAATCGGGGGTCGTTGCTTTTTTTAATTTTTCTGCTGCTCCAGGATAACGATGCGTTGACGTAGCACTGCAAGGTCCTTTGTGTGTGCGTGTATGCAACGTTATTGCCCGAAACCATTCGCCCGCTCCAGTGCATCCTTAAACGCAACGCGATAATAAGCGGAACGTTGCAGGAAATAGTTTAGTTTTTACGATTGCCAGGTGCGAACATTAAGGTTAGATATAAATGACATGTAAAAATGGGATAAAGAATGCATTTCTATGAATAATAGCTGTAAAAAGCTTGATTTGTTCCCTACAATATCCTGTGAAAGAACATTTATGTTTCTATTTAATTGTTGCTCATATTTTTTAATGTTTTTGGCAAAATTTATTCAATTCGCCATTTTTTTGTCGACAACAAGAAGCATGCTTGTTCCTTTGTCAACAGACTGAAATCGCGAAGAAGTTATTGATAAGGGTACGATATGTTGACAATGATATTTAGGGAGCTTTTCATGTTGTTCATGTTTCCTTTTTGGGACGAATCGTTGTCAAAAATTGAAAATTTGGTGTTTATGCACATTCAACCAAAAGGTAAAAAAGTTACTTCTATGTTAGTTTTCCAAAGAGCTTTGTCAACAAATTGGTTCAACTTCAATATCGCGTTGAAGTACGAATGCATAGAAAGTTCTGTAACAGAAGGGACCAATTACTAAGAAGCTTAAATGCTTTTATTTATTGATGGGACATCCTTGCGAGTTCCTTGCTATTACTCTTCAAACGTCATGCCCTGTCTATCAAACGCGCCATTAACGCAAGACCACCATCCTTCAAGCGAGTGTAATTTTCCTAGGGACCGAAAACAATTCTCAATTAAATTTTTCAATTAAACCTTTCCGTTGCGAAACGAACTGCGGAGGATATTGCGCTTGACCTGAGAAATCAGAGCAAACCGTGCTCTGGCGTTTGCGGAAAATCGATAACCGTACCGAAACCGTAGAAGAAGCAGCCATTATTCTGCACCAGCCGGTCTTGCTTTGGGGGCTTGGTCATCGGTTAGGTCTGCTGGAAAGCCTGGTGGTAGTTTGAGCGCTTGTCCCGTTCGTTCGCTCGCACCGGCGAAGGTGTTCACAGAGGTTGGGAAAGAACCTCATGAACAATGTCGGGGTCAACGCAAACTTTATCGAAAATCGTTTCCATTCCGCAGTTGGAGGTCACACATACACACACACACAATCACAGCCTAGTGCGAGCAAAATGGTTTCTTCAAATCGGACGTTATTGTACCGCTTCAGCAATCATCATATCGCACAATAAAAGCGCGCCCGGTAGTTCAGAAGAAAATCCGTACAATGGCAAATAGAACGGTGTACGGGCGACATTCATCGATTAGAACGTTATCGAGCGAAAGCAAAATAGCCCGCCGGTGAAAGGTTAGGAGAAAACATTTCAGATTGTTTTTAAGGTTAGGAAAAAGACACATTTCGCCCACCCAGTTCGATATCTTCAATTCCGGTCAACGTTTACAGGCGTTTCCAGGGGTTTTGGTCATTTCATCCATCTGCACATTGCGCAACCGATCTAATATATCTATCATCCAATTCAACACAGAGAATACTCCGTCGGTCCCGGCTTTACTCTATCCAAAGTGTTCACCATTAAACCGCTGCTTAAGCACAACAAACACAAACGCGGCCTTGCCCTGGATGGCCAGCTGAAGCACGAGGATACAAATCTAGCGTCCAGCACGATGTAAGCGAAATGGCGCCATGTTTGTGCACTGGTGTATGGAGGGAAGTGGTTATGGTTGCGGTGGTCAAGAAAAGTGAACATTTAATCGAAAATGAAAGTGTACTCTAAATGGATAGAACAACATAGCCCGTTTCCTACCGATTGCCCGTCCGCTGCAAATGGACATTCTTGGTTGCTTCACTTCACATTAGAGCTATTGTAGTAATACACAAATGCAGCAACAAAAAAATACTTCCCATTTAATTTACATAACACTCCATCTAGACTTACTCAAATCTCCAAATAGGATCTCCTTTACATTGGTTCAGGTGGTACGATATATGCTCGAAGTCGTTTTCCTCTTTCCTCTAGCTTTAACACAAGCTTCGTTTATATACTGTTCGTTGTAACACCACTTCGTTACTTACCGGAATGTGTTTCAAACATCATCTATCAATAATGGTGACATTTATAATTTAAAATCATTTCTTTGATTTCACGATCATGTGAATGCATAGATGTTACTAATTTTTTTAGTTGAAGCCGTTTCTCAAACATTATTTAGTTAAAGTAGAACACGTGGAGCATATACAGAAGTTTTCTCTTTTTTCAATCTTTTTCAAGATGAAATAGATTCTATGTAAAGCTTTGTTGACACAATCGCGCCATCAAAATCTTCAGAAAAGAGGAAATAATATTCTATTTCTATCTGTTTGCGCTTGACCTTATGATACGAAAATCGAGAATTGGTTGCATAGTTCTCACTTCAACTCAAAAATTCTCAATGTACCGATGTACTGAAATTAATTAAAAAGATAATCACTACGGAGTTTTCTGCTACGGATTTTAAGCATCAAGCAAATGGTAGCAATCAATGTTGTGCTTTTATAATCTTTTGAACAAAGTCTTTCATATGAATAATCTCCGAACAGTCATTTATATGAACCTGCTCCGAGGAATCATTCAAATCATGAGTTGATTTTTTCAAATTCATGAATCCTTACTGATTCAAGAGTCTTTTTAGATTCTGAATGTTTATGGATTTTTGTATCTGCAAATATTCCTGATTTCTTGAAAAAAAAATTAATCCTCACAGATTAATGATTCATAATCAAATCATGAATTAACACATTTTATTACCTATGAAGATTTATGATCATGTAAGGATTATCGTGAATCTGTGAAGAATCATTAATCTCCAGAATAGAAATTCAGAATTATTCATCCAAGTACAAGATTCATGCGGATTCATGAATCTGAGTCAGATTCATCCAACACTAGTAATAACCAATTCGAGTAATCATTTGGTGGTGGTTAACAATTATGATAAAAACCTCATAAAAAAGAATTTAAAACAAACAAAATATAAGATTTGCACTCAACGAAAGCCAATCTGCCAAACTATGATATTGTTCATTCTAAACATCATATGTCATCTTAATAATTAAAAGTTCGACGTAATATAAAGCTAACAGAAACAATAGATACATACCGTAAATGTTTCTATATATGTAATTTGTTAAATCGTCCTTATTGCCGTGTCGTGTCGTGCATGTGTGCGCAGGTGTGACACAAGTGCTCAACACACGCAGCAAATGTCATCCTTCACGGTAAACCAAGACCGGCTGGGTAGCGGTTTGCTGAAGTTTTCAACATTCTCTTGATTGCTAAACCTGCCTGTGATGGTGCGGTCGGGTTATGCTTCAGAGTGTGGCATGTTTCAAATATTTGTGGAGCATCAGCAGAAATGGCTTCAGCTGTGGGGACCGTCTACACACGTGTAAGCCAATACTCATTGACATTGGTATGTGTGTTTAGTTGGCAAAATAAACTCTTCGCCACAGACCGCTGATAAGCTACGCCTCATTCATATCGGATGGAGGCAACCATAATCGGATTGAATGGCAGTTGAATGATCATGTGGCGTGTCCGTAGGATATATCTGATAGTCTAGTGAGTTCGGGTTCATCGGTACACACGTGCCACGGAAAGCTAATTTCTGTTGGCTTTTCTTGGAAAACTTTGCCCAACAATAATGTATGCAAAGCAATGAGCTCATCCCCATCGAAGACGATACACACACACGCGCGCGCTCTGGCAAACGAGTGATCCTAACAATGCTGACCTCTGAAAAGCAAATCAAGTACAATGTAGACAATGTGTGTGGCCCCTCCGAAATCGACCAGAAGGTAGGCATGTAAGCGCACACCACCACCATAACTTGAGTGGGTTTGTTTCGTCCTTTACGTGCGTGTCGCAAGTGATTAGCTTTCGTTTCCGTCGAACCGTCCTGTGCTTTTAACCAGTTCAATCCGCCACCCCGACCTACGATACCTTCCACCAACTGTGCTGCCGGTTGGGTCGGTGCCCGGCAGGAAATCGATGGAAATCGGACCACACCACATTCCATCAAGTTGCGCGTGCGGGAAACGAATTCATTTTGCAGCGTACATTTTACTGTGCGGTTTCGTCGCACCCAACGCCGGTCACCGGCCGATCGTTGATGGAGAGCGATAATACAGCTCCGTATGTTTGGGTAATGTGAAGTGAAGTTGGTTTTCATTACGATGCCGATTACTTGCCTGCAGGGGGGCGTTCGTTGCGATAAACATACGCATGTCGTATTACCGTGCGCCACCAGGCGCCTCCATGTAATAGATATGTTAAATTTATTTATTCTTTTGCACCCACACATTCCTTCGAGCTGTTTTTTTTGTGTTCAATTTTCGCGTTTGGGAACGTAGGTAAAGAAAAACATATAGCCCAAATTTAAACATTGGCATTGTAATTGAAGAAAACACACATAATTTTGTTACTTTTGCTCAAGGCTTTTCTTATGGCTTTTTATTAGTCCATCCGATGCTTTAATTGGTATCGAATCAATTTGCATTTTAATGCATTAAATTATGGTCGGTGTTGGTTTTTGTCGCTGTTCAACTTTACTTGTTTTATTTGATTAAACGAAAAATAAACAATTAATGCGATATGATCCCCGTTGGGAATTCTCGAAAAATAACGCTAGATAGTAAACGATACAGAATATATTGCATCGATCTTTTCCGTATGCAAATGCGCACGATAAAAAACTGCACAGCAAAAACAAAAAAAAGGATGGTGCTCAACCGGTCGTACAACTGAAAACAATTTCTGTGGACGAATCAGTTCCACGAAAAATCAACAGAATGTTTGAAAACTAATTGTACTTTATTTTGTCCCTACTATTTCCCGTTCTCTCTCTCTCTCTCTCTTTCTTTCTCTCTCTCTTTCTTTCTCTCTCTCTCTCTCTCTCTCTCTCTCTCTCTATCTGTTTATTTCTCTTTTCATGTTGTGAACGAAATGTGATGCTCTTATATTATTGTATCAACTCCATGAAACAATAATATACGACCCTTTCGCCGAACGGTTCAATTCTGCTACACGTGCGATACCATTAATGCACATTCCGCGAACTACGCACAAACAATGGAAACGGAAAACTGATCCGTTTCGTATCATACCTGGCTTCCGCATGCAAACTTGTTCGTGTCACACAAACGAACCATTTTTGTGGGTCATGTCTGCTGCGTCGCAACCTTCGAAAACCTTCTTGTGTAACGATCCCACATGCGTTACGCGTCGTCCTTTCATCGATTCCATTGTTTTAACATCCCGGCTCGTCGGACATCGGCCATCATCCCACCCCTTAATACACACCCTCACACACACACACAAACGCGAACCCCCCCATCAGAGACGGATGTCAGGTTGCTCCCGGATTTACGCTTTCGAAAGTGTTTACGCTGACGCCATTGCTGGCCAATAATAAAGACAAGTGGGGTCTGGCACTTGACGGGCAGCTGAAGCACGAGGACACCAATCTGGCCTCGAGCACGCTGTAAGTTTGTTGATACATCTTTCACCCGTACATCTTTCTTCCCTGCTCGCCACAATCGCCCCTCCCCTCTCGTCCATTCTTTCCCACCGCTATCTGGTGGCTTTAGCTCCTTTGGCCGTACGTGTCGTATTTTTTTCCGCGTTTCACTTCCCATGTGTATGTTTATTTGTTTCGTTTTCTTTCTTTGTAACGGTTGGTTCACCTGAAAGGGTATTATGTTTTACATTCCTGTTGCTCTTTCCCTCTAGGTGAACTATGCGTTTTTATTACATTCTTGCACTGTGCTGTTATTGTTCTTCGTGTTGCACTGTTTTGTTTTGAGAAACCACTCTATTGAAAGGTCTGTTGCTTTGTTTCTTTGTCTTTTGTGTTTTGTTTTTTTTTCTTTCTATCACAAGTTTTGTTTGCGTACATGCTTCTTTATTCAATTATTTTTAATCATTGATGCGTTTTTGTTTGTTCGTTTTTTCATGTTGATTTTTCTGCTATTTTAAATCTCCATCCATCAATATTGATTTGTTTGAATATAAATATTTTATTTTAAGTCTAAGTCTACAGTGCATAAGAAAACAATAACATTTTTTTAATGTACAGAACGTTCATAGCTAAAATTGTTTATATTCAGTTGTTACATATCCATTTTCTCACTAGTCTCTCATTTTGGTTGTTTAGTCATTAAATTTCGAAAATGTTATATTTTATTATTATTGTTTACCATTGTTCAGCATTGTAAATATGGTTCGTTTTGTTTGTGAAGTGATTGTTCTTTGTTTTGTGATTTAGAAGCACCCAGTTAGTCGTCGCTTGTATTTCTTGCCCACCTCCTAACCACTTCCCCTTCACCGTATTGCACTGCTTTTCTTCTTCTAATAATGTTTAAAATATTCGCAGGTCTCGCACACTGGTGGATGGAAAATATAGGTAGAAATAATATATTGAATTTGATAAAAAAGTTGATGAGTTTTCGTGTAATAAATTTTGAATTTCATATTTAATTATATTAGTTTTTTACGTTGAGTCAATTTTTTAAATAAATTTTGATCAAAAAACTCCTCAAAGCCAGCTCTCATACACTAGACAGCATTTTCAATTATAAGTGCTTAGCAAAGGCTATTGAAGCTTTCCCTTTTTAGTGGTTGCATAATTATTTGACTTTCGTCTGTTAGTTTCGTAGAATTCCTATTAAAATACTCATATACTTTATTCTAATACGTTTACTACAACAATCTAATTATAGCTTACTGCTTAAACTTTTCCTTAACTTATCTATTTTTTTATTAAGTTAAAATAAATACTTTTTTATGGTCAATTTAATTTAATTAAGTCATATTGTTTGCAGAATTGCTGATCCTTCACAACGAGAAAACCTGGGCATTATAGTGCAGTATAAAGTAAAGGTCAAACTTTGCATCACTCCACTCGGCGGGTAAATATGCTGCCTCTTGATATACCCTGGCAATGCAATAAATCTGACGATTCCTTATTTTATTATTGCAGAGATTTAGTTGCAGAGTTGCCATTCATACTCATGCACCCGAAGCCGGATGACGATGAACCCGTGATAGGAGACCGATCTCCCGGTCGGACAGTGAATAGTGCCGATCGTAAACACTCGTACCAGGCCGGTCACGAAATGGGCTCTAACAGCAACAATGGTGACGCACATGCCTCCAAAGAGGATGGTCCCAATCTAATCCAGCTCGACGGGTAAGAGTTACAGTAAGATTATTAAAAGGCTTCTGCAATCATCCCCAGTGAAGAGTACCTTAGTGGAGGGGTCTCTAAAATAAAAGTTCCTATATTATAAACATTTTTGACAGTCCGTTCAATAGATTATATATTTCTCTAAGATGGAAAGTCTCTCTGGAAGAATTCTGGGAAGAATTAATTGTAGGACATATGCGAAGATCCTAAACTGAAAATTTATTAACTAATTAACTATCTTTACAACATGGTGAGCATACAAATTCTAAAGTAATACAAATCTAATTATTCGAACAAAACAAAATCTCTGCACCTCTATAATTAGTGAGTTTTAAGAATCCTGCAGTAAACCGTTAAGTTGTAAACAAGGGTTTCAAGTGGTCATTTGTTGGACACTCGAATATTCAAACCAAAGTTAGTACATTTCCCAAGGGTAGTTTTGTTGTAAAGGTTTGGGAATATCGTATGGGTTGACCTTTTTGTGCCGCAAGCGCAACAGAAATTACTATGTTAATTGAAGGTAACACTGACCGTTTGGTTGAATGGGGAGATCGTTTTTTTGTGGATTGTATTTATTTAATTAATTTTCTCTCACTCCATTTCTCTCTCTCTAATAAAAAGACTCCCTAAATAATTATAAAACTTGACCTACTTTCATTTTTTCTTCTACTACATCTTTCTCTGTTTTCCACCTTTCCAGCGACGACAACTGTCCGGACGATGATATTATATTTGAGGATTTCGCACGGTTACGCTTGAAAGGCGCTGAAACGGAAGCTTAAGGCTACCACGACGGGAAATTTGGTGTACCTTTATGTTCCCGGCGTAGAAAAGAAAAAATGGCTGCCAGCCGCCGCACAGTCGACAAAGCATGGCTAAAATAGTCAACCCGGCAGAAGCCATTGGTCAAGGCACAAATGTTGGTTAGAGCGATTGGTTAGCAGTGGAATGCGAGAAAAAAAGCGTGTATCAACAACAACAACAACACAACCGACCAACAAATAAGTTAAGCTACGCCAAAGTATCCATATATTCGATGTTTTCAAACGAGAATTGTCTAGCTCTTCCTCAAACAAACAAACAAAAAAAACAACCTCTCCTAGAACGGTACAGTACAGTGAATGGTCATCGAGATATGCGCACAAAGAATTATGTCACTATATAACGTGTATGGACCAAACCCGACACGCACACACACTATTCAAATGGCTAGATAATAATTCTACTGTTTCCAGTTTAACGCAGCGTCCACAGTCTCGGCAACTTCTTCATTCTATACTATCCTCCATTTTCTTGCACCCCGTTTGCTTCGTGCTGTCGAGAGTTTACAGTTTTGCGTACCAGTTACGCACTCCCATAAGAATATTATATTCCGGTGGTGTAAGGTGAAATAGTTAGCCGTCAAGAGTGTGGGCAATCAGAAAGCGCAGGTTAGAGAGCAATTATACAGAGTACTTCAACTGCCGCCATGCTGTTACTACTGATAGACTTTTGTTTTGTTTTATTTTTTCTATACATATAACCTTACAAAGAAGAAACTATTGAAGAAATAGTTGCATTATAACATTTGCATACTTTCTTCTCCAGTATTGACATTCTTCTTTTAATTTCCCACAAAACCTTATGAAAAACATTTCATTCTATTCGATGGCTTCAGCAAGCGATGCGATTTTAAGTTTATTCAACAACGCTCATTGGACTAGGGAAGCATTTCTACTATTCTGTATTGTATTATCATATAGATGTAACGCACTGGAGTGTCACTGAAGAAAGTAGTGTGGACACAAGCAAGTCCTCTTTTGCATTTATTGTGACGAAGAAGGGAAAACAAAATAAAACATACCCGGGATCGTGTGTGTGTGTAATGGAAGGTAGTGAAACAAAAGGAGTAAACACAACACCACGCCTACAGTAATCATGCAAGTAGTCACTAGCCAGTTGTGTTTGAATGTGCTTTGATTTGATTCGAATTGTGTTTTAGAACGTTTTCTCGAATGGCAATATATTACCGCGTACGAGTCTGTTTTCCTGAGTGTATAAATGTACCCCACGCAAAAATAAAAACCCCACAAGAAACGGGGG
This sequence comes from Anopheles minimus, assembly GCA_000349025.1. Classification (NCBI taxonomy): domain Eukaryota; kingdom Metazoa; phylum Arthropoda; class Insecta; order Diptera; family Culicidae; genus Anopheles; species Anopheles minimus. The sequence goes on along the minus strand of KB663611.1, from coordinate 727,594 downwards.
TCAAACGTCTAAAGAATCTATACAGTAGTTAGATGCGCAACGTTATTTGTTCGCACATATGCTTGTTTCGCAGTTTCTTTTCTATTTCGCCGATGGTTTCGTGCAACATTATTGTCACCGTGTAACTTTATTTTGATAGGAATGCAACCGATATATCTAGTTCGTTGTAGTGACAACTTCGCACAACACAAAAGAGCAAGTATTTATTGGAAATAAACCCCCGCTAGGTAGAACGTTGGATGTAAGAGATAGTACGAAATAAACAACACTCCCTTACGTAAGGCCCCATCAATGCACTCACGTACCCTAAAGCCAGTCGTTGTATTGGGTGTAGCAACAAGAGAAAAGAAGTAGTAGCTTTAATGTAATGCAAAACACAAACACACACACACGAACGTTTCAAATTTGTGCACTCTCACGACAGTATGTTCCAGCCCGTTTTCTTTTGTTTACTGTTTGTACATAAAAGATAGAACGAAACACAATATACTTCCCCACACAGAAAACAAAATCATCCTCGTACCTTCGTAGCGAAACGTTATAAAATTGTTGTAACCATTCCAACAGCTTATCTTCCTTGTTGGCCTCTTGGGTTTAGAGTTGCGCGGTCGATCTACGCCGCCGGGTTGCGCATAATTCCATTTTGTTTTATTTCTACGGCTATTTAAATATAGCGTCTAACGTTGGATGAATCTGATTCAGATCCATCAATCTTAATATTTTTTTTATCTGGATATATGATTCTGAATCTCTATTGTCGAGATTCATGAATCTTCAAAGATTGACGAGTCTTCAAAGATTCATTATTCTTCATTGATAAATGAATTCCCAATGAGCCATATTTCCTTAAAAAATCATGATTTAACTTTTTTTTAATTGTTTTAGCTCCTGAAACAAGATTTTTTTAATAACCCTGCTATAACTAGTATTCAATTGTGTAGTTATGTTACGCCGATTTGCTATTTGAAACTTATTCAATTTTATGTTATTTATTTTCGCAAAGTGATGCATTTTAGAACGAAAATGAATTTGATGTGATAATCGTACTATTTTCGTACTATCGTAATATCTTTGAAGATTCACGAATCCGTGGGGGATTTTGAATATTTGAGAATCCATGAATCAATAACGATTCCATTAAGATGTTTGTAGTGGATTCATGATTAGTGTCGATGGTTTTCATCTGTGCTTTCCAATAATGGGAGAAAAGTTCTACGCGAACGGAGTGGGGTGAAGCAAAGCAAAAAGAGCGAAACTTTCCCTTGCAACGTGATCGATTTTATGAACAATTTTGCTTGCCTTTGACTGATCGAAACGGTTGGGTTTTAATTAAAGTCATTAGCTATATTGCTGTCTACTGTGAGATTGATCGTTTATAGTTATATACACTCACACAAACACACACTTAAAAAAAACCCTTTCATGTGATCGTAATCACAACAAATTGTACAATTCCACATACCGCATATGTGAACATACGTCAACAATTTCTAAGTGGCATTAAGACGATCAGGCGGATGATAATGATTTGACACTAATAGAGGCAGTCACGTTAGGCGTTAGAGGACGTACCGTGTATCCGGTCTTTATAGATAAATAGGATAAAAAAAAACGATTTCAATGCGCATATGGTGTTATTCCTTTCGTTTTTTCCGTTATCACTCGGACCTGGTCTTGATGGTTGCGCTTGTCAGTGTGTCACTTATTGTTTTGTACAACACGCTGCAGTGTGTGCGGTAAAATGTTTTTAATGTAATTCAATACAGCACGTGTCAGAGAACGTTAGATGAATATCCGAACAGGGAAGAAATTGGATAAAGTATTCTACAAAGAAAAAAAAAACCGTTTCAATGTTCATTGTCAATGTTTGGTGGATTGTAATTTTTTCCATCTCTCTCGTATTCAAGAAAGATGAACGAGAAAAAGTGGATGAATTGTGTTATGTGTAGGTAGTTACAAATCTACCGTTCCCTGTAAAAGCTCTACGATCGCCTCATTCGCTGGAATGAGCACGTAATTTTAACTCGAAAGCATGTTTTCTATCAGAATTTGCAAGATACATAATACAACAGCTCCGTGTACGTATTAAATCATTAATGGAGACGTTTCTTCCGCCCCGTTTATGTTTTCTCTGTGGAGAAATGTATAATATAAAGAGAACGATGTTATTGCGAATTCAGTATAATAGTGATCTTCCTTTTGTCAACGTTTTGCTTTGTAATGTAATTTTCCACCACCGGAAAGTATTGAGTCTTGCAAAAACTGTGGTTTGAGCAGAATTGCCACAGTTTGTTAGAGAAAAAGATTAAAGAATAATATGCCAGTACAATTTTCTAGAAAATCACCGAATACAAAGAGGGTATGGAAACGATAAAAGAAACAACCACTACTGAATTAACAAATTGTGTACCTTTTTGCATTTTTAACCGAATGACAATACTTGTACTATTAGTTTTCGGTCACGCAAAGCAAACGAGACATACAAGGAAGGATCGTTCGTGCAGGTGTGCATACACATTGGGATTGGAAATAAAAGAAAGGCAACGAAGGATATAGTTTACACGCCTGCCTTTTGAGGATCTTTCTATTGAAGGCAGATGCAAATGGATACGCTACGAGAGTCTTTTCTGGCAGTTTTGCGTAACGATTGAAGATGAATATTATGTTGTTTTTTTAAAGCGAAAACTGAAAAAGCTCGGCTGATTGGAATTGGTACCGTGGAACGATAGTGTTTATAAAGGGGAAAACAAAACATATTTATACTAAAACGCAAACGATCGTCGATTTCCCTTGCTTATGTTTTTTTTTTGTTTCTTCTTTGTATTGAGACTATTTCTCGGTAGGAAATTCAACACCGTATAAATGCTATAGACAAATATTAAATGTAAAGTAAATAGATTTCATCTTGAAGGTTCACGGCAAAACGGCAACAACATTATGCCTCCTGTTTTGCAGAATATATAACTGTCGACTTGCGGTTGTTTCGGTGTAAGCAAGCAAACTTTACAATAAAATCAATGTCATTGAATAAAACAGAGAAGAGGGATACACACAATACAATTCCACCACCACTAGCGGTCGTGTGTGCGCACTGTTCCAAGGTGTACGACAGCTCTTCCAGGAGGGACAGTTTCGTTTGCGTTCGTTTGTCAGTACTCTTTTCGTTGAACGTGTACATGAATAAACGTGAATTTATAGAAATCTAAATCAAACCAATATTACGATGGGAAGCAAAGCAAAGAAATAAAACCTAAAAAAAACAAAATTAAACCACCATAAAGGCGAACAAAGCAACTCCAAAATTTGTGTATTTGCACCGACTTCGGTGGCCCGTCAAAACCATCAAACACACACTCACCACCCACTTATATACTTGTACCACCACACTGCTAGCAGAGGCAGTACGTTACGAATCACCAAACCGAGGGCCATCATGTGGAACAGTCCGTTAATTAGATTAGGGATGTAGGGACGACATATGGTACTGCAGGATGGATATTAAAATCGAATGATTATGATAAAGTGATAAAATTGGTAAAAAAGCGGGGGAGAGAAAGTGGAGTGTAAGGAGGCTGAATGTGTATAACAATCGAAACAATTGCAACGTTTAAAATAAAGTAACTACACTAATAACACTATTAATCGCATACCAATTGAATCTTGCAGCGAAACAGAATAACCATTGTCGTACCGGGTTAACACACAGGAGTTTAAATTTCGCAAGTAAAAAGGATGATTTACGAACGATAAACTATCTATCGTGTATCGTGTTAATCAACCGCTGCATGCGTCACCTTTTGTTTTAAAATCCATCTCCATAAGCGTCATTTTGAAGATTACACACACACACAATTAGATGATATATTTTAACGCATAATTAGTTTTATATGTCCAATTGCGGAAAGTGGAAGATTTTAAACATGATCGTGGTCAGCACACCTACACACATACACGCGCACAGATATACACAAATTAACAGGGAAGCGATCGAAGGCCGATGAATGGATAGTAGTCACGTGGAACAAATTAACCAATACCTGGGCGACGGAGGGAAGAGAGAGAGAATACAAAACACAACCTCTAGCACGATGGTCATCTATAAAAAAACAAACAAAAGAATGAGCAAATAAAACAAATAACAAAAAAGAAGAAACTCACTAACAACAACACACAATTGTAGTGCAAGTTTTGCACAAACAGCAAACAGGACGAAAAGGTGGTGAAGAAAGATAAACAAGTTTACAAAAATATAATTTGGTGTAAAAAAAAAGCACAAATGCATTTTTTCTTTTTATAAGTATGTATTTCATCTTTATTACTTTATTGTTCATTGATGACTTAACTGTTTCATGCAATACACCTGCCGAAATGTGGGACACTTTCGTGTGCGTGTGACCTTTCTGTCGTAAGATACACATCGCTTATCAGATTAGAAGGTGTAGGGAACGTTTGATAAGAGTGCTCTTATACCGTTTAGTACTAGCCCAACTGTTCGCGCGTGATGATGGGATTGCCTTTCAAGCAAACAAAATGTAACGTATTTAACAATCAAACAAATATATAAGGGAGAAAGTATTAAGTGTTGGAATTGTGATACACTTTAATAATTAGACATTCCCATTGTGTCATGTAGAACAGTTATGTAACTTTGGAGTTCCGTTCAGAAGATTTATGCGACATTACGAAATCATTCCCGTTTGCATGAGTGTATGCTGTTGATTGGAACAGTACAAACAACATCATACTAAATTTAATAAAAGTGACTTCCATATAAAGTGAGCTTAACTGCAACATATTTGAGTGGATGCTTTGTTAACATAAATCGTCTTACAAACAGGTGGTTAGTCATTGATACCGCACCTACAAGACAACGATAAACAAGTGTTTAGATTGAGTGTGATAAGATAAATATTGGTGTGTGTGTGGTATGTTGAGATTGTGAGTGAATCAAACCTTCAACGCACTCGGAATGATGTGCCGGTTAAATGTTGTTAGTGTATGGTTTTTGTTGGTCCCTGTAGTATTAGTGGGTATGTGAAGTAAAAATCTGTTTTAAATCGGTTAGTTTAAGTTAAGCTGATGTACTTAGAAGTAATATTGTGCTGTTTTTAGGGCTTGTGAAAACCACCGAAGGAAACTATAACATACCCGACGAGCTGATCCACTGCTATCGCGGTAATGGAACACTTCCGGGACCACCACATACGCTGCCATTTCTACTGGAGCTGATACGGAAGATCGAACGCTATAATCCTACCATGCTGGATATACGTATGCTTAGCGCAGAACTGATTCATCGGTAAGAGGCCACTGTTCAATGTAGTCGTTTTACAATTTTGTATCTCGTCATTTGCTAAGGAAGTCACTAACGCCATTATTCGACCGCAATTTTGACAATGGTGTCATTCTTGAGGTAACCAAAAGAGTTGATAGTGAGATCGTCGCTCAGCTCTTAGTGTATTTTAAAGCTTCATGAGGTTTTCGACAGTTTCGAACATGTCTGTGAAGCGTTTGGATGTATTGGACCGATAACATGTTTTTAAAATCTCGTTTCTAGACATACATATATGTGTATCCCGATATCAACTTAATAACTTCCAACTTAACCAGGAAAGTCAATAATCAATTATGTGTTTGTAACCCAAATTTGATTACATTTTCGCCAAGAACAACAAGGTACCAGGTACTGATGGAATTGTAGACGAACTAATCAAGAACGGAAATGCATCGTATTATTACTGAGATGATTGAAATCTTGGCGTCATCCACTCCATATGTAAGAGAGAAAGAAGCATAGTCATAGTTAGTTAGTAGGCAAATGACTCCGAAAGTCTAATGCCTCAAAAGAGTGGTTGGGCCTTTGAATATGGCTTTCAAGGCTTTCAAACAATGATCTTTACCGTGCGGCAGATCTTGATGAAGATGGCGGAGAAACAGCTCCACACCTTCCATATTATAACATAGCCATAATAGAACTTTACGATGCAATAAGCAATTTTTGAAATCCTGACCAACCTTACCAGACATGTGAGAAAGGCAATGGCCAGCATCACATTCCAGGTGGTGGCACTAGCAGCGGCTTGCCAACTTAGCTACGCAGGCCACCTTCGAAGTAAATAAAAAAATTCACCTACCTTGAATCAAATGTCAGCACTGACAATAAAATCGTTGTTGAGATACGCGCTAGGGTGCTGTCGGCCAACCGGTCTATCCAAAGCCTTAGAAAACTTCTATCGGTCACGGCTATCGAAACTGGAACTGCATAGAACCTGTATCAGATTCTCAGAACTCACATAGTCTCTGAGACATGGACCCTGTATAAAGCTGACGTAAAACTCTTAGCGGCGCTTGAGAGGAATTGTCAGGAGGATTTTTGATTATGTATGTGTGCAAGGATGAAGCGGATGACGAAGGAGATAGAGGTACCGATCTTCATACGACAGGACAGGGACTCAAATCCCATCCCGAGCGTTTCTCCGTACACAGGACTGACTATCCTGTTGCGGGTAAATTCAAGTCACGGAAGCCAGAAATGGTGACCCAAGACCCCTCGAGGTTGTAGTGCCATTGATGAGTGGAACGACAATGGAAGAGTTAGCTATGTTATAATGAAACGAGAATTATGAGTTATAAGATTAATTCACCAGGCTCCAGTGGACTGGTCGCGTGATGCGAATGACACTGGATGAACCAACCCGTGAAGTCTTTTGAGATCTTCCACATGGACAGAGGAGGTAAGGTAGTCCCAAAATAAGGTGGATTGATGGCTTTGATTTGTGCTCTCAGTTTTGCGAGGTTAATAACTTCGATATAACCCAGATGAGTCAATAAAAAGAAGATAAAAATAAAGCAGCTGCTCCATCTTCTACAAACGGTACCGTAAAACCTGTTAGTAATTGAATTCTCCTTTCTAAAATCCTCTCAAATAGTGTCCAATTAACTCAAATTGAAATTATTCATTACCGAATTTCCATTACCAATATCTTAAATCAATAATTTTAGATTACGCGTGGATGGCATTGAGAAGGTTCCGGGAGTGGCCGAAACCCAATGGGTCACACCTCACAGTCCGCGTGGCATAATGGTGCCGAAGTATGCTCTCCAACGGCAGCTGGTATCGAACGTGCCGGGACGAATCGATTTCGACGCTTTCTTAACACCGTTCGAAATCTGTAACCTGCACCGGATGCTGAGCAGTTCCGTTGAACCATACCAGCGGGAGGATGAACGGATCACCTGTCCGATTACACTAATGAGCAACGATGGAAACGCGCAAGCACCTTGGATCACACAGAATAAGTATGCAGTTCGGGATGGACACGTTTTTCTCGTACAATTCCAATACAATCTGATAATTAACTTTTCAGATCACAGAAGAGTAATTCCAATCAGACGACGTTTGCACGCCCTTTATCCCGCTGTCCATTGGAGCGTGGAACGTGCCACACAACCGATTACGGTACGATTTCACCAGGTGTCGTCATCATGTCGATTACGGCCGGTCTTGAACCCCAGAACGTACTGTTAAGCGAGTTCGTGACGGCTTATAAGAAGAAAAATCCGTACGAAAATCTGGAAACCATGGACAAAACGGACACACGCAAGCAGCTGGAGAAATTGTTTGCATCGCTCGAATCGATCGATAACATGTACGCGGCCGGATTGGCGGGCGATTTGGCTGAGGTTTGTCTGTACCAAGGACCATCACTTATGAGGGATGTTGTAATCGGGCTGGCAGGCAGCTGGAACGACACATACTTTCCACGCGCACGCTATTTGAGTGAAAACCATGGCGGACGGTGGGAAATGACGGACAGCGAAATATTGGCCGGTATCGATGGGTTCTTTCTGGCGCAGGAAACGCCCGAACTTTACAAACGTTTGCGCCGTTTAAGACTTTCCCAAGTGTTGGAAATGTTTTACAGTGATCGGGGTATTCCGGTTACTGCCATCGAAACCATCTCCCATCGAAGACGCATAGGGCAGGGACATGGTAAACGCCCGAAGACCGGAGCACTACAATCTACCGCGAGGGAGAATGAATCGACGGAAAGGGGTCAGTTTAATGCGAAAGCAATAGGAGGCTCACGATTCCATGCAGTCTTTGACGGGGAGGAGATTGAAGAGGAACCAACCCAAAAGCAATCAGTGGACGTGACACGTGCCTGCCAACGGAAAGAAATCCTCCGTTCAATCGAAACGGATAAGCTGAAGCAGGAAACGTACAAATTTGTTGAACTGCTTCAATATACCACCGGCAGCGTGATCGTCGATGATCTTCTAATGCAGAACATCTGTAACGCAACGGTTGATAAGTTTGTGGATCAAGCTAAGCTATTACTGGACACGGTTGCCGACTGTCCAACGATGTCGGGTTCGGGGAAGTTCATCGTAAAACCAAACGTGGATCTTACGGTTGTACTGGATGGTTCTCGTGATGAGTATCGCAATCTTCAGTTGATATCGTAACGTTTCATCCAGAACTGTGTGATCAATCTTGTACCGACCAAAATGTGCTTTCCGTTTCAGTTATTTGGTGAACTTAATTGATGTCTCCAGTTACGGATCATCTCTCTCCATTGTACACGGTACCACCGGCCAATACATGGTGAACAAAACGAACAGCATTTCTACGGCATTCGAGCAACTTCTTCGCTTTCGAGGATCTTGTAAGTAAACAGTCATTTTTTAGGTGGTTTATCAAGAAAGTTCCTAACATGAGGCATGTCAATTACAGTCCCCCAGCAGCTATCGCTCTCTAGAAGTTTTGCATCGATCGTTACCACGCTTGCCGCACAGATGGATGCAGAGAGATCGAATTTTACCGTCGGTTCCAATGCACCTGTCGTGCTGGTATTCGCTCAATCGCACCGTATAACAAATACAGATTTTGAAAGTGCTCGCCGTATGCTGCGTGGATCGTTTGAACAGTTTCCCGATCTTTATTTCGGTTTTATCACAAACGATCCGGCCACATTCAGACAGTTGACGAATTTCGTAAGTTTTCCGTTGCCCAATAAAACATTGCATATAGTAATCACTTCATTTAACGCCTATTGCAGAACGATACAACACACAGCCGGACGGTGGACGAGCATTATTACATCGTTGAAGCCGCGCAAACATCGATCGTAAGTTTTTCGAACGAACTCACGCAAATGTTGCACGCTGTACCGCAACGGTTGATGGCGCCCAACTGTCACACCGACAATAATCGGGACTATTGGCGTGCGAACGTAGTTCGTGAAGAGTATGAACAGTATCTTACGCCGGGCGTTGAATTGCGGTACCGCTTGGGACAGCTGTTTCTGCGCAACAGTGAGAACGTTCGCGTACAGTTCATGAACACGCATTACGGGGAGTTTACCGTGTGTGAGGGGCGCAACCATCGAGTAGCTCCGGAGCACTGCCAAACCACGGGTCCTGGCGAGGAAAGCCTATGGTTCAACCACACCCGGCCGTGCGATGGCATCATGGATCATGCGTGTCGGGCGCTTTACTATACCGTACGTTTGGAAAGTTCAAATGTGATGTGTAACGAAAACGATTGTCGCTATCCGGATCAGGTTCGGTTTGTTATACGACACGAAGGTATTCGCTGCATGGGAGATGGTAGTAGTGCCGAGAGGATATATCTCTTACAATCCTTTTGGATGATTCTTGGCATAGGATCGATCGTTAGGTTATTTATGTAAGAATAATTATAGCTTTTGGATTATTTCATTTATCTATGTAATTTGTAAGGTTTGATATGCGAATATTGAAGTTCGGGTATCGAATTCGTTTATTAATTTAGATAACACGTGGTACAGATACGGGTTACAATCAAATCAAGTCGGATAACATTCAACACCTTTGTAAATATGGATTTATATTGTTGCTGTTCGATAGTGCTATTTGGTTCTATCAGAGTTTATGGCCCTCAGCACGGGTTTCCTTTCGATTTGAGCTTCGGAAACTTTTTTTGTTGAAGCTGTTAGCCTTTGTTACGCATAAAAGTATGTTATGAAACATTAGTTTAATTGTATAGTTTAATAAATATGCCAGACAATGAGTTGCATTAACGAATAATATTTTGTGTACAAGAAAGTATATAAGTGAATTGCTTACAAAACATAATGCATTGTAAATAGACGTCATATAATAATTCCGTTCTTTCGGTAATGGAATGCTTTATACGTTTTTTTATAAATACAAAAATATAAATTAAAAATTGAAGTTACGAAATACACGCAAATTAAATAAAAAAAAATGGTTTATGAAATTTGGAGAAAGTGCCAATCGACAAAAAAATGATAGGACAAAGTTATTTATAAATAATGAAATACAAATAAAACTTCCGCTTCAACGGTTCCTTCGAAATCGAGCGGTGTGTCCATGCAGCATAACGGATTGTTTGAATGCCTTACAGCAGTTTGTTTACGTTGCCACCATGTTTGACAGTTGGCAGCCGATGACGAAAATAAAAAAAAATATTGCTATATTGTCAACGTCACTCGGTTCACACCAGACCACAGTTTCTTTGATTGGATTACACATTTCTTAGTTCGTGGGTTAACAAATCACGATTAGTTCCAGCTTTAAACCACGATGGCGAGCCTTAAAGATCGTCAGATTAGTAAGTTTCGGGTATGCAGGTGGTAGATGGAATGCACGCTAACGCAATCGCTCTCTGTTTCAGATGCTATCAAGCAAATGCTAAACCTCAATCAGCCCATAACGAAAGCGATATCGGCCGAACCCGTATGGAAGCTGTTGATATACGATCGTGCCGGGCAAGATATTATATCCCCGCTGATATCCATCCGTGAGCTGCGTGAAATGGGTATCACGCTGCATATGTACGCAACGGACGCATACATTCCGGCAACTGAACAATCCGGTTAATCAGCTTTGTGTATTTTCTTTTTGCAGTCAGTTACATTCCGATCGTGATTCCATTCCGGACGTACCTGCTATATACTTTTGTGCCGCAACCGAAGAAAACCTGGGTCGTATAGCGCAAGATTTCCAGAACGGACTGTACGATGTATATCACCTGAACTTCATTGCACCGATCTCCCGGCAGAAGCTGGAAGATTTGGCTGCGGCGGCCCTGCAGGCTGGATGTGTGGCAAACATACACAAGGTGTACGACCAGTACTTGAATTTCATCACGCTCGAGGATGATATGTTTGTGCTGAAGCACCAGAACAGTGATGCTTTGTCGTATTATGGTAAGTGTTGCGTTGTGGTGAAAAGTAGCCTCGTGCTAGTTATAGAGCGATTGCTTCATTCGACACATTTTAGCCATTAATCGTGCCAATACGCAGGACGTTGAGATGGAAAACATTATGGATAGCATCGTGGACAGTTTGTTTGCCGTGTTTGTTACGCTCGGCACCGTACCCATCATAAGGTGTCCGAAAAACAGTGCCGCCGAAATGGTGGCCCGAAAGTTGGAGAAAAAGCTGCGTGAAAATCTGTGGGACGCGCGGAACAATTTGTTCCACATGGATGCGACACAAACCGGAGCTTTTAGCTTTCAGCGACCGCTGTTGGTGTTGCTGGATCGAAGCATCGACATGGCGACACCGTTGCATCATACCTGGACATACCAGGCGCTAGCGCACGATGTGCTAGAGCTCGCACTCAACCGAGTGGTAGTGGAGGAAGACCCATCGGCAGACCAGCAGCTTTACGGTGCGACCGGAGCGAAACCAAAGATGAAAGCGTGCGATTTAGACTCACGCGATCGGTTCTGGTGTACGCACAAGGGCAGTCCGTTCCCAACGGTGGCCGAAGCTATACAGGAAGAGCTGGAACAGTATCGCTCCTCGGAGGAGGAGATCAAAAAGCTCAAAACGACAATGGGCATCGACGGCGAATCGGATGTCGCATTCTCGATGGTGAACGATAACACGGCCAAACTGACGAGTGCCGTCAACTCGCTGCCACAGCTGCTGGAAAAGAAACGGCTGATCGATATGCACACCAAAATTGCGACCTCCATACTGAACTACATCAAAGCACGCCGGTTAGATTCGTTCTTTGAGCTGGAAGAGAAAATCATGTCCAAGCAGGCGCTCGATCGTGCGCTGATTGAGCTGCTGAAGGATCCGGAATTTGGCCTGCCGGAGGATAAGATGCGTCTGTTTATCATCTACTACATCTGTAGCAACGTAACCGAGGCGGAATTTAAGCGGCTGGAAGAAACGCTAAAGGAGTGTGAATGTGATCTGTCTCCACTGCCGTACATACAGCGATGGAAGTGAGTATCACCTGATCGTGTTACCATAGCAACAACGTGATCGTTACATGTTTTTGCGTATTTCTTTTAGGAGCATCATGAAGAGCACGCTAACAAACTCGAACCAATACGAAGGAAGCGGCACGAAAACGGTGTCCATGTTTTCGAAGCTCGTCTCCCAGGGTTCTTCCTTTGTGATGGAAGGTGTAAAGAATTTAGTAGTTAAAAGACACGTACGTATCTCTTTAGTTACCCCCAGTACATCGTCTAATTAGTGTCGCATTCTTTCAGAATCTTCCCGTCACCAAAATCACGGAACAGCTAATGGAGTGCCGGTCCGGCGGTTCCGAGGTGGACGACTATCTGTACCTCGATCCGAAGCTGCTCAAGGGTAGCGATGTGGTGCCGAAAAATCGTGCCGCCTTTCAGGACGCCATTGTGTTCGTCGTTGGCGGTGGCAATTACATCGAGTATCAGAATTTGGTAGATTTTATCAAATCCAAACAAAGCACCAACAGCATCCGGCGCATCATTTACGGTGCCTCGACGCTAACGAATGCGAAGCAGTTCTTGAAGCAACTTTCACTGCTCGGACAGGAGATTGCCGGCGCATAGACCACATCCCGGCAACATCCGGTACGCCGTGATGTGATCGATCGTTGCTTCGGTGTTTCGCCCGGGCGGAACGTTCTATGTGAGCTTAGCTAGCGGGTGGATGGGCAGTGGGGATAAAGCAGTAAAGTTAGCTGAAAAGCACGTACCGCGATGCAAATGGACTAGGCATATAATTGGATTAGGTTTTGTTTACCTTCGCTGCGTTTATGCACAGAATAAAGCGTTACTTTTGATTCGTTAGCATTTCAAACTTTATCATTATGCGCGTATTCGCATCTGTTTTGAGGCGTATAAAGTGTACGGTTCGATTATGTTACAATTTTGGTAAACTTTTGCCTAGTATTTATTCGATAATAATAAAAAAAATACTACCACAATAATATTTCGTACTTTATGTGTTACATATTTATTGCGTTTTTTTTTAAACGGTCAGGCTGTATTAGGCTATACTGCAAAATGAATTTATGTAAACACATTTTTAGTTGAGCTTGAGGAATAGTTTACATCGCACTTGTGTTCAGATTAAATCAATGAAGATAGTTAGATGCTAAACGGGGCGGCCCGGTGGGATAGTGGTATCGGCGCTGCTCTCTCACACGACAGACCGGGACTAAAATCCCATCCGGACCGCTCCCCCGTAGCAGTGATTGACTATCCTGCTACGTGGTAAACTAAGTCTAATACGGCCAGGCCGTCATACAATAACATAAAAAAAAAGTTAGATGCAAATGCAAATCTACATGTGTTTTAAATCGATAATTTAAAATCACTTTGAATGTAATCTTGCGCGAACTGTATGCATTGATAATAGTCATTTTTTCTGTTTTCTTTTTTATGCCTTTTGCGTGTTCATTGCGCATCCTTCATTTACAATTGTTTTGAGGATGGGGACCACATCGTTCCATGTGATCATTACCGATCTACCGTAAGTAAATATGTATCACATATAAAAGTCATAGTTTGTGTGGAACAATTCCCCAATATATTAATTTTTGAAAGACTTAACATTATCTACCAAAAATTATAACAAATCATATAGCACAGACCAACATGTATGCGCATCGATATTCATCATAACTTCAAATTTGTTTGATTCACCTCAGATTCCATCATAGATTATGTGTACTGAATTTGCCTACCTTTAGGCGCTTTCATTAAACAAGTTACTTCATTTCAAATACGGCAATACAAATTGTCTATGCAAGTACCATTTTTACGATAAATTGATTAAAACTAGTGACGGATCAAGCTCTTTCGAGGTCCTAAGTGAAATAAAAGTTAAAATTCGGAATCACCTGCCAAACCTTCGTCAGAATTTGGTTTAGAATCTGACGAAGGAAGCGGTTCGGTAAAGGAGATAGCGGCGCCGATCTCATACAGTAGAACCGGGAATCGAATCCCTTACGAGCCGTTTCGTCGTACGATGGATTGAATATCATAATTATTTCTATCCTGAGTGTAAATTCAAATCACGGAGTCCAGATGTGGTAGGCCAACGACTCTCGAGGTTGTAGTTCCATTGAAGAAGACGATATGTAGAATTAAGCGATGAGAAATTATGCATGAGTCTGCTGTAGTGGTTCCTCTGCACAATTGGAGTAAACGAGAATAATTTGAAAAAAATCCCTTTCATTCAGTTCAATAGCTCAATGTGAAAGGTGCGCAAAACACGTCTGTCTTTGGTGAATGCTAGTCGAAGAAGAATCCTTTATTGCAATCGTATCGTATAATCTTTCGTTCGTCTCTTACTAATACTAATGCCTATGCTATAATTTCTGCTGTACCCAAGTAACGAATTCATGAACACATTCCATCATTTCATACGGACTTTCCTTAGAAATAATCGTTTTTGTGAACGATCGCTGGCAGTGTTTTGTTCTTCGAAACTTTTTCTATCACCAGTAGAATGAAAATACGCTCTGAAAGGGAGCGACAGGGCTCTTGACGGCCATAGGTTGTTATTCAACAATATTTGAGTGCAGAGTTTGGATAAAGAGCTTTCACAGGATGAAGTTATCAGAATACGATGTAGTGGAAACTTGGAGAGATTTCAGAACTATTCCATGGCCCGTTCGGTAAAGCATGCATGTTCGTTTGAACGTAAAAAACATCTCTTCTTTAGTAGTTTTGTTGAGCCTATAAGTAGGCTACGCGGGTGACATGTAAATTTGTTGATTGGGAGTGGAGAGATGAAATGAGTGCGATGCGTGGATGAGTGCAGGGATGCGTAGATGAGAAGAAATAAATTGTAACCAGTAAAAATCGAACAACCAACTAGAACACACGCAAAATCAATATCACTGCAAATTACCGAACCAGCCCTTTAAGTACGTGAGTACGTACAAGTTTCTTTAAATTTTGCAAAGGATTTAACAAAAACTGATACTAAATAAGATAAAACTGATATTTGTGCACAAAATAGTAGCAATTCAGGAAAAAGTAAGACCAAAAGAGCTACAATAAAAAAAGCAGTAGCGAGAGTAGAAATATTGTTTTATGGCACTGTTTGTTGCACAGAAGCAGTGTACGTAAGTGTATGGCTATTAATGACTGTGTGTGGCGCGAACACATTTCGCTTTCAATGGACGGATGAGCTTTATTACCGAATTGATGGTTGGTGCTGCTGCTTTCACGCAACTTTTCAATACGATTGGAGTCACTTTTCCAATCCTTACTTGTGCTAACATGTCATCAAAATTCGAATATTAGATGTTTGCAAAATCCCTAATAGAAAGTTTTAGATCTGTATATGGCTGTCACAAGTTAGCAGGGCCCAACACGGCTTTCATTCCATACACTATGTTAAAGTAAGAACATTTAGCCAGTAGGAAATCAAATCTCTTGTGAATCAATGTGAAGTAATTTTGGGGCTTACAACGGTAGTCAAGCCAACTATTTAAGCCTCGTTTATTATGACGAGGGTGGACGTGAGCAAACGATTATTTTCTCCTGGTCAAAACGAATATCTAGAATTGAGATTCGATTCCAGTTTTTAAAGCGAATTATGAACTTAAGACCGAGGAGTGTTGGAGGAGCGACTTAAGTTGAAACCTCTAAATTCAGTGCTTTATCGGACACCTCGGAGGGCAACCCTTGGAGACCACTTACTATGCGTTCCATTTAATACGTCAGTGTATTTACTAGCTTATTACACAACTCGGACACTAATCCTTCCTATTTCATATATTGGGAACATCCATGCAATTATGTAACATTGATATGGGAGAAATGAATTTCTTCCAGCGTGACATAGTGTCGTAGTTTGATAGGGAGTTGAAATATATCGTACTATAATAAATGGAAGTTCCTATGAGATTTCTGTTTTTTAGCTTTAATACGAAAAGTTTTCCAATATTTTCAATATATTTATATATATTTATATATTCAAGTCACATGGAGACCCTAAGCGTAGTAAAAGTTGTGGTTCGCAATATGTAACTTACTTAAGAGGGAGAGTTCCACCGATTACGATGTTCGGACCTCCAAAAGGAAGAATATGTAGAATTAAGATTCGTGACGTTTTGCAAACTAAACCTGAACATCCGCTTCAAATCTAATTTTAAAGTGAAGAGTGGACGTAGAAGTTTGGAGCTTCCACTATCAGTGCATTCGTGACCCCATATGGGACCTTTGGCTGCCACCCGCAAGAGGAGGAAAGGTAGATTAATTACTCTAATAAGTTGTCAAATTCAAAGAATTTTAAAAAAATTTCTCGACGTGTAAAAACGTTTCCAAAAATAAGTCTGATCGATTAAACAAAATTGCCGAAAACAAAAGAATGAATAAATTAGAAAAAGTTCCAACAAATTAAATACAAAGTTTAGGCTAGACCTTGAAAATGGCACTATTACATGATTGGTTCATGTTTCTCAATTACACCGCCAGTACCGTTTTCAGGGCGAAGGCCGTGCACTTGAAATCGATTTGCAAATGATGGAGACTCTTCCTAGGCCACCGTCGTAGGCATGCAGTGGTTTTCAATCGTTTCGAAAATATAGTAAACCATCTTTATGGAGCTTTTTATTGAAAGAAAACAACTAGAAATAACTAAAAATTGCTTTCTTTTTTCACTGTGAATTTCATTTGGCTTAGCATTGTAGTTATAAAAGATCTAATTGAATTTTCCAATTAGAGACAGGTTGATCCTCACTGCACTTATGGTAACGAATGAGTAGCGCTTTAGCCTTGTCTTTTACTCCAAAGGTTGTTGGAATGTTCCCGTCTTGCTCGGTATAATTGCCCAAGTACACACTATCGTAATTCATGCCTCTATTCAGATAAAATTTAAAATTAAATAATGTTTAGTTTAAATCAAACTACTAAATACTATAACACTTCATTCAACTGATAGAAAGAAATAATTAAACTATTTTATTTTAATTTTTAAATTATTTATTAATTATTTATTTATTATTAATTAAAATTAATCAAGAAAGGCAATAAAACCAATAATTAATTAAACATTTTACTTTATTTATTTATAAATTTATTGTTTAGTCAAAATCTCTCCCTCTCTCTCCCCGAGTGTGTACTCAGCAAACAAACGCTCACCAAAAATCCGGGCTTGCCACGATCGTGATCGTGAATGCACCTTCGACCGAGCGGCACCGTAACACACCGATTCAATTCGATCGTAGCCGCCGTACCAGCCGGGTCGGTTAAGTGTGTCTCTTACGTACGTGTGTGAAACTTTGCATCTGGAAAGCGTGTGTGTGTACGTGGGTGCATCCATTGTAACGGGCGAACTTTACCGCTAAAGTTCAAGTGCTTGGACGCGTGCACTTGAGGGCGTGTGTGTGCGTTAGTGTCAATTATCGTACAACGAGCCTCAGCTCAGGTTAAAAGGTTAGTGTTGGGATGGGAAATCTGAACTGTTTGCACTGCCGTGTTTGCAACCGTTGTGGATGCTGTGGAGCAATAAAATGCAGAGAGTAATACAAAACCGAAGCAACAAAAAATACGAACACAAACACACCACTGAGTGAATGCACGGGGAAAACAGTTAAAGGAGAAAGCTCGATGTAACCCGGTGGAATGTAGGAAAGGGAGAAAATGGGTCAAACGAGTTTTGGTAGTTTGGTGTAGAATACCGTTGTCCCGGTACCACAAAAACACGTCTACCGAGCATGCCAGCTAATCAAAATATTCATTACCAACAGCTTACTTGGTAGTAGTTACAGACGAGCGTTACTTCGTCGGCGTTACCGATCGTGGTGATCGTGGTTGCTATTTCTCATTCCGAGGGTCTCGCATGACCTCCATACCCTCCGGATGTGTTTTGTAAAAATCTCAAATCAATGTATATTATGAAGGCGATCGTGCGGATTGGTGTTTCGGGCCCAAACAACGCTTCAGGACAAACGTTACGACATTGCGCACGCCGAAAAGCAAAATTGAAGAAACTGTCAAACCTTATCCATGCGATCAATTTGCAATCTATCCAGCCACTAAAGGCATCGTTGCGTGCTAACGTGTCGCGCGTTTGATTGCGGTTTTGCAAAATGTCAATTTTGCAAAGCATGAGAATGATGAGGTTAGCTGCTTGCAAAACGAGTCTAACGAGTCTGTTGTTTGGGGTCGGTTCAACTTTTGGGGTTGGACCAAAAAAAAACTAAAATTTGTTTCCCTTCCCATCTTGATCATAACACGTGTTGAGTAATAAACGGTGGAATAATCTCGGAGAATAGCATTCTTGTGCAAAATTATTGTTTTCCTCTTCTCCTCCTCGATAATATTATCTTACACTCCCGTGTTAAACGTCACAACTTGCTTTAAGGTGCGCCTTGCTCATGCCTTATTTATTTATTCGCACGTGTTGAGGGGTGTTATTCTTCCATGCACTGACTCAAGCTGTACGTATCGTTGATACATCTTGAGCAATTAAATTACCGGCCGACTGTTTACCAATTGACGGATGGTCGTGAATATGTAGGAAGTGGAATTTCCCACCATATTACTTATAAATCCATCCTCCATTTTGCAGGAGCGTGTCAGATTTTGTTTTAAAAGTGCACACACAAAGGAAAAACCTTTTAATAATATGTTTTAAACAGCCATTAGTTCGAATGAACTTGAGTAGAATGGTTATTAGACTCTCGTACCGTCCAACGATCAACAACAAATTAGAACCCGATGATGTTGAAGTTGCGGCCGAATTGCATATAAACAGCCTTGTGCAAAAGCGAAACTAATAAGACGCATTTTATTCCGTTGTCCAGTCAAACAAGATTTGATAATCCAAAAATAAAACTTGTTTTTCTAGCAAAAGTTGTTTCAGGAAAGGAAATGTCTCCCAACTAATGGGAATTGTGTCTTTGATCAAGCAAACTATTAAGCAAGGCCGTAATAGAAATTGTACTAAAAAATCAAACTGTATTACTAAAAGGCCGTTTTTTATGAATGAAAAAAGTTATTCCATTCCGATCAACTTTCGAATCAACAGTCACGCCAAAATAAATCCAAAACAAAACCAAATCACTCCAATGTTTTAGCAGCGCCTCCGAGGGAGACAAAAAAACACCAAAATAAAATCTCGCATGTAGCTTAAGATTTAAGGAGGTTTTCTTTTTATAAACTTAAATAACAAAAAAACAAAAACCTCCAACAAAAATTCGCTTTCGTATTTGATTCAACGAAAACGGCTTCTTCTACCGGTTAGCTCGTTCCGTAACGGTTATACGCACCTACCGAAACGAACGTAGCCACGTTTGCTACGAGAGAGGTCATCTTTCCGAAACGATTCCAAATCTCTATCGCGGTCAGCTGCAGAAACGTTGCGTAAGCGATGCTTTTGGTTTGATGGTTCACATTTTAAAGTCGCTCCCTATGCAATCTTACCCCTTAGTGTTCAACGATCAACGCGATCAAGCTCTACCCTTCGCTTGATTTAAGCACAAGGTCCAATAAAGGGAAAAAAGGGCTATTTTTGAGGGGCACGGTGACATGTCAACATAAGAATGCTAATGCAAAACCTTTGGTATCGATTTTAATGCGAGGAATGATACTGCGCTGTGTTTCATCACTACGCCCATCTTGTGTGGGTTTTCCTAAAATAATTATATAATTTATCTTTATCTTCGTTTAGTGCGAGGTTGTTTGAATATTCAAATAAAATTTTATTCATTCCACTATTCCAACAAAAATATGATGAAACACTGACAGCACACCAAATTTAACGTAGAAAGTATGATACATGTTGTTGTTTTATCACCAACGAGAATTTAAATTCATTTATGAATAAAGCTTGATTTCCTGTAGGATTCCTGTCAGTTCTGAGTTTGAAATTTTCATTCGTCGCAAGATATTATCCCAAACAGGGTGTGTGTTTTTTTAAATTTTAATTAATATTAATTATTTTCTTTTGTAATCCATCTACCTCGTGTTACATTCATTCGTATTTGTGAAAATAAAATGTATAAAAGGTACATTCATGTCCAGCCATGCGGAAATTCAGAGCACAGCGTTTCATTGCCCCAAAAAATCAAATATTTATACGGTTAAAAGCTGTTTTCGTCTTTTAAAAGAGTTCGTCTCTTTGAATCTTTCGAATTTTGTAAAATGTGTTTGATAATTCAATTCTACAAAATGCAATGGTACTAAAACGATGTTTTGGATAAATGTCGTCTACTTTTTTTAAAAATTATTTTATTGCAATAAGTCGATAACAACAGTTAATAATCTTCTAAGTGTTAATAGAACATAAGCATAATAGAACTTGTCCACGAGGAGTCGATTAAATTGGAGTATCTCAGTTCTTTCACAGGACATAATTAACAAACCTTTATCTATTTTCAAAGATTCTAGAATGGTTCTCTTTTCTTGACATAAAAAATATAATTCAGGATAATGTCAATGTTTTGCTTTTAAATACCATGAAATTCTTCTTTCCGATTATTTTACGAGACTGATAAAGCCGAATATTTTGCATTCGTCAGATAATGATTAATATCTGCAAATATTTTAGCAATACCTATATTAATTTTTATAATGAACTGAAACTCTTAAAGACAAGCAGCGCTATTCAATGTCTAAATGTCAGAATTTTCGACTGTGATACTATATTCAATCTGCAGTATTTGACTTTGGGAGTTCCATGATCTTGAATCTCGGCTTTTGCCCAATTGCTTCAAAACTTCGCCTGATGATGATCCAACGATCAGTCGGATAGAGTCTAGATGAACAGATCGTTTTATATAAAAAGGCCTACTGGTCGCTTAAATCCTGAATTATTAATCAGCTTGTCATTCAGGATCAATTTATTTAAAAGATATCAACTGTTCAATATAAGTTATTCAAATAAATAATTATTGTTTCAAATAAACAAATAATTGTGAAGTAGTTGTGAAAATTGTGAAAATAAAAAAACAGAAGAAGAAAAAAAGACAAATTGGGCCTAATTGTGTGCGTCAACTTCATGAACCGTTCAATCAAAGAAATAGTCTACCATTTGCGGTAAAGCGTTTTGGGGCGAAGAAGCACCACAAAGAGATCCAACCAAATCAGCACCGATGATATGCAAATAGTAAGCGTACAATTGAACGGAAACATATAACCCAGTGACAGTCATACCTCATGACGATAAGCAATGATTTATGCTGCGGTTTGGTGTTCGAATAAAAACAAATCGTGCTTCGTGTTTAATTTCATTTTTGCTTCTAATGCTACTTATCTCACCCAACATATCCGGGTTCGTCAGCCCGCGCGAACAATTCTTTTTTGAGCTGCAGACAAACAAAAAAAAAGCGTTTTTTTCTTACCATTTTCTTTCGACCATATATCTTACGCCGCATTAGGGTAATTAGCATTGAGCGTTCTGTTCTCGTAATCGGTGCGTTGAAGTGTGGCTCAATTGGCTAAAAAAAAACATTTGTCCATTTTGTTTGCCCCTAACGAACCATTTCGATGAGTTCTGGTGGAGTTTTAGGGCACCCTGTAGGTTCTGCAGACGATCGTCATCCACGGCACGCCACTCGAGACCTCTTGGACCTGCCAAACGGGCTGGACAATGGCAAAAAGTCTGTTTGGCTCTTTTCTTTGTAGCCAAGTGGCTGGGTGTGCTAAGTACTCTGAGTACGGTGAGGAGTGTCTCCAATGTTTGATATGTGTGTGTGTGTGTGTTGGAACGAAACAAAAAAAGAGACAGAGAGGAAAAAGATATGCATAAAAACAACTAAACCCCAACGCGATATGCAAATATTGATTCAGTACGCTTACCGAGACAGCGTACTTTATTGCGTTTTTGCGTCAGCTCATTGCGATTCCGAAAATGGAAGATGCAAATTGAAACTATTGAAAGTTTGCAACGGGGGGAAAAAAACAGTAGGAAGATGTCGACGTCTCGAAGCTGTTTAGCGTCGTCTTCCCTTTCGGATGCCGTAATGGATACTGGCTATTTGAGGGTGAAGGTTATGCCCAACCTGTTCGGCTGGTGAAAGATCGCCGGAATCCCAGTCGCCACGGAGACGCGAATGTTCAGGAATGTTCCTTTTCCGGTGACGTACGATCGTGTTTTTTTTCCTCCTACTCTTGTGGCCATCGATTATGAAAATAGAGATTACGCATGAAATATTTAGGAAGGTCTTAATGAGCGATCTCGAACTGCCTTAGATGGCCTCGGGCATTGGTGCGGTTTGAAGTGGTGGACCTGTTCCGAGCCTTGCCGAGTGTATGTTTTGCTGAGTCATTACACAATCACCTCGGACCGTATGCTTCATTGTTATCGAAGAACCTCTATACAATTTGAGTGGGAAGTTAAGGACTTGGAAGTGTACAATTCGTTAAGAAAATGACGCTCCCCATTGAATTGAATAGAATAAATGTTTTTATTCTTATGTTCTGACACTTCGACATCATAGATCATGATCTGGGACTATTTCAGGCTTTACTATCGTTTATGTTCATTTTCCGCTGAACATTCCCTTTTCCTCTAATATAAATAGTCTTTAGTATCATAAATATAAAAATTGCGAGATGTCTCTCAATCTCGTTTCGTATATCCTCTCATATGTCCATAAATAATATATGTCATAAAGTGTTGAGAGAAACTCCTAAAGTTCCAAAGACTTCTTGACTTTACAACAAGCAACGTGGTCCAATTGGGAAAGACCGTCCAAATGAGATTTGTTACTGGTTTTGTTATATGATAGACCAACTCCGATACTCTTAAACTACCGAACCATCGAACTATGTAAATGTTATCATACTTATATAACAGGATAAAGACCCGGACCCTGTTTCACCCATACTGAAGACTTGACTATCCAACTGTGTGGATTCAATGAGTCAAGCCTTTAAGCAGTTGGCATTATCACACAGGTCGTAAGCTAAGACTAAGTGGATCATTGTTATTGTGATCATTTTGGATTAAAATTGAACCTAATAAATACAGTCCGTAACATACATGTAAGACCGTTTGTTTTTGATGATAGCTTCCGTCTGTTTCCCATGTATTGAACTAATTTATTAATTCAAACTTCGATTCAATTTAATGGCAGTTTTCATATAACGCGCCTTTCTGTTGCATCGGGAAAACATCTTTAAAAATAGTTTTGATATTTTATTTTAATGATTTCATTTTTATTGTTAATTAACTTTTTTTTTTAATTTTTGTACAATTTGCAAAGTGCATGTACATGTTGTGATCACTCTATTGTGGAATATACTTATATTTTCAAAGGTTTTGCACAAGTTGTGGTCACTTTATTGTGGAATATACTAATATTTTCAAAGGTTTTTTAACCAGAATCATTATATGAAAAACTTTGGAACCAAAACGACATAAAAACATAAAAATTTTGAAATTTTGATCCCAATAACCAATTAATCCTAAACGATTTTTATTCCATAATTTTGTTATAAATTAAATTCTTTATTCAACATCCTTTCAAACTCCTAACGGATGAAAAACATTGTTTTTTTGGTTTAAATATTGATTATGTTATACTACATAGTCAATTTTCATACTGGTGAAAATATTTGTAAAGGTGTGAGAAGTGTAGTTGTAAAAATACATGAAAAAACATATTGTTGTGTTCTACAACTTCGCACAATGTCATTATTATTTATCTTTTCTACTTTCTCAGTTATTTTGAAAACCCAAGTGAACTTATAGTTACGTTATGGACTGTAGATAAGGATTGAAATTTCTATCAAAAAATATTATACACTATTTTTAATGCTCCACACACGGTTACACGGCTGCAATTACGGTTATATAAATAAATAAATGAATAATTTTACACTTTGATAACACTTTATTTTTGTTCATTTTTTATGTACAGTTTTTTGTTAGTAATGTTGAAAATACTTACAATTCTCACATTAATAAAGGTTTAGATAAGATTTTTATTTGGTTTATTAAAAATTATTGTACAATATATAGACAAATGAATTAGCAAAGCATGGTAAATATTTTGTTTAGCATTTTAATTATGTCAAAAAAGATCAGGAAATTAATTAAGCACCCAAAAGATAAAACACATAACGCAAACCTTAACACACGTTCCCTAATGGATTGGAAACAGCAGAGCAAAAAGCTAATTTCCTGCCATCGATTGTGCATGATTTTTTTTGTATTAAAATTTGTTTAAAAAAAATGCACTCAAAACATCAATCACTGCACAAAGTAGGGCTCAATAGTGGTAGTACAGCCGAAACACTCCCAAACTAATCTGTTTCTTTTCTTTTCCGGTGTACCTTCTTCTTTCTTATTTTTTTTTTTCTAGCCCACTTACACAACACTGTAGAAAACAAAAAACAAAAACAAAACAATGTCGCCTCTCGGGTTCAACGATCCGCTGACGGCGATAGCATCCGTAGTCACGGGAGTTGCGATCATACTGTCACTAATCAAATACTACCTCTACCTCACCTGCGGGCACTTTACCTCATCTGTAAGCATACTACGGAATGGTGAAAGCGTTAGGGGTGGTGGCCATGAAACGTCACCTTCTCCCACTTCCCTACCTCCCCAGAAGCGGGGGGAGGGAGTTGACGTTCAATTGAACGTAACGTGACGCATGGTGGTTGTTTTGTTATTTTATTAAAAGTTTCGTTTGTTATACTCCCACCCCGTCGATTTTTTTTGTGCAGCGAAAGATGGACGGCAAGACGGTGATCATTACCGGTGCAAACTCGGGCATTGGCAAGGAAACTGCCCGTGATTTGGCTCAACGAGGTGCCCGCATCATTATGGCCTGCCGGAACATGGAAACGGCGAAGCAGGCACAAGGTAGGGCTGACTGTTTTTCATGCTAGTGTAGCAATACTAACATTCGTAGTTTACAGCGATACGGTGCTATTTTCATGGTGTAATGCGATGGGAAATTCTTCTCCTGGTGCTTTATGGCAAACGGTGGTAATGAGGGCCTTAGAATATTTTCACTCACTTACAGTGTAAGTCATATAGTTAAGTGGAATGCTTTCCCATAAAATTATAGCAAATTTATAGTACCTTTTGGACAAACGCATAGACGCTAAGCTTAATTAATATCGTTGGTACTAAGGTTTAAAAAGACTGCAAAGCCTTTTAAGTCTACCTCTATTTCGAACTACGTATTCGATCCACCTGTATATACCCGGGTCAACTATGGCACGACGCAAAAGTTCCAGCCTATCGTGATAAGCTTTTGTACAAACATTTTCCACTCCTACTGCACGTGCATGTTCGGCAAACTGTATAAAAGGCGCAAAAATGGCTGCTTGTGTATCTACCACAACTCTCCCCCCGGGAGATCCATTCAACCGGACAAGCTACCCGCGATGAAACTCGAAACTTTTTCCCCTTCCGCAGATGAGATAGTGAAGGAAACAGGCAACCAGAACGTAACCTTGCTGAAGCTTGACCTCAGCTCGCAAAGCTCGGTGCGCGAGTTTGTGTCGGAGGTGCTCCGTACCGAGCGTAAGCTGGACGTACTGATCCACAATGCCGGGTTTGCCGAAACCTTCCGGAAGTCCAAATCCGTCGACGGGGTCGAGTTTACGATGGCGACCAATCACTACGGACCGTTCCTGCTGACACACCTGCTGATCGATCTGCTGAAGCGCTCCGGTCCGAGCCGTATCGTGGTGGTAGCGTCCGAGCTGTACCGTTTCGCATCGGTCAATCTGGACAATCTGAACCCGGTCGGCAGTCTGCCGGCATACCTGTACTACGTGTCGAAGTGTGCCAACATTATGTTTACGCGTGAGCTGGCCCGCCGGCTCGAGGGTACGTCCGTGACGGCCAACTGCCTGCATCCGGGCATGATCGATTCTGGCATCTGGCGTAACGTACCGTTCCCGCTGACGCTGCCGATGCGCGTGATCAAGAGCTTCTTCAAGACGAATGTCGAGGGTGCCCAAACGTCACTGTATCTCGCGTGCTCGGAGGAGGTCCAAGGTGTCACCGGCAAGTACTTTATGGACTGCAAGGAGGCGAACCTGAGCGCGGGCATCTGTGACATGGAGCGGGCCCGCAAGCTGTGGGATGAGTCGGCGAAGATCGTCAAGCTTACGGAGAGTGATCCCAAAATCTGATCCATTCAAACTGTCCAGGATTTCTCCGTCCATGCAGTATTTGTTATTCCTCCATTAAATGTAACATTTTTTAGACATTTTTACCGCCCACGCGAATCTCGGTTGTTTGATCAATAAATCTGTTGATCCGTCATTTAGCGAGCGCAGTAAAAGTCACTGACCTGCGCTAATGGCGCGGTATGTGAGACCCATATATGTTTGCCGTGCTCGTTTTCGATTGAGGTTCGTTCTTAGCTGATTGTCAATTTTACTTGCATTACTTGCTTCATTTGCTCGTGTGTTCGCTGTATGGTTTTCATTTTACGCTTTGCTGACGTTTTGGTTTTTCGCTAACCTACTTTTCCATCCGCGTGTGAGTTTAGCTCAGCAAAGAGGTTCATTTATTGAAACTCATCAAGAACGGTGTGTCAGTTTTGTTTTTTTTGTGAGTGGTATTGAGTATTTGCTGGCAATTCCATATTTCATATAATAAGTAAGATGAGTCAGCTGAATACAGCTGAATAGGTTTTTGGGCTACAATAAAATCTTCCAGAAACATCTCGTCATAAAAATCACTTTCTTTGAACTCGATTCATTATTTTTTTCATATCATGTAGGTTTGATTAACTGCATCTTCATTGTTTGGTGAACATTTTTTTAAAATGCACGCTTCATGTGTGTTTCTAGAAAAAAAAACAAATTATAATTATTTAAACATGCTGAACACTTGCATCAATGTTTTGGTACACACTGTGTACGTAACGTTTGAAATTTTATGAAATGTTTCAATTTGAATTTTGTCTGGTTTTTTAAAGAAAGATGCTTTCTTATAATTTATATTTCTAGTTTTAATTGATGAACATGAAGTATTTTATTGTAATAAACGTATTTATTTACTATTTCATTCATTCCATTACCTATCTATCCCATTTAAAAAAGTTTTGTTTAATTCAGCCTGATGAAATATTTCACATACGAATGCTTTCCGCAAAGCTTCTTATATGAAGCACCATTTACACGGTTCGTTTGCTATTTGAAACTCCCAAAGAAGGATTTTAAAATCATAAAGAGGTTTTAAAATAATAATGCCAAAAAAACCCATTTAGCCTTATTTAGCATACTGTTGAAACATTTCCATACTAATCCCAAAAGCTTGTTTACAAAATTTGAACGCTTATTTCGGCTGCTCATTAACAATTTTTGGCTTCTGTTTGGAATGTCAACTCGTATAACGTATTACGGTAAATGTTTCCGAAGCAAAACTCTACCAGAACGAGTATGCTGTGTATTGCTGTGAACTTCAGCACCTGTAAAGATGCGAATTACTAAACTAACGACCCCTTGCAGAGGAAATAATGGCCGAAACGGGAAACACAAAGCTGCTCATCAAGCATATCGACATCAGTTCGCTGCCCTCGGTGCGTGCCTTTGCGAAGGAGATTGTCGCGACGGAACCCGTGATCGATGTGCTGATACACAATGCCGGCGTTGCCCAGGGCTTCAACAATAAGGTGACTCCGGACGGGCTGGAGTTTACGATGGCGACCAACTACTATGGACCGTTCTTGCTGACCCATCTGTTGATAGATTTGCTGAAGAAGTCCGAACAGGGTCGCATCGTGATCGTATCGTCGAAGCTCTACCAGTTCGCTTCGCTCAATCCGGCCAACATTAACAGCATCAACCCGGTCAACTACTTCTCGCTGTTTCCCATCCATCTGTACAATCTGTCCAAGTTTGCGGAGATTATGTTCACTCAGGAGCTGGCCCGCCGTCTCCGGGATACAAAGGTGACGGCGAACTGTCTGCATCCGGGCGTTATTGATACCGGTATCTGGCGCAACGTACCGTTCCCGATCAGCATTCTGTTTAAGCCGGTCCAGATGTGTTTCCGCACACCGGAAGAGGGTGCCCGGACCAGCATTTATCTGTCGGTGTCGCCGGATGTGGAGACGATCAGTGGCCAGTACTTCCGGGGCTGCAAGGTACATCAGCTGAATCGGCGTGTGCAGCACGTCGCCAGACAGCACGATCTGTGGGAAGCGTCCAAGAAGCTGGTAAAGCTAACGGACGAAGATCCCCAGATTTGAGGGATGGAAGAATGCATTTATGCTACCTCCGTTCGGGAACTGTAATGTACGTATTTAGCGATAAGGGTTGTAATAAACATTTTGGTGTGCATATTGTGTGCCAGCGAGTGATGGTATTATCTGAAATTTGAAGTGTTGTTGTTTCATTTACCTATTCTTATGTTCTTGCGTGAGGAGAAAAAGTTTACCGACGTTCTAGCTATACTAAAATATCTTCTCAACGGTTCACAAGCGAACTTTCAAATGAAGACGCCTAAAGGTATGCAATATTGTATGTAATCGTATTTGATTCGTATAAATGAATGGTTCTCTGTCTGATGCAGTCGAACAGGTGGTGGTATCAAACAAATTTTTGAACTTTCAGTATATTCAAGCATAAGACTTCCTTATTCAGAGTTCAGAGTCGTTGACGAGTACCTTCAAGGTAGATCATGAGTCCGGCATCCTCGCAACGTGCTCCACCCATCGGTTCTTTTTGTTTTTTTTTGTGGCATTCGTCAGGATATCTTCACCGCCAAGCAAATCATCTAGCTCTTGGTTCATTATCCTTCCCTAAACGCCCTGCTCGTACACTTTACCAACTATGGCTCTTATAACCCGACTCTAGAATTAGATTTCTAATACTAAGCTAGCATACTGTAGGACTAATTCCCCTAGATAACTACCGTATGTATCTTTGTCATTCATTTCGTGTGTTATTGAAGACTTGAGGATCGGAGTAGATTGTGGCGTTAGTAGTAGACATGATTCCCCTGAACAATATGCCTTCGGATTTCACTGGATATGTTGTTATCCGAAGTTACGAACGTTTCAAGGTAGCAAAAATCCTCTACCACCAGATGTCCATCCTGACGATGGCTTTGTAATCCGAAGATTCAAGAAATTCGATGAACAGGTTATACATGGGGATCTAGTGTTTCCGGCACTTCTGGAGCATCTGCCATAGAGTGAAAATTTGGTCGGTGGTGGATTTCTCTTCACAAAATCTGTGACAAGGAGCGCGAGTCTGCAGAATAGAATGAGGAACAGGATCATGTAGTTAGCATTCAGTACTGTGATGACACAGAAGTTAGTTTGTAACAAGGGCATGTAACCCTCAACTTCCACTCGTCCATGAGTAAATCCCAGTAGAGGACCAAGCAAGTGTTGGATGCTCATTAGTGGCCAGACCTCGGATCAGAGGAGAGTTCGGAGGTTTTAATGTCAAAGTTCTTTGGGGCCCCCAAATGAAGGATATGATTGAATATGTAAAAGAGACCTTTAACTTTCACGTTTTTCTCTAACGACAATATCGAAACTTATCATTCCGTCTCCGACCACGAAGCGATCAACACGTTTTTCGATAAGCGCTCCGTGCTGACCAGAACGGCAAAACAACGTTACGGCAAAAGCCGTCGACCCCAACTTCACGCATTGCGTCGAGTGAAAGTGAAAAGATTGTTTGCGAAGCGATCTGTACGCAGGTGTGCTACAGTGGTAGCGTGTTATCTTGTCTAGTGTTGTGTGTGTGTGTAGGTGACTAGAGAGTGATCTGTGCAAGGTGCTTTCGCTCCTCGCTCAGCGTGCATACTCTCT
>KB663611.1:616195-695763 GCA_000349025.1 Anopheles minimus | reverse complement strand
GTGAATTGCATATTACTTTAAGTTTAGATTTA
This sequence comes from Anopheles minimus, assembly GCA_000349025.1. NCBI lineage: Eukaryota > Metazoa > Arthropoda > Insecta > Diptera > Culicidae > Anopheles > Anopheles minimus. The sequence goes on along the minus strand of KB663611.1, from coordinate 695,731 downwards.
AGATCATAGTTATAAGCAATACGGCCTGGCCGTAACTGATGAATAAAAAAATATCGAAACTTAAAATTGGACAGGTTTTACGCGACTTTCCGGGACATTGAGTGGACGGGATCCTTGGCGACCAACTACTCCTTCCAATCCAATTCCAATCGTTTAATTCCCCAAAAATATACTATTAATTTTCAAACGGAAAATATTTGAACAAAACTCAACGAATGTCAAATTGATTTTATATTTTGAAGTACTTTTCAGTGTATAGAGAATTCTGTTAAGGTCTTCTTGGTAATGTTTCAATAAATTACGATTTTAAATAACTGTCAGTTCTATAGGTGCTTTTAAGTAATTGAAATTCTGCCTCGAATCAGAATAAATACGATATATTGCGTCCTAAATTTATTAACGAGGAAAAGTGATTCCCAAACAAAAGCAAACGTCAACCAAGAGTTGCCGAAATTAACCATTTAGTTCGTGGAAAATTTTCTACATTTCCCTAACCGAGCTTTCACCGTCAGTCCTAGTTGCATCGTGCCGTATCGTATCGTATCGATTGTATTTTCAAGTGCGAGCAAAGCATTGAGCTCTCGGAATTGCAACCAGGAACTGGGGAATCGAAAAATTTAATTGCACAAATGCTGACGGCCGGTGCACGGATGAAGCGTGTTGATCCTGGGCAAAGTTTGTTGGACGGTAATAATTTTCTATCCATTCAGATGCAAAGCAAATCTGACACAATCACCACACAGTGCCCGCGGGCAATTGAACGGAAGCGCGGCAAAATGATTGATATAGCGAGGCGAACGGCGGAGGAAGGTACGTTAGGGGAAGGCGAAACTCGGAAAGTAAACCAAAAAAACTGGTAAAAGAAATTGCGTACAGTTTTTGGGTGATTATTGTCCCGCTGATTTTCCATCACGATGCAATGGGGCCCTCTGCACACTGCCTATCCCGCACTTTGCTGGAGGGTTAATGGTTGGGATGGAATTAGTATTACTTTTGACACTTGCCGAAGCACTGCTTCTGTCATGATGGGACACTCCCATTCCGAACCATCCGCCCATTCCGCTCTTTCGTTCTTTTCAGCCACTCGAACGTAGCAGCAAGCGTAGACCAACAAAGTTTTTTAATTGGAATTTTTCACAATTTTTCTTCCCTCAACTCCCAAAAAAAAAAAACGAGAGACCGGAAAAATAATAAGACTCCCCGTTGTCCTCTCAAAGAGGAGGATAAATCTTCGTCCGGCAAACAGCAGCAAAGGCATGGCGTAAGTGTACGACGGCAACGGACGGGTACTTACAAAAATGATCCAACCGTAGCCGTTTGTGCGCCACAATGTTAAAAGAAACACATGCGACATTGACAACCGAATCAAAGCGGCGTCGAGACCGGGGAAGCGAAGACAGAGAAAACAAACTTTAAACTGAAGAATGTGTAAACGTACTGGAGCATACATTTTAAATTAACCCACCACTCGGTGCAGACGGGTACACATCCTAGCCGTTCGGTGCTGTTGACCGTATGACTAGGATTCATCTGTAGCTCCATGTCCATTACTACGGGTTGAGCTAAAAAAGAATGCAGGGTACGAGATGGCAGAGACCTTGGAAAGGAATAGACGATGTGTGAAAGTACAAAAAATAAATAAACTCAATCCAACCAACCAGAGATCCGGTACGGTACGAATCGGACGGAGAGATGCCAAATTGGATGGCTGACCGAATGTGCTTCAGTGCCCAATGTGTGGAAGCGTGTGCGGAGTGTTTGTCTACTCGCAGTCTGTCAGCTTGCCTTTGGGGGGGACAGATGCAAATCCCGAGCGACAGTGTGTGTGGGGAATGAGATTTTGGGAAGAGTGTAAGCATCTGTTGGCGGTGTGAGGTTAGTCAAATTTGAGCCTCATTTTACACGTCCGTCGTTGTGGGGGTTGCTTTAGGGCTGGGCGTGTTGAGATGATTGGAGTGAAACCGATAAAAGGGGAAAACCTCGTCCTGTGAGGAAACTGTCGCCACATTCGAGTGTTTCACTTGAAACCGGAGTGGATGTCATTATGCAACAAATCGGTAGAGATGATCAGGGAGATTTTCATGTCATATTGCATATTGCGCTATAACACTGTTGCTACTCCGTCCATATGTGGCGATGTGTAACGAAGAGATTGTACAAAAGGTTGTACACTGTTGTGGTTAAAATCACTTCCACATAAATATACAGACAAATGAAATCTGCTTGCAGAAACGAGTGAATCACTTCGATGTACTTAAAGTGAATAAAAATTGTACAAGATCGAATATTTTTTTAATATTTGAACTACTTAGAAAACTTAAGAGATTATGGTAAAAAGATAGATTAGAGTCTCCATATATTCGTTTTCGTACGCTTAAAGTCGTCAACGCCAGTATTTTAATGATGCTGTAGTGTTGTAATAGGGCCTCTCTCTTCCTTCTACTTTGTAGTGGAGTTACGAACACCTGTATTGCTTCTTATAATAACTTCACGCACATTATTACTCGACTTGGGTTATATCAAAATATTACATTGTCCTTATGGAAATATTTAGCCCTCCTGCTTATGATGCACGTCTTGCATTCATTGTCCTATTCTAATTGGAGCTTCTATAAATATGTTGTCTCCGTGATGATTTGTCTCTCGTTTAATGTCCTTCATTGTTCTTAAATTTCATCGGATAAAGTTTATTAAATTTCCTTTTTAATTTATTGATTCCTGGTTCGAAAATATGTCCTACTTTTGTCGAAAACTAGCACGCATCTAACTGTTATACTTTGTGTTGTTAAACTTTTCTAATTTATTATTTATTAGGTAAAAACTGTTTCCTAAATGTGTTTTTGTGGCACTACTTTATAGGGGTCGTTTTTCGATTTCCTCTGTGCATTAATTAATTATATTCGGTTCTGAGAATTACCGAGAATTGCTATAGTTCGGTTGCATAAGACGTTATATTGATTAACGTGTCTCGGCTAAATGAATTATTGTGACCTCGTTGTGATGAGCGCTCTGAGGGCACTTGGTAAATTTTGATTCGTAGCTCAGCCCTCAATAACGGGCAACAACAAGAAGTGTTTAAAACATTTAAATAAAGCGTTTAAAATAAATAAAATGATTTAAACATTACACATTTCTAACCCTCGCACTCTTTTTTGGCGCTTACACTCTTTTCTGCCCTCGTACAGTACCACTACTCTTCACTATCACTGATATTATCGTCCCATAATTAGTAGTAGCAGCGTATAAGAGAAACGAGCTATATGGAGCCCTGACTTCAGCAGGGCCAAAGAGTGGCTGCACTCTCCTCTTTGAAAAGTGCTACTTGACGTAACAATAGTTGGGAGATATTTCCTTCTCCAAACTGTGTAAGGGCACCTCATCCTTAAACAGTTGAAAAATATTTCGAAACTCAATTTGTTTAATAGCCTTTGTTGCAGCTACTCTGGGCTTAATATTGCCTTCTGGAGTGTTGGATCAGACAAAATCATCTGAAATTAATAAACAGAGCTGTCATCGAAAAGCCCTAATTTGTTAGGTGTTGCTAAAGAGTGCACAATAATGTTTGGGACCTCTTCTTGTATTTTATACAGTGCTGATAGGGGCGGTTCGGTGGCCGAGAAGATTGCGGTGCTGGTCTTTACACTGCAGGACCATGTATTCTGCCGTAGTGAGGACTGACTATTGAACTATCTGGTATAAATAAGTCTAGTGAACCATTATGTGCCAGAATAGGTCGTTTCGCCAAGCAAAAAGAAGAAAACAGTACCGAAATTAGATACCGTTAAAATATTAGCAAATGCTAAGCAAAATACCCCTGGTACCTATTAAATCCAGATGTACGGGGTAATGTGTAGGTAAATGATGGCACCTTTGTAGTCGTCCCTAATTTTACCTATCTTCGATCGAAGTCGGACAATAACACTGATGATGAGAAACGCGGTACAGATCTTTCTGTAATCAATACTCACATCTGAGACACAGACTCTGTCTAAGACTGACGAAACCCTTCTTAGCCGCGATCGTGAGGAAAATACCGATATCCCAGAAGGCTCTATAGAAGAAGCGTGGTTGGTTCAAACAGCTTTGGGATACTAGAACAAACTTTTAAGACTCCTGCAGCAGGCCAAAACCGCGAAGCAGTTGTAGCACCGGATAAGTAGCTAAGTAAAATATCACCTTCAACCTTAACCCTTCGAATAGTTCTCCAAACTGGAAACCCATGTAACGTTTTACAGAAGTATATTGCATATTTTCAGGCGCTCAACAAAGATCCATTAGCAATGGATCTACCGAACCAGTTATGTTGATTTGTAACATTTTTCATATCTATTCAAATACAGTTCTATAGAACTCATTTGAGCTTGATCTCTCTTGCTTGATGTTTCTAGTGCTAAGGGAAGGAAAGCAATTAATCTCATATTTAAACTATTTTCATAAACCCAAAATGTTGGAATATTTTGTAAATTTTGTAATAATCTTCAACAGAAAAACAATTATATTCAATTTGTTTATTTGAAATGGATTTATTATGCATGAAACTAAAGAAATTCGAATAGATTTTCTCCCCTCTTTTGACTATTCGCAGACGAATGAAACAATGTGAAACATATTATTTTCACTATAAAATAATTCGCGGACTATCAAAAAACTAAATATTTATGGGGAAATGGTTTTCTCCATGAATTTGTTTTACATCCCAAATACCTGACATTCTTGTGCATGCACAGCCACCAAGCCATTGATTGTTGTGTTTAGCAAAACCTTATGTCAACCTTCGAAATTTTCCCTGGAAGCAGCAATCGTAACCAAAACGATACCACGACCGTCCGAACCGTGTCCATCGATTATTGGAGATGGCTATTCCGCATTGATCGGACTAGCAGGACATTCCCGCCTTACAAATACGTTCGCAAACAATTTTCCCCATTTGCCCAGTTTTTCTATGGGTATTTTTTTCTTGTTGTTGCTGCGTTGCCTCGAATATCCCAACGCAATTGTAATTTTCCAAATCAACCCACAGCCGGCCCCGGGATCCCCCAAACTAACACCACCTGTTTCCTTTGCCGCACCATCCTTTTCCTTCTGCACCATCCACCAGTGTGCGCGGCAGCCACGGTTCAAATATTTAAACATTCCCGTCACGAACCTATCCCAATCGTTATCGAAACCATTGAAAGCAATCCAATTCTGGACAAGGAAAGAGGGCCATCCGGATGGTCGCCACGAATCCGTAAGGGTAGGATGGAAAAATGAAATGCAAACAACAAACAGGCAAATTTTGCCAACCGCCAACCAATTCCGGTGTGTACGACTGTGGCAGGAGCCACGGAAAAACTACCGGACTCCAACCTATCTGTCGTCGGTGGTGGTTTGCGTGCGCGTTTGTGTGAGTGTCTATTTACAGGATCGTTTTGTAGCGAATTTTTTCAACAAACGTAAAGAGAAATCTATTGAACTTTGGATGAAAAACCATCCCATCAAGCAGGAGTAGGACAAAAGAGAGAGAGAGACGACGGAGGCCACAGAACACAGAAGCGTAGAGTCGTTTGTGAAATTAATTTTCAACCTGCTCTTCAATGAACGAAAGCCCTTTTTTTGTGCTCTCGCACGTGTGTATTTCGATTCAGCGTAAGCGGACGGATATTGCCTTAGAATTGATGAATATCTGAGTCAAAAGCAGCCTCGGATGATGGAAAACATGTAATCAAAATTCTGTCCAATGGCTTGTACATTTCGTCTGTGCCACAGAACCACAAAGTAGGAGGGAATTGGTCCGTTGAGCTTTATGTTGAATGCGTTGTAACTTGTGTTGCTGTGCATGGGAAAACGATTCTGATGGGCAGATTCATGTGAGTGCACATTTTAGATTGGTGATGACTATGTTTTTTATTTAATGCTAAGTTTCATGGGTTAAAACTGACTCGCTTGAAAAATGTGTAACTGAGGAGTTAATGATTGAAAGGAAGAGGGGTTAAGGATAGCAAAAGTGTCCAATATTTAGCATCGGATAATGTCAACCTGTAAAATACCTCGATCAGATCAGATCAATTGATCTCGAAGTGGAGTCGCTGTAGAAATAATATCCCAGATTATTTGAACCCTTATTATCGGATCTGATCTGATTTGTAGCAGATTCTTTCCGATTTTTTTCTTAGATTAAATTATTTAGATGGTAATCTCGAAAACAACTTCAGGATAAACGTAGCATAAAGAACTGCTATACATGGAGAAATCCTTACTGTTATCATCACTTATATGTGAAAACTTACAATTCGAGATTTAAGCTGCAATTTGTATCGTTATTTACGCTGCAGATATTCTCAGTACATAAATGTCTTCAATACGATATTCAGTAGATTTATATGGTGATTGATTTTGGTACCTTTTAGGTTCCAGATTAAGGTTTTAGTTCAGAAGTCTTGGAAACCTTCCTAGTCTGTTTACTCTTGAGGCCCTGAGTAGTCATTTCCCCCAAAGCTTGAAGTTCATGTGACAGGTGATGTTTGGCTCCAACTTTTATTCTATTTCTTCTTTTATCTTGGTTTAACGAACTATTTCGTAATGCCTGCCATAGAACGGCTTAGTAGACTGTCTGATACCACGTAATTGAATAGTCCTCCCTACGGAGGAACGGTCCGGAAGGGATTCGAATCGTGGTCCTGTCTCGTGTGCAGACCTCACCGACTCAAAGTCTCTCTAGAATAAGAAACAACTTCCGTCAAAGAAGGTCCTTAGTATATGCTGCGCGAAAGTGGCCAGTTCATTAGAGTCCTTCGCCAGCAAAGTACAAGACTTGTTCCCGGAGAGGACTACTGGAAATATCAATGTATATCGTCCAATTTGAGTTTTGTTAGAGTCTTCTAAATTGCAGTAGTTTGTGGAGTTCATACTGTCCCGATGATTCCCCGTAATAATGCTCCAATGGTTTTCGATGGTAACAATGTAGCAGAACATCTCAACTTCCTTGAAATCATCGACGTCAACTGATACTCTGCTCTACAGGTGAGCCCTATTATGGTCAGAGCCTCCGACAAGCAGGTATTTAGCCTTCGTCGCTTTCATCCTCAAAGGCCTAACGTTTTAACTAGATATATGCAATGGCGGCTTAACCTATGGGCGGAGTAGGCGGCCGCCAGGGGATCAGGAGGGCCTCGAAGATCAGGGGTCTCCAAAATTGGTTACGTTTAGGGCCTCCAAACAATTTAATCCGCTACTGGATATACTAGATCTACTATATATAGAATGTGTCACACATCAACGAGCGAAGTCAAGGTATCGAAGCGAACAAATTAAAATCATACCACAGATTCCAAAGCCAGAACTCTGTATATGGTACAAAAATTACGAAATCTTACTTGGGTTACGCTGTAAAAAATGTTGAGATACTTAAAAATCTAAGCTACGTTACGTTCCAAAGGAATGTTACTCAAAAAAATCACCAACAAAGTTTTTAAGAACAAGGCCGCTTTAAGCTAATCCGATTGTTTGCTGGTTTATGCATGCGGTAATAACCTCATGAAAATATAAACTGCTATCAGAACCTCCGCTCCCAGTGGCATCGTCCTATCCCGAATGTGTCTATTAGCTTTTAAGCTTAATTGTTCCATCGCAAGCCTGCTAGCTGTGCCCTTCGCCTGAAAAACGTGTTGAATAACTTTTAGATGCTTGATTGCTTCATTCTAATGTGCAGAGAGAAGAAAAAACTGGCCTCATGCTGCCAGTTCAAATCGTTGCCCACTCCTGCGAGAAACGACATTAAATCACTTTAAAAGTACATCCCTAGTCCGGTACAATAAGGTACCGATCCTTACTTAAGCTTATTAGGATGCTCTTCCTAATTTCTAGCACGCTAAACTTGATTCAGTAATTTATTGACGCCGACGGTCGGAAAAGGGGGTAAGCGGCGAGCATGGGTTCGGAGGGACCGGAAGATTTTCCGTTGCACCGGTCACAAACCGAAACATTATCTCTAAAATATGCTTTTTGCCATGCTCGCCATCCGGTTTTGTGGTTTTGCGTCGATAAGAAACCTTGTGCCCAGTGTTTTGTATGGAAGGAAAATAAATGGACTTTTCATGCTTGCTTCGGACTTTCGGGGTTTCTATGTTTCTCTCGCTGTGTGTGTCCGTGTTTGTAAGTTTGGCGCTTGTTTTGTGGGGTTTTCTTTTTTCCGGTGTTTCATTTTAACGAACCCAAGTGCGTTCATATTTTTCACTGCCATTGGCTTTCGCTTTCACGCTCTTAAATAAGCAGCTTGTCTTAGGTTAATTCATTAATCTCTGCGAACGCTCGACGATTCTGACCATCGTCGTTTGACCAAATCGCTGTTTAGCAAAGAACGCTGGCGATTCGAAATGAGGATGAATGGTTGGCGAAAAGATTATAAAAGTAGATATTGTCCCTAAGGTCGACAGTGCTCGGGAAAAGATGGTTATTAGCAGCGTTACGTCCAGCCGAAATGAATAAGACGAAACATGTTTCATCAAAAGTAAATTGAGTTTCCAGAAGTACATTCGAGTGTTTTGCGTGAGCGTTTAATGGTTCCATTATGTTGGTTACAGTTCCGCGTCGCAAAGTATATCTTTATCATTTAATATCTTTGCAATTGTAGATTTTATATATTTGTCATATTATTTACTATAAGTATCAAATTGTTTTAAAACTTATATGGATGTATTTAATTTGAAAAATAAAATAAAAATAAAGTAGTAAAAAAAACTATATCAAAATAAAAAAGAGCAGCCGACATGACAAAAGCATCAGTTGATATGAAATTTTTAACAAGATAATTATAATGACCCATATTTGTTGTTGCTTCAGAGATTTGAAATTGTATTCATATTTTCCGTAGATAAATTGATAACTCTCTAATATATTTATTTTATGTCTTTGCATTTTGTTTATTACATGCTCTACTTCAACCGTGTATTTGAAGTTGCAATATCATGTGCGCCTGTTGTGATATTATCTGGCACCATCTGTTGTAAAAAACTAGTACTAAACATTTTTTAAACTAAAACAGATTTGCTAAGATAAGGAAAGTAAGCTACTAACAAATATTTTCCATGAAAAGTGCACAAGCAACAATTGAGAATAAATGCCCGTTACAAAAATAGAACCAAAAGCATGTTCATAAATATGCGTCTCCGTTTTCCCATCTACAATGATATCGTTTCACTTACGACCGTATACGATGTCCGGCTCGGTTCTTTCAGCCATCAATTTATCCTGCCCATGGAAACAACAGGTCAATAAGAGGAACAAAACCAACTCCGCAATTTCCGTTCGCTTTCGGGAACAACTTGATCAGATGGGCAAGGGCCTGCGTATGGTTTATGGGCGAACTATTTTGGGGACAATCCGTTGGTTATGCGCTGTCGTAAGTACCGGCAATTAAGACAGTCATTCTTTTGGCTGTGAATAATTGATTCCTTACTTCGGCCGGTAAGCCGTGATGAATATGTTCAGCCTAAGTTATTTGGAAAATGGTACTTTATTATAGCAAAGTTCTTTATTGATTTATATCGAAAGCATGGTTTATTCTGTGTGACTTTTCAGTGCAGGACAATAGCACTAGTAGCATGATAAGGAAGAGTAAAGTTGGATTTTTTTTTGCTTCGTTGTTTTGGAAAGTGCTTCAACCTGAAAATCGTTTTCTTTCTACGATGCTAATAGTACGTAGATAGATTTTCCGAGTCATGGTTGTAAGAGCAAATAATACCATTGTTTATAATGACAGAAACTACACAACAAACACATTATACTCGAGAGTTACATAAGAAAATGTACACTTTCTCCTTTACCAAGAGCACTTCAATGGGCAATTACCGCTTTTCCATCCATTTGTAAGTGAAGTTAATGATGAATTAGTGTCAGATTTCAGCTTTACCCTAATGCCCAATGCTTCTTCCAATTGTGAAGCTTGTTTTTATCAAATTAAACAAATTATCACATAATGTATCTAAATTTTGACTACTTTATACCATTTTAATTATTTATTTAACACTACAGTCATAGTAATTAATAAAAATAAAGTAGAATAAGTTTTTTTAAATACTATTAAAATAGTTCGCATTTTTGCTTAAGAAGTACTAAACGTTTCTCAACATAATATTCAGTTTTTAATTAATATTTTACTTTAATTGAATTATTCCACTACACTTCCATAAATATATAATTAATCCACAAAAACACAGAAATTGCATACCTTTAGGCGTGGTGGGTTCAAAACGTTCAACCTTTATGTAAAAGAAATTACTTTCACAAAGTTTACAATTGTCCTCAGCTATTAAATTATTTGTCTCGAGCTATGAACCGATTTATATCATTTTCATTCATCTGTCATTGATGGACAATTGAGTGGCAATTGTGATAAATAAAGAGATCCTTTACACATATTTTTCTCCCAGTAGTTCCAGGATTTCTGCTTAAGGGCTTTTGAAATATACAAAAATTTGATTGATCTTAGATTAAATCCCATCTCGATGGGATGCCCTTTGAAGCGTTTCATAAATCGATTGCAAATAGTTTAGTTTCAAGTTCGTCTCAGCTCCAGTCTGGTCCATTAAGGATGTGGGGCAATCATTCATCCATTTGATGGGCCTTGTTTTTATTCTTAGTCCGGGATGAGGAAAAGCAGTTATATGCATCCTCTTTTGAATTGTGATGATAGATGAATCATATCGAGTGAATGTCCTATCAATGGGCAATGGAAATGGAACGGTTTGACTGGAATTGGTTACCTACTCAGTTGTAAAGATAATTATCTGTGAAGTGTAAACGGTAGGATTAAATTCTTCTCTGCATAGCTTTCATTCTCATTTTTATTCATTCCGGATTCAATTCTGGTAGCTGAATGGATGGGAAACATAATTATAGTGCAAAGAAACCAACGTTTCATTCCGTAGCGTCTTCGTAGCGAATGTTCAAAGTGAGCAAGTGTTGAAAAATGTCTTCACTTAGTAGCGTTAAAGACAGCAGGGAAATGTTCTAATTAAAAGCGTAGAGTGTTGGATGGAGATGTCCAGGTTGTGCTGGATGGTTGCATACTAATGGACATCGTCTTCATCCATCTTGGACTTGAACATATGCGAGAGTGGAAATGAATACAAAGCGAATGGTAATCGGAATTTTCTACCGATCGTTTCCGTTGGCCAGGAAACTAGCATGATAGCCTATGTGTTTGTTAGTGTATGTGTGTGATTGTGACATGAAGCATTTCCTCACTTATGATACTCAAATGTCGGCGACTCGAGCTAGCTGGAATCTTCGTACGACCATAAATTATCTTAATAAATCGTTTCGGCGAACAGCGCTCGTTAGGATGACATTCCGGCAGCGGGCAATGCCGCCATCGGTTACCCTTTCCACACTCACGCCTCACCAAATTCGGTGACGACGGAATGAAGCTACGCCGGAAACATGATGCTCGTGGAACACCGTGCCACCGTGCCGACGATGAATTAAATTTGCACTTAAGGACTTTCTCTTTCTCTCGCCGGCGCAGAAAAGAAAACGCCAATCTTAAGGATTTGATGTGGGACGATGCGATATGTTCGAGCGGGGTAGCTCCGGGGTTTACGGCTTACAAGAGTGAAGAATTTGAAAATCTGTTCCCGTTTGCCAGCGCCGGAAACTGGCCCGGCACCCCGGGAATAGATCGGTCAGGATATGGTTTCGGTAATGGTGCAAGTTGTAAGGACATCATCGCACAATATATATGGTCCAATTATGGAAATGAGCTTCAAGGCGATGATATTTGAGCTGGCGGGTAGGCTCAGCGGCGGTGCAGAACGATCGTCGGGTAATGTTACAATTAAAAGTTTGTATGTTCGGTGTAAATTTCGACGTTAAAGCACTTCCGAAAGAAATATTACCGTGCGGCAACGTATCGTCGGTAAGCGTGATTTAAAGAGGGTTTGAAGAATTTAATCAACGTGCTGCAGCTAGGGATATTTTATAAATGTCTTTATTATGAAATCAGGTGAGTAAAATATACTAAGCATCATTTATGTTGATTTTTTGTACAGTGTAATAGACATATTTTATTCTCTACAAAAATAAAATATTTATTATAATTACCGTTAGGGGATCGTGGTATTGAAATAAACTATAATAAAGCAATTATTTCTTCTTTCGAATAAATTCAATTCACATCTTTAATATTCCACTTAGAAAATATCAATATTTTAAGCAGTAATCTGCGTTTATTATTTGTTTTGCATGAAATTCAAAAAGCGCCAACTCTGAGGGTTGTTTTCTGTGTAAGTTTCTCCAAACAATGTATTCAGTCTATCTGAGTAGATACTCAAAAATAATAAATACTGTATAAAAACTAATTAAAATATCGTTCACGGAAAGGAAACAAAACGTTATCGATTTAACATTAGAATTGTTATCATGTACTTACGTTCAATCATGCAATTAATTAAAAAAAATCCTGGTCAATTCCAATTTTTTTTGTAATGCTTAGTAACATTGAGTCCAGAGTAATTTTATATCATTTTTAAATTTGATATAACCTTATAATAATCTCCATTAGAATAGCGTGATAATGCATTGGTTAAAAATAAATATTACGCGTATGCAACACACAAATAATAAAGAGGCTTAGCGAACATTTTCTGCAGAACAACGATAAATAAATAGCACAATGAATGCATAATTATCAACATAATTCAACTCTCTAGCACGACTAAATTTACTCCCAACATATCGTTTCTTCTAAATGAGTGCAGTTACGTACATAGCGTTACACGCCTAAAGTTATGCAATGTGCTTCCTCTCTTGTAAACGAATTAGTAGCATGATCGTTTCACTGCTTCGCTGCGTGCCCTATTTTAAGGAAAATGAATTGTTGTCACTATCGGTAAAACAATCCTCTGTTGCACGCGTGCATTACCTGCACTAACCATCACTCACATATAAGCGTTATGCATCGATGTACTTTTACCCCGCTGCTTCGATGTAGATGTAGCTTTTTCCCGGCAAATGTCACCGTACCGACAGGATGCACCGAAGAACGGTGATGCATGTTGACAGGCATGCTTTCAGCACAGTCAACGCCCCTGTTCCGTGACAGCTTTAAGCCCACCGTGCTGGCGGTGATGTGGTCGACCAAATGAATGTCTCCCCGGTTCGACAGAACCGTCTTCGAAGATTTGTGCACAAAATGGGCCAACACGGTGCTGGGCACGTGCTTCGTCACTTCATCGTTCTGAGCCCGCGGACGGATGGATTTATGATGTCTAATGGTTCATTCTTGTGCGTCTTGTTAGGGTTTTACTCATGTTTTCCACGTTCCTCTTTCTTTCGTAAACTCAACCGTTTGGGTAAGGGAAGAAACGTTTTCCATAGCGTTTGGTGTGAGAAGAAATTGCCCCTGCCCTGGGTTCTGGTCGTCCCGCACGCGTCATGTAAAGTTTTTCGCTTAGTTGGAAGGAATCATTTTTCATTCTTATCACAGTCCATGGTTTTCTTCTCGCTGGCGGTGGGTTATTGTTGATGGTTCCCCCTGTGGCATATGTCGGATTTGGTCACTGTCGGAGGGAGATGATATGGGATCTGCTTAGGAGACTGCCATTGCACTATGGAACGTGCAAGAAAGCATAACACTCAATTGTAATATTAAGTAGGAATATTTGCAAGAAAATAATATGCACGTTTTTAATATTTTACATAAGTCTTTAATTTGAAAATAACCTTAGTAAACTCTAAGGTTTATCCTTATTTGAAAATTGACTAAAACATAAATTTTCACCAGTGTAGATTGTCCACGAACCCTACATTCTAGTCGTGAAAAAATGCTGGATGTTATGGTAATTCTTCTCCCTTTTTCCTCCTTCGTATAAAAATCCACTCGATTGATTCATTCCACCAATAAATAAAGCATTCGCCCAATGCATCATTTGCATCGCGCAGTCGTTTGCGAACTTTTGCAGCGACCAAAACGTACCATCCTTGGCCAATTGTGCCAATGGTGCGTGAAAAGTTCCTTGTATGCTTTATGGGGTGTTGGAGCTGTTGAGCGAAGGTGAACACTTCATCAGCAGCGAAACGTACAGGTGTAAGAAATTCACTAAAAACGCCACAAATGGAGGCCACCTGAAGCAGTCCCTCTTGGTAGGAAGAGAAAGGCGAAGGAATATGTTATCACTTCTTCACCATGTAGTTTGTTCAGGATTTGTTAGCTGAAAATCTCAACCTCCTGTATGAAGACATCCAAGGCTAGGCGGAAAGCTTCCAAGCGATGGATAGCCACGTGGAGATCCGGGTGAAAGCAAAAAAACAGATAACATATTCGTTCTCTCCCCGTTTGGAAGGTTGGAACGTTGGAAGGCAAAAGGATTCCCCCTTCACCAACACGTCAGCATATGTAATACTGTGATAATGATGTTGGAAAGGTGCTGTGGTTTGCAGATAAGCTCGTAATGAGTAGGAAATGAACGGAGCTTCAGTTGGGTTGCATCGGAAAAGGTTACGGAAGGATACCTGGGGCAGCTCTGGTAGTTGAGTGGGTCCCGACTAGCTTGTCACATTCGGGAGGAGGGTTTTGTTGGTTAATCTATTACGGTAAGTGAATTGTTTGTACGTGTGTGAGAGAAAGAGAGTGAGATTAGAACTATAATGAACTTAGCAGCGTGCAATATGAACCGGTTTTTGGGGAATTCGACAAAGAAGTTTAAGATTAGGGCAGTGTGTTATCAATAATGAGGTCTAGCGTGATGTCATTGATTTACGGCTAATGTTGTGTGGACATTGTTTGATCTATGAGCACGCAGGCATCCTATTACGAGAGAATCAGATTTGTTCGCTCTAATCTATCAGCCGACAAGCATCATCCAAGACACATTTAGTAGCATAGCGTCTTACGGAATAGTATATTCGAAAAATTATTTTCGAATTAGCCGAGACACAAACCGAATGTACTAAGATCCGCTCTTAAACAGTTATTGTAGTGGAGAATAGGACATTAAACACCACTGAAGGTAGTATCACATATAAACTTTGAAGAAGAAGATGTTCAATAATTATATTTATTTAAGAAAATACTACACATAAGGAATGTCAAATTTTTAGTAGAAAAAACACATGCACGAAGTTAAAATCATACCAATTCCATACCCATTTCCAAGTCCATCTTAAGAGTCTATTTCCGAGTCTAGATCTTTACAGTTTACTTACAAAGTCTACCAATCCATCACTCAAAGTGAATGTACATAAGTGTAAAACCCCAAGTCTGGTAATAAAGTTCGTAAAGTTTACATGAAAATCCATTTATTATTCATTCCACGACGAAGAAAAGGATCCTGGACAAACTACACATGCTGTTTCGGAATGCTTTTCCAATATTTAGGTATTCAACCCAACTGAATATAGGAAAGTAGTAGCTACTGTAAACTTAAACTTATATTAAAGTGTGCTAAACACACTTATAGTGTACTTATGTGGAAATGTAAAGTATTTTATCTAAAAAACTGATTGAAGAAGGAATAAAAATGAAAAACGCTTAAACAACATTTAAGTTTCATATTTACATCCCTTTATAACTTAACTTTAATAAAAAAAATCAACCAAAATTATATTTGATTTGGATTATTTTACATTCATAATTGTGTATTTTACATCTTTTTAAATAAATTCCTTATTTTACAGCTTTTTATTCATTTTACATACTTTCCACAAACATGTTTTCCAAGAATAATAAAATTTAAATACCACTGACTAGATATTTCATTTGGATTTATGTAATTATATCTTTCCTAATGGATTTCCAAATAGTGATTTGTTGTGAGTAGAGATGGTTTTGTCTTCAAGAAAATACTACCACGAAGCAATCGAACAATATACAGAACCGTTTTCCGATGAACATGATAAAATTAATTTACAACTGGTATGACAGCAAACATACTTCTGTGGTACGTACGTAACGACAGAAAGCTGATCTCCGAAGTCTTCCCGATTGTCGACTTGCGGACAGGCTAGTAAACGATTGAAACAATTTATTGTTTGTACGATTGGACGCTTTCATGTGATCGTAATGGTGATGGACTGATTAAAGAGTAACAAGAGTGGCTTTTGAACGCTTTTCGTTTTTTTTCCCTTTACTTTCTTAGCAACCGATTGCACACCGGATAGATACGCTGCTCGATAGCACTGGCTGGCAAAAGCAATTTGTCGACGTGTGAAGAGACTACGGTTAAAAATGTAGCAAACGCGTTGAAGCGCAAAGCGTACGAGATTCAAACCTGTTTCATCCTTCGTTTGCAGCTAACTCTAATACTTTATTGCCACCTAAGGGAAGTGTCGTATTGATAGCAAATGCACTCAGTAAAGTAAAGGCGGTCGTTTATTCGATTCGAATTGAAACGGGTTCTCTTCACGTGTTAATACACCCAGCAGACACACACACACACGCACACACATCTTATCGAATAATGATCTTAGAACAAAGGAAATCTCTGCAACCGAGACAGGAAGTGATGATTTTTCCGAAACTCTCACCAGAGATCGCTGTTAGATATGGCGCACAACAAAAGCCCGGTCGGATATGTATGATACCACCAATACAACCGTGAGCGCCGGACAAAACATCAAACCGGGCTTGGGTGATGATGATGATGCGGATGATAGTGAAAGGAAAGCTTAGCTGATATCCGGTATTACGTTAAGGGAACGTTCGGAAAAACCGGAACAAACAATGTGCAGAACACTAAACGGAACAAAAACAAAAAAATCATCAAACTGCAGGCATTTCGAGTGCTGTAGGCTTTCCTGCCGACGGAGAAACTTTGTAGCATTAATTCTTATGATGCCGGAACGGAGAGGGATGACTGATGATATCACCTTTTTTCAGAGTGTCATGAAAACTAATGACTTGCAGTGGATTGAGCGGTAAGGTATGATCACTCATTGAACTGTAGTAGTTTGTTGAACTAGCACAGTCATTATTGAACTGGTGCTTAAAAGGTTGTTTTTGCAATTAAAGGTGATAAGATTTGTGATATTTGCTTAAAGTTTAGTTATTGAGCAAATACGACTTCAAACATGTGGTTTCGTTGTGAAGCACCAAGCGCCTCCATTGAATATAGGGCATTTTTGAACTAGTTTTTCAAATGGTCAATATAATTTGAATCGTTATTTCGTGAAAGTATTAACGATGTACTTCTTTGTTAATAAAAATCACATTCAAAATTTTATCAATCCTTATAAAATAAATAATATTAATTGTTTCATAAATTGACATTAGGTAGCTAGAATTTATTGTCATAATTTTTCTGCCAATAAGTATTTTTATTAATTGTTTTATAATCATAGAAAAATTTAGTTACAAAGCCGTACGGTGTAAACGTAATACTAAAGTTTTTAAAAGTACTTAAGAAGTAGTATTAATTAATTTGTCGTTTTAATTAATTTAATTTAATGCTTATTAATAAACGGTTACAGCTGCTAAAATTTGGATTAAAGCTTTTTCATGTTGTTCTGTTAATAAAAAAGTTAAAAAAATTAAGTGTTGCGTCAAACTATTTACATCCAAGCTCTGACCGTATCACGTTTGGTGCTTTCTTAAGGTTGAATTTTAAACACAGAACAAACCTCGTGCTGCGCTGTTTTTCCACTCCGTCATGTTAATAATAAACATTTTTCCCCAACGATTTTCTTACTTTGAAGAACTTCTGTGTCACCGTTAAAAAAACCCAAAAAGAGAAAGAGTATGACTCGAAGGCAAAAGAATTAAAATTAATGTGCCTTAGCAAAAATCATTAAATTTCATGTTTGCTCGTTTTGCTACGTCTGGCAGCACTGCATTTCGCCCGACAGCATCAGGTTTCGTTTCGCGATGGTTAATTGCCCGTTTTGTTTACATCGCTCATTCGTCATTCTCTTTCTCTCTCTTTTCATTCACCTGTTTTCGAGTATTATTGAATGTTTTCCTCTCAATTTTCCTCTCGCTTTACAGTGCAATTTTACTCTCTTGTGGTGGGAAAAATGGGGGAAACAACCCCAGAGTTGTGTACACCGGCGTTCTACCAGCTTGAACCACATTCTCAATGCAACAGCATCCTCAGTAAGTTCATCTTCTTTTATTCAGCTCCCCCATACTTTCGTATTCAACACAATGTTACTCTCGGTTCTGCATTAATCTCCCTTCTTTTCTGCTGATACGCAGTAAAACGCGGTTTGTTTATTTTCATCTTCACCGGTCCGGCGTCCGTATCAGTTCGGAGAATCAAAACAGGTCTCTTGGGCCGCTCGCAAGCGCGAAGAGCGAAATACTGCCATATTCGCTCCCGACAGTCGCCATGTTTGCTCCACCGCTCGGCGTGTCAGCTGTGAGTGAGAATCACTCATTCAAATAGTAGCAACCACGCACCGTTGGCGGTTAGATTGCGCCGAGACTTTCAACCGTTCGCACGTTCGTGGTTACGTCAGTTCGCGCGTCACGGTTCGCGTTTCAGTTACCTTTTACGCATCACGCCAGTGTAAGTGTTGTGCTTGTGTGTTAAATTCGATCGATTTGAAGCCGGGGAAGACGTTACAGACTATTTTGTGGGGATTTTTATTTTATTTCTTCGAAACAAACAAAAGTGACAATTTAAAACGAAACCGAAAAATCGTTATCTTGTATTTCCACGTCCAATGTAAAATGTTGTGCAAGAAGGGAAACCTTTTTCCACCGTACTCAATGGTACCGTAGCTGTTAGAACAAACATTCCAGCTGTCTGGCAAAAAAAACTGTCCTAAAGCAAAGAAATTAATATCAATTCGGTGGTAAAACTTTTCGCAACAGCATCGATATTTCGTTTCACTTTTCTTTTTCTGTGTTTAAGAGCGTTTTATTTTGCTCTACCAAAAAGGATACAGCCTGGTGGATAATCGAAAGGAATTACAGGAAACACTTTAGCCTCTGCCTATCAGGCGGTTTATTTCCCGCACTTCCTTTTTTTTCCCCGCATACCCTGTCCCAACCATTAGAACAATTCGTGGTCACACACAACAACAACAAAAAAAGCTCCAAGGTGGAAAAGTTTCGACCCCACCGAACCGAATCGTCACCCGGAACATGTACTATTTGGGTGCGCGTTTGCATTATTAGCATGGAACGGTCGGCGAAAACTTTCGGCCCACCGTTTACTTATTCATAAATTTGTGCGCGTTAGCAAAGATTTGCTTCAAGTTCCACACGGTCCGGTGTCTACTAAAATCAGTGATTACGGGAGGAATAAAAGAAAGAGAAAACAAAGCGAAAAAAAAAATCTTCCACATTGTGACTATCGGGATGGAAAAAGACGTCCGTTGCGACCATGGCGATGGTGTGCCTTCATGCTGAAGATTTTCGCGAAAAAAGTGAACGTAGGGAGTGTGGGCCGTACCCAGGAAAAAATCAAAGCTTTATACACTGGTAGTGATTTCCTGGCAGGCCCTTCCGAAGGCTGGAACAGTAATAGTGGTAGTAGTAGAACGTTCCCTTAATGTTTAAGTGAGATTGTTGCGTACTGCTTGATCAAGCCCGATCGACGGCAGCGAAAAACCGATAAGAGCATGTGTGCGTAGCAAATGTCGGCTGGTGGCAGAGCATAATAGTGCGTGTGTGTTTGAATTTCGGTCGTTAATGTTTATGACTCAGCGAAGCACATGTACAGCGTTTGTGCCCGAAGCTACCAAAAAGCGTAAACGGGAAGGAAACATTACACCTGCGCTGGACGTACGTGTGATCCTGGACGCCGGTAAATGGAACCGAGGCTTGCTGTAGCAGAAAAGAAGAAGCGCGGAAAAGCAAAAAAAAAAACGCCCAAACGAATCAAATATTAAAACCTCACTTATACAGGCCCACCCCACCAAAACACTCTTCAGCCCTGTCTTCCTTTTGGGAGCTATTTTTGTTTGGAGTGGCATTTCTGTTCAATATCATTGCTATTGGTGTGATGGTTTTTTTGGTTGCGTTTCGTTTTTTCAACCTTCTGGTGAATATACGATTTTTCTTTTTATGTTTCACGCGAAAAGTGTACGATACGATAGCTTTCCGTTTGTTTTGATGGGTTTGAGCGGATGATGTGAGGAAAACGCGTACAATTCCTTTTAAAGTATTCGATTTTAACTTATTTCGTAATAGAAATGTGTGGACAACGCTTGCTTGAGTTAACTGAGCTTTGTGTGATTGAAGACCACGTGAAAATGTACGATTTCATACTCTGTGTGGTAATTAGTATTATATATTAATTTATATTTTCTTAAACAGCGCTTCTTGATTAGAAGCAAGTGACAGTTGTGTAATTAGTGTGTGAAGAAAATTAAAGGAAAAAACTTACTGAATATTTTTTTAATCGTGCTCATGGTGAAATGGAGTAACTGCTTGCATTGAACATTTGGTAAGTGTATCACAATTAAGTTTTATAAACACTCTTTGTTCTTTGCCTAAACGTTTATCTTAATATATTGAAGATACTATATTGTTAAAAAACTATTATGTAGCGTTATTACGAACATAATTTGGTATTCATATACGCCCTTAAAACAACACGAAGCACAATTTTTTTAAATAATGTTTGGTGAAAAATAATTTCCCGAGTTACACGAATAATACGATCTAGAGAAATTTGGAAGTCTAATAACGTTTGACATGCGGCTTATGCGGGTTTTCTGAAGATAATATTTTATCCTTACTTTTTTCGACATTTTCTAACTTTCAAATAAGTATTACCATTTTGTATATATTTCAATCAAAAAATGTTTTAATTTAAAATTTTCCTTTTCAACCCATAAACTGGCATAACCGCATTACAAATGTATATTTTACCCGGGTAAGTGATTATAGAAGTAAAAGGTTAAAAATTTGAGTATCAAAAAACAAGAAGATGGAGAATTTTCAAATTAAAAAAATTTAGGAACTAGTTTTTAAACGATTTTAAAATTTGAAGTCTATACGACAATTGATACATAAAAATGTATTTCCTACCCGTGTAGGTGATTATTGCAGTAAAGAAGTATTTTCGGTTATTGAAACAAAGATCAAAAACTCATTTAAAAAAACTACAAACTGTCATAATTGCAAGATTTCCGGAGAAATCGAAACCGTGCTTTAAACAATACTTTATTGTTTATAGCAAAAGATTAAATTATAGCAGTATAATTGTATGGAAGATATTAAACAAAATGATTGCTGCGAAAGAAGCTCTAAATTACAATATCAATCCGCACGTAAATCAATAAGATTCTAATCATCGTCAGCAGCTATCAGTTCGCACCGTGTTGATGGATTCGTAGCATGAATTTAAAATTCATTCTGCTAAACCCAAAACCACACCTTCTGGCGCGGGTACGGGCTCAAAACAAAGGATGAACCTTTTCGTCGAATGCCGTATCCCTTTTCAGCCCAACATCTCCGGAGCCCTACTTCGCGCATAAATCTTACGCTTCCCTTACGCTAAAAGCCGCACGCACAAACGTTACACATTTTCTAGCGCACTTGTGCTTCCGTCACGATTTAAATGTAACCGAACGTTCTTTTAATGAATTATTAATGACGAACGGTAAGAGATGGTGACGGTTGGAGCGCGGCAATCCCCGTAAGCAAATCGGGAACCATCAGCGTTTCCCGCGACCAGGTTTGCCCTTTTTCTGCCCACACCCGTGTTGGGCGAAAAGTGTTGGCGAAAAACATGGCGCACTTGCCAATATGGAAATGATCACCCAAAACCAGCCACAGCACATTCAATTAGCCTGCGTCAGCGAACGCATCGCTCGCATTCTTTCCTGGGTTTGGGATTTCTGCACCATTTACTACCCGGTAGTATACACTGTTTGAGTGTATTCGGTGAAATTAGCTACAAAACCAAATTTTTAGAAACCATCTGCCGGACTGAATATCGGTACGATAGGGGTTTGGAAGAGGTGCGGATGAGATGGGGCAAGTGGCAACAAAACCGCAGCGGTTCGGTTGTTGATTGAGATGTTTTTCGCTAAATTAAGCGTAGCTAATTATGTGCTGCTGGCATCACGGGAAAGCATAATTATGCGCCACTGTTGACCAACAATACCGCACCGTAGAAAATTTCATACAATTTCATCCTGCATCTTTTGAGCTGAAAGTATTGTAATAATAATGAATGTAATATTTGATGCAACTGTTCACTCCAATAAAGCTTGAATAGAATTTAATTTTCCAGTTGACTCATCAGTAAAATAAGGAACGTTAGGTATTGTACTTGTTTAGAACCATCCACAAAGAAAATCGCTGGTATACTTATAACTATCAGTGTTTTATTTTCACGATCACTGGTTATCTTTCTTTTATTTATTATTACAAAGATACCCTTTCGAAGGCATGCCTCAATAAAAAATAGGCCTTGTTGGGTCCCTAGCTTTACTTCAAAACATAATGTTCTTACATAAACGATTTTTTTACCACTGGGATCTGGGATCTTTCCCCACAAAGTCCCTCGATAAATGATCTAGCACTGTATGGGGGATTTTGACCCCAAAGGTAATAAGCTTGCTACGGTTCCAGTGCGTGCCTCAATAAATGGTGAAAATATCGCACCTTTCAGGGAATCGACACTTCACTCGACAAGAGGAAAAAAAAAAGTATCTTCTAGGCCTCTTCTCATTCGCTTTTTGTACGTACCGGCCGGAAAACGTTCCCATTTTTCCCGGGAAAACGGTTCCTCGAAATGGGGTTTTTTTTCGTTCAATATTTTTATGAAGCTCCCACTTCAAAAGGTTCCATTCCATCCATGTTTTCCCCCTCATCATTCGTCGCAAATGTCCTTCAAAAGCACGCGAGCACCGGGAACATCCGGTGTACGGATGACTGGACGCATAAAGAAAGCATAAAGAAAGCAACAACGAAAAAAAACAGCCGTTCAACTTACCGATGGATTGATTCGCAGGACAGCGATACCCTACCACATGCTCGGGAATGGGCTTTGTTCTACATTTCGTCGAATGGTCGCCATTTTTTTCTTCCTTCCCCCTGATTATGCAACCGGAGGCACGCAGAACGGCCGTGAAACCAGCACGGAAACAGTGCGCACGAATTACAGTTTCCGGACGGCTGGTCAACATGAATGCCATCCGGCACGGTGTCGGATTTTGCGCCAGTTCCGTTCCGGTGTGGTAGTGAGAAAACAGCATCGGTAGAGATCAGCTGGCGATAATCCTGTTATCGGTGAATTTCGGCTCGATGGTGCTTCGGTGCCAGAAAAATCAATAAGGAACCTGGCCTCCGGCACGCAAGGAGGTTCTAGAGGAGGCAAAATATTGGTCAGATAGCTGATGGTTGGTTTCATTGCCCCCTGCCAGAGAAAAAGGTGGCAATAAAAGGCGGCGATCGAACGCAGAAGGTAGTAGTGTAACGGTCGGAAAATGATGAAGCTCGTCGATTGGTCGTATTACATTTACTTCCATTCGGCACCAGTTCGGAACTAGTTTGGGTGCCGTTTGGAGAGTTGGAGAGTCGGAGAAGCAAATAACTCTATTCGCAGGATTAACTGTCGAGTGGTTGTCATCGAACCGTGAGCGAGCGGTTTCGGGATTAACCGACACAATCTACCGATACGGGAAGTGGGGCTTCTGGCAAGGGATGTCGTAGAAAGTTGCTTCCGTGATAGATCATAGTGAGAAGCGAAAATTAAAGCTTATCGTTGGTTGTCTTTGGCCTTCGAGCACGATTAAGGTTTTAAATCTTCATTTTCACTTGATGGACAACTTTTGGAGGAGGACATATTTGAAAATATAATTGGATAACATAAAAACATTAATATTTGTATCCCATATTATTTTAATTCTAAAAATATCAAGTTAAAGATGAAATGGAATCTATTGGCTCAAACTGTTTATAAACTAGCCAACCAACGATGGTCGTCTATTGTGTTGTCCAGTTTGAAGTAAAACCAGACCTGTACAAATTTTGAAGTGTCCTCAAACAGCAGTTAGAAAGTAAAACCACTGTTGGACTACTTGAAGAGTTTATGTAGTAGATTTGGGGATACTAACATTGATAAGCTATTAGAGTAGATAACATTAATATTTATACATTAATAGCTACATCATTGAATGGTAAACAACGTGTCACATTAAAATCAGAATCATAGAATTCTGGAATGTCCTCAGTTATCAACTAAGAAAAAAGATCATTGTTAGGCTACTTGAAGAGATACTGTATTAGGATTAGGAGATACTCGTATTTATAATCTTCTTTAGATAATTACGGAAACATGTATTGATATCCAATTAGTCGAATATTAAATACGTTTACAGAGGAAAAATCTCACATGGATGAATTCCTAACAGTTTCCAGATAGCATTCAAGAAATAAGACCACTAATGGACTACAAGAAGAGTTGCTGTAGTAGATTTATACACTTTTGATGATACTAATGTAAACATTACTATATTGATATCCACATAATCCAATGTAAAATACACGTTCCAAGAAGGAACTAACTTAAATGCATTCCGAAGTGCCCTTAAGTAGTTAAGTTAAGTTGAGTTAGTTAAGAAGGCTTTTGGATATACTAACGAAAACATTTCATTTCAAATTATAATAATAATACATAACCAATACATAATCAATTCCAAAGAAGAATCTCACTTAGATGAAAACTGGATGGTTTTCAAATAACAGTTAATAGGAAACTTAAGTATTAAACCACAGCAAAAAGTATGTAGAAAGACCACTGTTATACTACTATCGGACAAAGAGTTTAGAGAAATATCTACTTATAATCTCTTGGACATACTAACCTAAACCTATCTTTTTGTATCCTTATAATCGAATATTAAATACGTGCTCTATCTGAGGAACATTCGCACTTGAATGAATCCTGGAGTGTCCTCAAAGAGTATTCAAAAAGTGAGACCATAGTTGACCAGAGTTAGAGATATTAGCATTTATAATTATGTTAATATTGATTTCCGTATTGTCGAATATCAAAAAAGTGCTACTACCAGAGGAAGAACCTCACTTGAATGCATCCTGGAGTGTTTTAAAATAACAGTTAAGAAAAGCTGCATCATTCGGACTACTAGCTATTTATATTCTTTTGGAGATACTAACGTACACATTTTTATTGTAAACATGCTTATCCAAACGGTCGAATATTAAATATAAGCAAGCAAAGGTGATTATATAGATCGATACGAGTATTTCAAAGAGTGAATATATTTCCTGATGGCAACAGATTATGAGTCTGCAAATGAAATACGATGTTCAAACGCCGCGCCTTATTTTTCCTTATTAAAAAGAATGCGATTTTGCTTCATAAAGAAGACTACCTGAAGAGGTATAATATGGTCTGGAAGTGCACTTTCAATTACTGATATTGAAACTAGACTACTGCTAACGAAACTGGATTATCCTTGCACATTTCTGTCCTTCGCTTCTTGCACAGAGATATGGCAAATGGTGACTCACTTCATCCCTTCGTATGATTGACACTGATTGATTGGCCTCGAAGCAGTATGATATATTTATAAAGTATAATCTTTTTTTCTAAATCTCATTCCGATGCCTCATTCGAGTGGGCTAATAATTTTAATGGAACACTCTTGTCATCCGTGTGCCAGCAGCCACCAGGCCGGTACCAGTAAGCCCCTACTGCTTGACCGGATGCGAGGCAGCGGCACGGCCATCTTCGCACGTGTGCTTCATGATATCCGTGCGAAGACGCCGAATCGATGAAAATCCATCGTGCCCCATTTTCCCCGAAGGCTTAACCTTCAATCAGGCCAATATCTCCACCGGGAGCCGTTAGAAAAACACATAAACCTTCCTGATGCCCCGAGCGGGCCGGGGCAAATCAGATCAGTTGATCTGATCAGGAGTCTTTTCTTCCATTTTCTTTACGTCGCGTGCGGATACGGAGAAAATGGGAAGTGAGAAAAAAGGAGGGAAAGAAATCAAACGCGCCACAAAGCGGACGATGGTGCGCTATTTGTTGCGAGCGGAAAGTCCATCCGGAAGGATAATTTTCTGCCATTTCCAATCGGATCTGCTTCCTACTCGTTAGCTCTGGAGACTGTCAGGCTGTTTCCCCGCGTACCAACTGAGAACATGTTTGTGTGTGTGTAAAAGGGGATGATATCTTGCGTGTATCCTAGTTCGCAACAGTTAAACTGAACTCCTCCAGGGGGAAAAGCATACTTCCGCAGTTTGCCAATACTCATCAGCCGAGAGGGACTCGGAATCAAGTTTTGCGGTTCCTCTTTTCATCGTGCCCGCTGTTCGGAGAAGGAATTGAAATTTTGATTTCCAAAGATTACCTCCTTCATCGCTTTGTTGTCCGTCGCACCACTCGAACGGAAGTTGTTTTCTAACACGATGGCTTTCGAGCCCTGTCGTTTGTCAATCGGTCGGACCTTTTGCATTGCTTCTGATTGAAGTTCAAAGATCTGTCCATCCAATCAGTGGTCCTCGGCGGATCCTTCGCGTCAGAATGTGGTGTGTGCGGAATGCTTTCACAACTCTACAGTGGCGTGGACCTAGTGATTATCGAACCGTTCTACATGTGAACGTGGACAGCATTTCTTGCCGCTTCTTGTAGCTGCATCAGCTGGCAGTGGTGTCTAATTTCAAAACCGTTCCGTTTGCCGAGTAGCGGGGTTTGTCTCGATCACTGTTTGTTTGGCGAAATGGTACCGTCCGACAGTGCTTAACGCTGACATCCGATG
Organism: Anopheles minimus; assembly: GCA_000349025.1. Taxonomy (NCBI): domain Eukaryota; kingdom Metazoa; phylum Arthropoda; class Insecta; order Diptera; family Culicidae; genus Anopheles; species Anopheles minimus. The sequence goes on along the minus strand of KB663611.1, from coordinate 669,061 downwards.
GTGGCGGGTTGGGCGAAATGCTGGGAAGGAACAGGAATACATTAACAAATAACCAGCGGCACTCGGTTGCTGTTGTCCGTGTGGCATCGTTCGCGGGACATGCTTACCGTGTTCGAAATTCGTCACACGCCGAAGACACGGTTCTAGCTTGATGATGAATGTTTTATGTCACTTTGCATGGACAGAATGTTTGCATGGCCGCCGGCCGTGGCCCTAGGATCGCATTCCGAACTGATAGCTTCGGAATTATGCAATCAACAATCTTCAGCAGTCTGTGAATCCATAACTATGAGTATTCAAACACTGAATTAATATCAATTACTTAGTAGCTCGTACAACATTAAGCGCAAATAGGGGGCATTCAGCTCTAGTCACACAGGGTAGAAAGTATGAAAGATATTGATTAAATTGTTTCACTGTTAAGTTTGTTACCATTTACGACATCTTTTCTGTTAAGCTTAACTCACTTATTTGAGAGTGAGCCGTCGAGTGTCTATCAAAAGACCATGCTTAATAATGCAGCGCCTAGGATGGATACAGCTGATGTCCTTCTTAACTACCTTTACCGGGTACCTTTCAAGGGTCACTCTTTACCATTTATTTTCTATCACTTCACGTACCGAATAGCCGAGGATAGAATAAAGGCAAAAAAGATAGATAGGCCGGTACCGACAACAGCTTGCTTGCAAATACGATAATTAAATTCTGACCAAACCAGTTTCTCCGCCGAGACCATGCTGCTGCTGGGGGGCCGCACTAGTCCTGGTTCTGGTGTTGGAGGACACACCGAAGTCGGTTGTTCTTTGGCACGTTATTAGGTTATGGGAAAGGGAGCGCCTTAAGTCTTTTATTCCTGGCTTTACTGAGCCCCCGTTTTTGCCTTGAGCAAGGGAACCAGAAACATTGAGCATGGGCTTAGACGACTGAATATACTGTACACACTTTATGTATCGTAAGAACATCTTTGGATTACTTCTGTGGAGTTGGATTTCTTTTCCGAGAGCCTTGAGCAATAATGTTTGAATATAAACTACATTATATTCAAACAAAACACAAAAAACTAAAGATATATAAGATAAGCTTAAAGTTGGAATAACTTGAAGTTCGTACGTTACCCTCAACGGGTTCAGAAGATCGAAAATGGTCGTGTTACGCGCGATACATCGTCAGCTGTGTTGGCATGTGTGCGATGTGTTACATTACATTTTTGCCACCACACCGATCACTTCACCAAACTCCCGTCGGACCATCAGGGGTGCTTGTGTGTTCAAGGTTAATCAATCCACAGTACCGACAGATGATCGTCACGGTCCCTCGGTGCGGTGGTGTTGCGCGATTGTGAAGTAGACATCCCCACTTCACACTGGTTAACTCCATCGCACGCACACACACACACACGTACCACATCGCATTACACTGAATGTTGTTCAACAAATTGTATAATCATCTGGTGGTCCCGGGTGGTCTGGCAAGAAAAATCAGCACCAGGGAAAGAAAAAGGGAAATTGAATACGCAGCCGAGCGTGCACGACTCCCAACCCACTCGGACGCGTGCTGTAAAGTTTAAGTTCAAGTTCAATTAACTCATGTCAATTACATTGATGATGGAAGTGGGGGGAGTCTTTTTTTTGAAGAGCTTAATGTGACTCACCATTAGGGTGTGGGGAACGCTACAAGTTATGTGGGGTAGGTTTTTGGACTTTTGGGTATGCTCCTCAATCCTTTCACTTATACCGAAAAAAAAGAAGAAATCAAAGTTACTGGTGGTTCGAGGTAATTATTTCCAAGTAAGTAACTTCACTGCGCTGGGGGATTATTTTAACATTTAAAACGATTTCAAATGGAGAAGAGCAATTTTACCGAAAGGCTACAGTCTCCAAAGAAATGTAAAAGTACTTCCTTTGATGCAGCTCATTGGGTTTTCCTTAAGATGGTAATGTTCCAAATGTTCCAGAATTACTTTGCGTGCTCAGTGTGGGATTTCCGAGAGCGAAAACTTCCTTTCCGAAGAATTAGCTAACGCTAGCTAGCGATATTTATCTGCTTTCTGCAAACTGTCCGGTTCAGTGTGGGTTCTTCGGAAACTGTCTAGTCATTGCGGAGAGATCTCAAACCCATATGAGAACACACCTGAACGCTGGAGTTGTAACATGGGTTGTCTAACCGTGGCGGAGTACAGAACAAACGCCCAAAAGCTAAACCAGACCGGTACAGCAACCATCTTGCTCAACCTTTAATATGTCCAACCCTGGGAGGTTGATTTCTAGCCGATGACTTTCCACTTTTGTACGCCGGTTGGCAAACAAGTTAGTGGAAATCCTTTACCATTCCGGGGGTCTCTGGATGCGGCGATGGGCCAGTATCGCTACGACCTGATCTGATGGCCGGCAGTAATGGTGATGGTGGTGTCAAAAAACTTTGCTTCCGATACCCATCAAACCATGGGCGAGTGTGTGCCGTCTTAGAATTTCGTCGTATCTCTTCCTCTGAAACTCCCGCTCTAGGTATAGAGAAACGGGTTCATGCTGTCGTTTTGTTTGGTTTGGCCAAACGGAACCTTTTTTTTACGTATCCTTTCCCCTCCCTGGTGAAGATTATCCCACTCGACCCTCGGGGTTGGACAATGCTTCTTAGTAGCTCCTGGCAGCTGACTATCACCGTGCCGGATTCCCTACCAAAGGGTCTACCAATTTCGGGTGGATTTTTTGGGGAATCGAAAATAAAGATATATTTTTTTCCTACACGGTAAGCCCTTCCACAAGATATTGGGTATGGATCCGGTTGGTGATAATGATGCTGCTTCTCAACGGCACTGACGACAGGATATTAGACGTTAGACCGTCTGTTGCCATTAGGAAGGATGATGTGTTTATGATGTGATCGGATTCTCGGGAGGAGTCAGGTGTTTGGACAATCATCAGTAGTAGATTTACTTCTGCATTCCAAAATACACGTGGAAAATATTCGATAGGCAATATTAATTTGTATAATAGTACATAAACTTGATCTTGTTGTCATATATCATATAGCTTTTTCAATGCGACAGTTTGTCGCTTGCACGATGTATTTCATTCCACCGAACACGCACAACTTCGCACAGAACCTATTCCTGCCATGGTCCCGAATGACTATGGATAAATGGCTTCATTTGGTCATCTCATTAGCGATTGCTACCATTGCACGGCACATTAGCAACTTTGACAGTTTCGCTATTCATCACTGCCAAAAGTTCGGCAGGTGTAGGTTTCGGGCGGTTCCGGTGTTTTTGGAAGTCGTTAAGGATCGCAAGCCAACTAGTACCGCTAACGAGACCGCTCCGGACAATGCGTACCATTGGCCGCCTGTTGATGACCGGCCATCCATTTCTTCTGCCGTTTCGGTGGGTTTATTAGCGTTGATTGAATTCCGCCGTAACGCAACGCCGTATCCGACGTACCGACGATGCGTATCATCGTGCCCTGAACTTGTTGGCTCACGGTGACGACTGTGCCTGCAAACGAAAGTTGTTGTAAAATTCTTGCGCCCAAAGTTTTACCACCAGTTTGACATGGTTGCATGTTAATGAAAACCCCGTTCATGCGTTCGTAAGCTTCAACGCATCCTCCTTCACGGTAGAGTTGTCTCTCGACAACATTCTCCGATGTCTGTCTTGCGACAGATTTCTGCACACTCGGTAACCTCGCCACGTGCGTTCCAACTGCTGGGCTGGAGATGATTTCTTTTTTTGCCGACTAAAGTTACAACAGAGTGTGAACAATTTTTCGGATTATGGTACCGCAAAACGAAACCCGACAAAGAAAATACCACTCGTTTTCGGTTGAAAATTGCTAGAACATTGGAAATTGCTGCGTACACTCCTGGCACAATAATGCAGCCAACTTCATTTCGCAGCCGCGCGGCTAAAAGAATGCGTAATCAGCACGAAATTAGCGAAAGCTGCTGCAGAAAGGTGCAGATGTGGTGGATATTGGGCTCCCTTGTTCGGAGCGTTGTTTTGGGGCGAATTCTTTGGGTATACTTTACCGCAGCGGAACACGGAAGGCGAGCCAGCCAGTTTCTCGATCCTTAGTAATTAAGTTCTGATTCGGCCTCCTCTTTTCTCGGTTGTTTGGAGTGTGGGGATGGCCCCCAAAGTTTGCGCGTTAATTTTTCCGGCATGGCATTCGGGCGAACAAGCATAAGTAAGTTAATCTCAGCATACTTTCTGCCGCCCGGTACTGGCTGATTAGCATAATTTTGAATAGCGAATGGCACTTTATGGTGTCTTTTTCAGCGATTTTTGTTTCGGTGTTTATATTTTTTGGCGGAGTTCTTTTTTTTACCGTTACATCTGGAAGTCTTGAAGGGCTCTGTGGAGCACAGAAAAAAGGGATGTTTTTTAAATAAGAGTTGGGATAGTAGTCTGGTTGGTAGGTTTTGATAAGAATTACATCCAAAATTATTTTCTTTTTTGTAAGTTTTCCATACCAATAGGCAAGTAGTACGAAAATGCTGGCTCAGTTTCTATCCTTCGGCGTAAGCGAGAACCCACCAAGGCGTCCGATTGAGTTTCGTCAAATCGAGTTCTTCCAGCCCTGTAGAGTTCGAAACGCAGAGAGCAAGAAACAGAATTAAAGAAAAAAAAACATACATACACACGGTCCCATGGGGGCCGGTTTGGCAAGAATGGTTCAGTGACCTTTCCGGTGTTTCGTCGAACCGGTCAGTTCTTTTTGCCCCGTATCAACCCCCCCTCCCCCTAACCCCTCTTCAGTATGGATGAGACCGCAAATGGATCCCTACACGATCTTGCGATGGTTTTATAATTTTGTTTTCTTAAGGTGCGTCTCATGGGCGGCTCTGTCTTCTCTGACCGCGCTTGGACGCGTTCCTCCCATTCGTCCTCCCCAAGGGTGATTTCTCACTTAGAAGCCATCGACGGGGGGTTAATCACATGTTATTTTAGCGACCGATACAGGTTGTTGCCGTTCGTATTTCGTGTTTCGGTGCGACGGTTTCTGATCCAGAATCGGCTGATGAAGTTTGGAGTTCAGGTTGTTCACACTATCATGGTGTTGTGATAGTGCTAAAGAACTTACAAGCTCAGGAGTTGTATTACACTAATAATTTCCTGTATTTTATTCGCCTGGAACAGACTGAATTGATTTTTTAACATTTGCCAATGATTAATGCTTCGGTATTTGAAAAATTCTTCAACATACAGACAACTGGAATCATAGAGAAGATACTCCACGTCCACACGGCTTTTTGCAAGCTCATCGAAATTATTTCCTCCAATTTAAAGAATTCAGTACGCAAAGGTACCCGCATTACCAACAGCAGCCTGGAATGAATTATGACACCGATGAACCGTTCCAAACTGCTTTGAAATCCGGTACCGTTGAAGGTAAAGCCTCCGAACAGGAGATTCCGCCTAAAGAAAAAAAAAAGATAGGGGACCTATCAATCAAACATAACAATAATAATGATGTCTCATCATTCACGTTGCATTAGCAACCTCATCCGGTAGAAATAAAGCTGCGAATTATGTCAGAGCACGAGTGTTTTGACATGTTTGTGAATTGTGGAAGGGATGGAATTGCTGCTGTTCCGGTTTTGGGGTTTGGTACAGTAGTAGCGATATAAAATGTCTGGACAACTTTAGCGCTTCTCTTATAGATAGGATCTATTTATGTTTTAGGAAGGTATTTTTATAATAATTATTTTTCCTAAGATTAGTAAATAAATGTTTAAAAACACAATAAAAAAAATCTTTGAATAACACTATTAAAAATTTATGCACATTTCCCTACTTAATATTTAATATGCAAGGCGCCAAACTTTTATTGGAACTTTACTTCATTACCAAAAATAGCATAAAACTTTTATAGAGTCATCTCGTTCCCCCTTAGAACAGCTGCACCATTTTCTAGCAATTTTAAATTTTATTATAATTAGATCGCCACACAAGAGTCTACCCTCCTGTAAAGATTATTATGCACCGAACGTGTCACATCGAGCAGGTTGGTTCATAATTTAATCCGGGAATCTTAATCTACTCCGCGGAAATGGGGGGCAAAAAACATGAGCCAGGATTCAGAAGGCTACACCGACCGTATATACCTCTTAACGGTCAAGCTTAGCATGCTGACAAAAATGAGCATTAGTGGCGGTTGGGTTTTGCGGTGGGAAAGGAGTTCTTCATTTCTTCTCGCTCCATCTCCAACTCCCATCGTTTCGTTGTTTTGTTGGAGTGTTATATTTTTTGCCTTCCTGCATCCAGAAAAGCGTGAAAAACTCCCCATTCGCAATGGGTAAAAACCCATCAAACTCAGACTCGGACTGACGGTTTGCCAGCAGCTGCGTGAGGATTTGATTCCTTACCTTAATAAATTTCAACCCAACGGTGTTAAACCTTCTGCCGGGATAGTAAATGACCACAGGATATTCTAAGCGCCGGAAGGTAATGAAACAACACACACACAGAGAGTAGAACGCCCTTTTCAACATCAGCAGAAGAAGACAATTGTGCTGGAAGATGGAACAAGACCGAAGAAGAAGTGAAATTAAATTATGCAACGGATCTTGCAGCTTCCATTCAGTTGACATTTCCATTTTATTCCATTCCTTGTTGGGTGAGGCAAGCGACAAGGAATCAATGGGTGGTAGCGTACAAAACCGGAAGGTACGGCCAAATGCTTCACTTCGGTTGGGTGAAAGTCCAGCGTTTCTTTTTTTTTTCTTTTGCCGCCACTCATACTCAACTCCACCAGAACGCTTTCCATTCTGGACAGACAAAGAAGAGTTTTTCCCCGATCTTTCCCTCTCCCTCTCTCTCTCTCTCTTTAAGGCACCCCTTCAAACCGTCGACAAATGGAGCATGGATTCGGTTCTTCGTTCCGGTGGCTGGAAGTGTCGTTTACGGAAGTGGAGTCTAAAAGTTGGATCCCTTTTGCTGGAAATCCACTCAATGAAACAAAGAAAATGATGATAGATAACGATCTACGTTCTTCGCATTTTCCTCCGTCTGCGGCCACAATTTTCCTCCTCCACCATGTTCCCTTGTGTGCCGCACATGGCTTTCGGTGGGGCGGGATTTTCAAAACGCCTTTTTCCAGCTTTCGCTGTTGATACACACAGTGGCGTTTTCGATTTCCTCTCGACAAGTGGTCCAGCTTGACACAGACACCGAGACCGGCCGATATCCTTTATTCCATGCTTACTGGTGGTTCCGAGACGGTTGGACTGTAGTAGGTTTTTTTTTCTGTTTCTCGTATATCCCCTTTTGCAACACTGTTGCCTGTTGGGCCGGCAACGAAACTCCTTTACGCACATATCTACCGCACGGAGATGGGCAGCGGCACACGGTAGAGTGAACATGAATCAACCATCTCCAAATACCCAAGGGTTTTTGGGGCTGCTTGCTGGTCTAATGTATTTTTTTCTTCTCGCTTGCGCTGGACTGGCTTGTGATGGACTGCGGAATAGATGTGCGATGAAGCTTGAAGCACATAGCATCAAGTTGTGAAGAACCCCAACCTGCAGGAAATGGAACATTGAAACGTTCCAGCTATCTTGCACTAAAGGCGAAACCGGGGAAGTCATTTGTTGGGGACGGTATTTGTAGGAGCGTGTGTGCGTGTTACGGAGCGTCCGGAACGAATTAATTTAGTGCTGACCTAAAGCTCCGAATATAATTTCCATCTACATAAATACATAATGTACCGCAAACCGGCCGTTGGTTGCGGTCGCTTGGTCACTGCCGAATGCCATACCAGCCACTCGGGTTCGCTCAGGTGACCTGGAGGAGTAGATCGTTACCGGACGTGGTGAGCATGTCTAGGCGCACAGGTGCATATTTTTCCGGCCACATTGCTTGTTCACAACCGTGCTCGTTCGGATGCTCCAACACCCTCTGAATTGTGTATTGTGCTTCTTGTTTTATGCCACCCAAATGTATCTATATCAGCTACGACGAGTACGTGTCTGGTCTAAATGTAATGTCGTTTTTCTGTGGCATGGTTTTATTTGTTTGTTTACAGTACCAACATCAAGGGACTCATACATTGTGCATACGATTTATTATAATGCATACATTTTGTGGTACAATAAACTAGTAGTTAAAGCTTTTATGGTGATAAAACTATTTAGTCAAATTAGATTATTGTTCTATTTGAAAAAAAATAAGAGTTAAAACTTTGATAGTTGGTATTATAACTAGGTTTGAAGTTGATGGTTAAAAGTTATAGTAGTTGCGGCTAAATCTTGCTTACTTACTTACCTATCCGGCACTACAACTGCTTCACAGTCTTCGTCTGCTGCAGGAGTCCTCTAAGTCGCTCACGCCATCGCTCCACCTCAGTTCGTGCCTTCCACGTCTCATCTGTCCATGCGGACGGTAAAACAGGCTAGGTCCTCCGGTGCCATTCTCATGGCATGACCAACTCACCGGAGCCTGGCGTGTCTAATTCGGTCCTCGACAGTGAGTTCATCTTACAACTAATAGAACTCGTCATTACAGTTGCTCCTCCATTGTCCTTACACACATACGAAGAAAATATCAAGTTTAGTACATTGGTTCGCCGATTATCCGGGCGTTACTAAGTCAGATGTCGGATTATCCGTGCAACTTAAACATGACAGCTCCATAGGAGATTTTTCAACTCATATTTTGACATAGAATAAAGGATCCATTGGTGAATAATACTTCTTCTTCTTTGGCCTAACGACCTACTCGGTCATGCCTGCCATTTCTGGCTTACGAGACTTATTAATACCACGTAGTTGGATAGTCAGTCCTCACTACGGGGGGAACGATCCGGATGGGATTTGAACCCCGGTCCTGCCGTTTAAGACCGGTGCCGCTTATCTCCTCGGCCACCGGACCGCCCATTGGTGAATAATAGCATATGCTAAAATTTTATCTAAAATTACCGATTTCTTTTTCATGAATAAACCACAAAGTAAAATTATCCCGGGTACCCAAAAACAGCTTCTCTCAGCAGATATTATTGTATTAAAACCATTAATAATATTTATAACCACATCCCGAAGTACCCATCATCCGTACTGTTCGCTCATCCGGTAATGTCCCGACAAGCTCAGATAGTCGACGTTCTATTTTTTTATACACTACTGTTCTACTATTTAGTACACTATAGAACAACAAATTTTTAATGTTTCTGGGTATTTTGCAAAAGTTTATTTGATTAAATTTTAATATTAATATATTTAATATTTAATATAAAACTTCTATAAACCCTCTTCAAAACGCGTACAGCTTTCATGCTCACCAATAAAAAGCGTTCTGTGTCTAACTTTTAACATCCTCTCTGTGGATTTGTCATTTTATACCGGTTATTGTCTGTTTTTTTGCCCCTTAAGCAAGACTGAAAAGAGATACAAAAAATGTAATAAGTCTACCATCCTTTGCGCAGCGAAATTGCTCAACAAAATTGAAATCAAATTCAGCTCCTTTCCCCGTAACGGCGTCACACTTGACCGGAAATGATCATAACGCGCCGGAAGGGTTGTGACATCACGGCAGAGCGCAATACGGTGTTGGAAAACAAGAAACTCGCACACACACACACACACAAACACAGTTGACCGGTTTTTGCCGGACTGACGATGGAAAATAAATCACACAAAAAGTGTCATAAGGTGAGTTGGCCAGCCATCGTTTGCTCCGGGGCGGAAAACGGTCAACCATTTATCAGTAGCCACCGTTTGCGCGAAGACCGCACATGCAAGAAGAAGACATTTCGAAAGGAAAGCGTAAACGAGCGTAAACAAAAAAAAGGGGAGTTGGGAGGGAAATTCCCCCGGCAAAACGATGAGCTTTTCATTTAGTGTGAGAAAAATAAAACTTCCAAAAGACGAACCCCAACCCGTCTCCTGGGGATATCGGGTTTTTTTTTTGCTGGCCGGAAAGTTTCGGCTCGCAAGGATGCAATGGCGCCGGCGAAACAAAATCCCTCCCCATGGAAACCAATTAACCTTTGACCTTGTTTTGGTGGTTCGGATCGTCCGGTAAGGGAGAACAGCAACAAAAAAAAGGGATCTAGCGGCCATTTTCACACTCGCATTACATCGACCGAAACGGCGTGTCAGGTTTCGGGCTTGGTCGGCGAAATGGTACACCTCTTGAAGACGCACGTCGGTTCCGTGTCCCTGGAGAACACGGCTGAGGACGCTCGATCCTGGCCAATTGGTCCAATGGTACTGCCGTGGCTGGTTTCTCCGAAAAGCGAAAAAAAAACATGGAAACCGTGCGCCACTCGACGCGGGTGCCGGACTTTCGGGTTGCTTCATTCTCATCAACCCGGAGCATTTTAATTAAATTAGCATCCAGACAATCGCTTACGGCATTCGCCTGTCAACCTTGCTCTCAGGGGGAGAGTTGACTTTCCCGGCAGCGTGAACCAAACTCGGACGATTCGAAGGCGAATTCCAAACATCAGGCAACCAAACCCGCCATTCGTGGGCTAATTCTTCTTCGTGAGGCTTCGAGGATCGGTAAGGATACTCCGGACAGACAGGGACAGCTCTCTCCTTTTCCGCTGCTGCCCTGGAAATGTTAGTCTAGTTTTTCGTTCGCGTATTGTGTTGAGTTTTAATGCACTGTTTTTTTTTTTTGCTGTCCGATGAGCGTTATCCAAACGATGCACACGAGTGCACTAAAATCTGTTCAAGCGCAAAGGAACCAGTCAGTCAGTGCACCGGGCCATCGTTGATGGAAGTTGCACGGGAGGTTCCTCTCAGTTCTCCACAGCGAGATTGCAAAGTTCGCTCGTTGTACGATATCGTGCTGCTCGCTGACTTGCTAACGTTTAACAACAGCCATAGTCCTTTCGGGAAGTGGCGAAGGATTGAAGTGGAGCTGGTCTGCAACTCGAGTCGTTCCCATCATAGATTGGATTTGTGAAAGCGAAAAGCGAGAGAGAGAGAGAGATAACTGCATGCCGGAGGTCGTAATCAACTAGCAAGGATTATCGTTCCCTGCACCCCACGGACTGGTTTGACTTGTTTTACAATTCCTGCACGGTGCTGTACGATGGTCGAAATGTGTGTGAGTGTAAGTGTGTGTGTGTGTGTGTGGGCGAAACGCGTACCCACCGAGATAGGCCAGGGAAGAGGTCCGTAAAATGAGTAGTTTTAAGAGTATAAATATGCAAACTCCCATCGTACTCGAGTGCTAATGGTTTCGCTTTCAGCTACGCCTTTCGTTCTTGGAGGGGGTTTTTGGCGCGGCCGAACCTTTCTCTAGGGTCGGGATGCAAAAAGGGCCACTACAGCTAAGCTTATCGTGATGCGCCTTCTAAGGCGAACAGGACGAACGGTTGCTGTAACGGGCCCTGACCGGAGCTTAGAGCTTTTGGAGCCGCGGAACAGAAGCGATGCTGGGTGGTTGGGAAAAGATGCAGGAATGCATAATTAATTGCTACAATTTAGCTGTTAGTTATCGTTTCATGACCTACGGTAATGAACGCCGGTCGTCTTACGGAGCACATCCTTGCCTGGTTCAATACGTTTTGCACATCTGCAGTTGTCACCAAGTAATCAGTATGATTCAATTACAGAATCGAGTTTGCACTCGCTGTAGCTTGATTAACATTTTAATGATACCGATAGTAAATTAAATATTGAACTGACGCTATTTCTGATGCTATGTTTATATGTTTTTAATTCAATTATTTGTTATTCAAATTGTGATACTAATTTTTTTCCTCCTTTTTTTTAACGATAAACGAACATTCAAAACAAATAACGTCTACTCAAACACAATCGGTTGCAACGCTATCTGGCGGAAATCAATCGTACCAAATGACGTGACAGGCCGTTGAGCGGTAGCGGTTAGTTTGTTTACATTCGAGTGAAAACGGGAAGAAAAATCGTTTGTGGTGCAATTTACGTTCTTTTTTGGGGGATTTATCATACAATACATGATGAAAAGTGGTAATAAATATAGTTGTTGTATAGTGCTGTTCCCTATGTTATCTCTTTGTGCCATAATATTACACAACGGTTGTCGATTTATGGACAAAACAATTCAGCGATTTATAGCTTGCAGTTGATAACGCAACAAAAAGAAAACGACGATGCAAAAAAGATGCAACGTTTTATTCATTATTTTTATATGTACTTTTTATGTTGCAGATATTGGAAAACAGTTTGTGTGCGAGTGTTTCTGTGCTGCAGTAGATAGAAGACGGAGGGAATTATCAATCGGAAGGAATACCAGCATCACCGCGTAACAGTTTGGTGGTAAGTTTTACGTACGGCAAGTAACGATTGCCCCACGGTGGCATAAATGACACGCCGTTGACATTCCTGTCTGCATGATTTGAAATAGGCGAACCGGAAGATTAGCTTTTTGCTCCCTTAGCGCTACGCCGGATCATCGCATCCAACGATAGTACGGTGCGGCGTACATGTTGCTCCATTTATGTCAACAATTGACTGATTGCAAAACCAGTACTCGAAGCATTGGGTTCACGTTTTACGCAATAGGAAGTGTTGATTTGTCGAATTGCGAACGGGAGCAAACGTACGGAAGGATTTTCCTGGTTTTCTGTTTTTTCCGACAGATGCGACGAATGGGCAGGAAGTTAGGAAATTGAATAATGTACAACGACGCGTTTTCGTGTGTCCAAATTGGGAAATTTATTGAAAAAAAAACAATAAACAGCAAAACAGATATGTCCCGAAATCACGTTTAAAACGCATAACTCTTTGTAAAAAGGGGATTAATTTGAACTTTAGCTCGATGCGGCTCGTATCATGTTCAATATGTAATCGTCCCTTTTTATCTGTTTTTGTTTTCGCTTCGTTAAATTATGTTTCGTAAATCAGTGGTCCATGCACGAAAAGCATGTTTGATCATTTCACTGAAGCGAACGTGAACAAATTGTTCGTTTAAATTTTTTGTTACTATTGGGCTTTTTGTTTTGTTGCTGTCCTGTACAGAATGTATATTTTCCTGCTAATGGATAAAGTCATGCCAGTACGAATCATTAACTCATTTCGGATGAAGCCCTCTGCCATGTTCGTACACGATTGCTCGCTGCTAGGAACGCACGCCAAAACTCGACCAGCTGTGGAAGAAAACCCCATTTTGCAGTGGAAAAGTGGTAACACCCATTTTGCTGGTACTGCTGGTGGAGAATTGGGAAATTCTGCTTACCCGTTGTATTTACCGCTCCGGCTTTTATCCGCTTCACCCACCCAGACGCACGCACTCCGCGTGTGGTTTATGATACTGCGGGATTGCGGCGGCAAAAAGCAATAGACTTTAATTAACGGTCCTAGAATACCGCACTCGACGACCGCTGTACCGGTTGGAAACTGTGGAGGGTTCGTTTTTATGTGACTGAAGGCTGGAGTTTTTCCACATTCCCACAATTTCCATACCATACCCCTTTAAGGCTGCCAAATACCGGGCCAAAACGCGATGCGCTTGTGGGAGGCATCGGATGTCCGAGGGGCACGCGAATTAAAAATAACATCGTACCTGGTGCTGGTGATGGAGTGTAAAGCTTACATTTGTTTACATGCTTGAATTGACTGGCCACCCGCCCCTTTTGCCACCTTTTGTTGCGGGGAGGATTCAGCATGTATCGGGTTAGGAACCGGGCGTAGGACACGATGGTAGCAAACGGGCAGGTTAATGCACCATCGGAAACTCTTCCACTCCCTTTCCCAACTGCGTGTGTGTGCCACGCGTGTGTCGTTTTTTTCGTGTCATTTTAGCTACATTGCACATTCGCGGGGAACGCACGCTACCGAAGCTTACACGGTGGGAATGTGCAATCATAAATTGGTGAAGCAATACACACGAGTAGCCGGCAGCTGTCCGTTTCGCTTCCCACCGTGGCCATATGCAATCAAAATCCGCACACGCTCAGCATTGTTATGTTCGCTTATGCACGACGCGATTAAAATTATGTAATTACGCGTTTAGCAGTGAACTTGTAAATTAATGAATATAATCGCATATGTTGCTCCCTCCGTGTAGCGCTGGTAGGTGATGTTCGCGGTCGGGCACCGCTTCTACAATGCCATGGATTTGAAATGAGTCCCTGGGAAGTGGGAAGTTGACACTATTATCTCGTTTAATATCATTAACAGTGTGTTTGTGCCTCCCACCGCCCGACCGCACAATGCGCTGGCCATTTCGCATGCGGAAGGAAACGTTTGATGGTTCGTTAGGCCGCAGTGGTTGGAAAGTTAAAAAGGCTTTTGTTTATTAAATTCGATACTTCATCCCGTGGCGTGTGCGCACCCGTACACATTCCGTTTTTTTTTTTGTGTGTGCCAACACTTGAGGCTGCTGAAGCATCACTATTTGCGTACGTAACGTTTCATATTCGTAGAGCGAATGGCACGCGTGTGTTAGGATGCATGTCTGCATGAACGTTTTTAAAGGCATTTTGTTGACTTTGTGTATCTACCATCTTACCAGCACCAGGAAACACTTAATCCACTGGAACGCAAGCATGATAACGCTGATGCGCAAACAGAAAAAAAAAACACCACAATCCGGTACTCTTTTCGGATGGTTAAGTGTTGACTCCCTTGTCCGGTGTCCGATGGGGTAGTTGTCAGCAGGCGCGGTGTCTAAAAATATACGGCGCGCGATCCTATCGCTTTGTGTTTGTGTGTTTTTGAAGCATCGATCGACAGGAGGCAAAAGATGATCAAAGAATCATCATGTGTGCTAAACGCATCCGAAGGTCACCATCGGTCGATGGCTGGAAGCGACATAGCGCTCAACTCACGAACGGGGGTAATTATGACGAGCGTGTGTGATTGTGAGAACTGTGCCGCTTGGGAAGAAAACCTCAAACGATGAATGTGTTGTTGTCCAACGGAACCCCATCACCGGCCACTCCTTTTGGAACCGATTCGCACGATTGTTGAATTACAGAATGATGACTTTTGACTGTAGTACCCTTTCGGTAATAAATGTAGGTTTAGTGCATGAATGAAGCACGGCAGAATTTCGTGCCTGGTGCTGGAGTTACAATCTATCCGGAGACATTGTTATTAGCAGCGGATTGAGCAGGGACTTATGTTTATCGGATTAAACACCGGAATAGGCACGAATCATTCCTTTGAAGTATTGTTTCCATCGGAAAGCTTTGCAGTAAGTATTTGATTGCATTGCTTAAGTACACATTACGTCGGTTTATGTTTGCACTAGTGATGGACGATAGCATTCGGATGGGATTCTAGAATTCGAGTGGATCTCGAATCGGAGTAATCCGGATTCAATAAATAATTAGGTAGGCGACTCAGAAGGTGAACAACTGCGGGAGTTTCGGAGGTTTGTCGCTTGCAGGAAATTTGATACCGGGTCGATTCGATGCGTTTGGTGTCGGGAAATTCAAGAGAGTGTATTACTACTTTTTAACCCCATTTATAATATTTTTAGTGAGTGCCTTCAACGCGCGTGGCGTTCACTCGCTTTTCACTACTATTTGACAGATTCTCACTATTTGCTTGCTCAACTAAACTTTCGTTAAGTTATCTGACAGCTAAGTGTAAACAGAAAGTTTTATAACCTTGAATTTTGGTTTATAAAAACATTCTTGTGAGTTCTCAATAAAACTGAGCTATCGCTTCTTTAACTTATTCCGTGTAACGGTTTAGCACGGTCGGTATGCAAAAAACAGTGTCCAGTGTCATCGGTGTCTGTTGCAACGGAATGTGCGGAGTCGACATTTCAGATACGAGATGGTATCTGGATGAGAGCCGTTGAAGATGCAGATTGCTGATGTGGCATTTGGAGGTAACCGTTGAAACTTCTTCAGCCAGTGGTTACCATTACCACGTATTGGTGTTATCTGTCGGGAATGCATAGCTATATACCGGAAAATCTTGGATTCTGGATTAGGATTTCGCGGGATTCGGATCTGCCATGATCTGAAACAAGAATCCAGATTAGAATCCCTCGGGTTCTGTTTGGAATTCGGGATTGGTAGATCAATGAAGTAGAGATCTGTTTTAGCAGTGTTTCATAAATAGATAAACTTATGAGAAACTCATAGACGAGTATTATTATTTTACTATTATTTATTAGAATTCAATTGTCTGCCACTACGGTTTAACAAAAAATGTTTATATACTAAGGAAATGGAGAGGATAATGGTAAAAAAAACTAATTTACCAATTAATATCAGCGCGAAAGAAAGGATTAAGGATCATGGAGACGAGATCGGAACTGGGACATAGGGACATTGTAGTCTAATAGGTGGTACTTATTATTAAAGGCCGTAGGTACGTAGACGTCGGGAAAAGGCGTAGAGAGGTACGGCGGATAGCAGGGAGGAAACGTCCTGATAATTGGAAAGGAGGCTAGCAATAAAGTATGATCAGGACTGGGAATGTCGTGCTTCTATGGTATCTAATCCAAGAACCTTTAAGGAATGTCATCAAAAATGCAAGATTTTACACAGAATATTTTTAAGGCATCAATAAAATTAAGCCAGATTGACCGAACTTGGATCCGGATCGGTAGGATCGAATCCAAAATCGTATCGGGTTTTCCCATCACTAGGTTTCACGACTTTAAGCTATCAACATTATTGTAGTTACAGTTCTATCGAGCAACTTATGAAACGGAATGATGGGATACATTATTTCGGGGTATGAATTGACTTTGAAGACGCATCAATGTTAACTATTGCACCACTCGTATGTAGAACTAATGGATTTTTTTTTCGTCAAACATTGTAAATGCTTTTTTATGCGATGGATGGTTACCGAGTGAAAAGTTTCATAGTAAATTACATCAACCAGCACACAACCATCCGTCTGGAGTATCAAGCCATTTACTACCGAAGAAACTGTACCGTACTTCTGGCATAAACTGGATGTATCACTGCCGTCCGCCCGATAGTACAAACTTTCTCGTTGAAAACCCATTTCAAAGCACTAAAAAAGTAAACCAAGCTTACGGCAAACGAAGCGAACCTTGATTTTATGCCCGCCTTACAAGCGGCACCGCTGATAGCATTCTTTATCCAAAACGACAGCAAATATGCTGTCTTCCTTTCATATTGCACACAAATTCCAAAACCCATCGCTACTGCGTTGACATTCCTCCGACTGTTGGGCGAAGGTGGGTGGGGAGTCACACAACCACCGCACGATCCCACACCAGCCAACCGACGAGGGTAATAGTCTGCAATTCCATCTTCTTTCCGCTAGACCATTCGAATCCACACTGGATCTTCGTCGTACCCGTCGCACCATAAAAATCTGTGTCTACGCAATAAACGGTTTAGAGACTTTATGCCAATGTGTACAGTTTTGCAAGAATTGCTACCGAAACGATTGCTGCCGAGTTGTGTCGAGGCCGGCCGCGGCGAGACAAGATGCAGAAACGCAGGGAGTTTATTTTGACATCATCCACTTCGCTCAGCTTTTCCGTGAAAGGGAAACATTCCGCTACGGTAACAATTTTTATGCAAATTTAAGCGTCCATGTTTATCTATTTCAATTGTTGTTTTGTTGCTGCTGCTGCTGCGTGTGGCTTGGGAAAGTTGGGTGGAGATTCATTTGTTGATTGAATTTTTGGGATGAAAATCAACCAAACTGGTACGGGTTTTTTTAAAGTAGGGCTATTAGATAACTGATTGGTGCACGCGTTCGGCAGGTGGTTGTGAGTGGATTGAAATTTGTCTATAATTTATTTTTTTTTACCTTTATTTGTTTGGGAAGATACTAATGCATCTACAGTTCTACAGAACCATTTCTGATTTAGTTATCGCTTATATTCACCTTGATCAAATTGACTAGTGGCTCCTTAGAACCATCCCGATGGTTTCACTGATTGTAAACTTTATTATTATTTGTACACAAAAACCATTCATTTGAATTAATATCCCATCGGTCCCATTAACCGATGCTTCCATCAACGCTCGAACATGGCAATAAATGCCGGTCTGATCATTAATTTTTATCCTCATCGATGTTTTTTTTACTTCTGCTGCTGCCTTCTACGCTACGTCCCTTGTTTGTCAGCCGAGAACAAGGTGAAGGTGTGGTGTACCAAACATGGGACGGAAGTGCAACCCACTCGGGTGAGTCGTAAAACTCATTGACCTGTGGGGAACCATTTGGTGGAAAATCGAAAAATCAATTCCATTTCCGTTGCGACCGAACGAGAGGTTGGGTGATACAGGAGAGAAGAGCGTGTGGAGAGGAAAATAAAAAAGGCAAGGACGGCGGGGGAATTTCGCAAGCAAATGAGTCATGGTGTGAATTGCCCGGGATAAGAATTTACGATCGATTTTCACGCCGAAATGGATATATTTACTGAGTGGCGGTGATTAATGTTAAAATGGAATTAATCCTTTCGATCATCGGCATCCCTCCGCTCCAGGGGGCCGGTAGTTCGAACGGAGAATAACAGAGAAGGAAAACAATAAAAGACACGTTCGTTTTTGTTCCGTTGCTGGAAAAAGCACCAACACACATAAAGCGAATCTGTAAATTACACTCGGAAAATATGGCATCCTCCATTCCCCTGGCCGGCACTGTGGGAGGGGAAGAAACACCATTTTGTCCAGGCACGAAATGCTTCATAATTTCGGGCCCATTACAGGTTAGCGAAATTAAAATGCAAATTATGCTGGCGCCAACTATTTATGAAGTTGCAAATTAAATCATTTGGTTGTGGAATAACTTTACGCTTCGACACCTGGCAAGTGCAGGCCGATCGGAGTTGGGTGCATTTAAGTATCTGTGGTTTATGGGAATTTTATTTTTCGGTGAAAATGTGATAGGTTAATTAGTGTAAATCAATGCTATAATTAATTATAACGGGTAGGAAAAGCAGTTTGATTTTAAAAACATTGCTGGATGATGTTAAATATATTTCTTCAATTGCAGTATAGTGATTGCATGAATTTCTAAACTGATGTTGCATTGAGTTAACAATGAACAAAATAAATAGAAGTTACTGTACTGATAAATGAGACAATGTAAAACCTCAAATATTTAAATCATAAAAATAAATTCCTAAAATTAAGAGAAAAGTCTCTTAACTCAAACACTTGATAGAGGAAATTCCGGTGCTGATAGATAAACTAAGTTAGGTGGTTGTTATCCTTTGCGTAGGGTGGCTGTTTGATTACATTGCCCGTACGAAACCAAACAACGGAACCTTCCTGGCGGAATAATAATAAAGAGAGAGCAAAAAAAAAAAATCCCGAAACTTCTCCCGCTAGTCTCGGGGAGAAAGTAATAAAATTCGATCCCTTCAAGGGTTTTTGGTTCGGCTCTTGCGAAGCTAATCGCCAAAAGGGTCGACACCCAATCTATATTCAATCATTTCTTCTCATTTCGAAGTCAACAGCGCACACACCCCTCCCGTGGCCCACCCCACACTTCCCTGCTTGGCAAACTGTTTACCCGGCGAACGCATCATCATTTGCCATTTCACTAGATTATCGCTGACATGAAAGATTCCCTTTTTCCCAGCGCGACAATTGTTTGCATATCGGGCCTCCACCCGCCCCACCCAGCCGGACGCGTTTTTCCCACCAAGAACGCAACCAAGAACGAGCGGACCACTAAAAGGTCCCGAGTGGGTCGTGAAATTTGTTACCCCACGATAAGGGTTTACGAGTTTTGCGTTGCGTTTCGGCCCCTACTCCGCATCCCATGGTTGGGAAAACCATTTTTGGCACCCTTCGTGTGGGTGGTGGTTTCCCGAAGCCGCGAGGTCGGTTTTCTACTGGAAATCTATTGTTACCTGTAAATTAATTGGCTGTAAAAAGGTGGCCTATTGCGCTTGGCAGGGATTCATCGTTTTTTTTTTATTTTGAGATTTCCCACCCTCATCGTTATCTAGCTGCCTTCTTGAGCCGAGGGAAACGTTTTAACGACAAAACCATTACCGAACACTCTCTCTTTCTTTTCGCGTCCACACGATAGGGCACCGGGACGCTACACCGTGTTGATGGATGGCTTGTTGACTGTGGGGCCGTATTTAATAATAAGAAATTATCAATCATTCTTCGCTTACCGCAGCATATTCTCGTTTGCCAGCGTTTTGTAAGCAGGTAAAGCAGAACACATTTTACTCTTTTTTTTAAGGCTTTGTTCTTTGGAGGATCGTTTTGCTAACGGCTTTAAGGGTGACCATTTTCACGGGCAGATGCTTTAAACTACGCGCAAATGTTGCTCAAGAACGTTTCAGTCCAATGAGTTTAATTGGATAATAATGAACGTTTGAGACATAGAGAAATTATGTTTGATATTACGCTGTCTGGAAGTCCTTTTGTTTGGCATGTCATTCTTCTAGGAATCTTAGACTTTTATTTCTTTGGAGCCCAGTTGACAGCGTTAAGTAAAAATGATAGTTAGCAATTATGATTTTTATAGGAACGGTCTTGTGAAAGACCAATGTGGCTACCACCTACACCAAGGATCGGCAAATTTCTTGTAGCCAAGAGACAAATGTGACAAGAATACCGAAGGTCTAGAGTTTGAAATGGCCAAATGGTCTTGTTTTACTCAAATTTATGTTATGTGTTGAAGGTTTAGTCCAGATTTTGGCATACGCTGATGACATAGACATTATTGCTGTACGGTGCTCCTACGAGGTAAATGCTTTCCGGAATATTGAGTCAAGTGGACGTTTGAAAATCCAAAAAGCTGGTGGCATCTCCAGTGACTCTGCTATAAAAACCTTACCTACACAGGGGTTAAAACTTTGCAGCCATCCAAATTTACATCTATCTCACGTCAGTACCGACAAAAATATAAATGTTGAAATACGCTAACCTGGCATTCCAAATTCTGAAGAAACTTCTCCAATCACAACATCTGTCGCGACGGTCGAAGCTGGCATTGTACAGAATCTCTATAGTCCCAATACTCAAATACGCCTCTGAAATAATAACTCTGTCCAAAGCTGAATAATTCTTTTAGTAGCGTTGGAGAAAAAATATCTCAAAAGTATTTCTGGAATGGAGGTAGAAGGATAATGGAGGATTCGCTAAAATGACGTGCTCTATTAGTTGTACAACATCCTATGACTCGCTACGCTCCGGTGGGCTGGTCATGTCATGCGAATGGCACCAGACGACCCAGCTCGTTAAGTGTTGTAGACTGTCCGCACGACCAGAAAAAAGTGTGGTAGATCCAAAGTGACGATTGATGTGTTCGCCAGAAAAGTCGGGATACTGAGATGACAGACGAAGGTACTAGTCCGTGAAAGGAGTTTGAGGACTTTTGCAGTTTGCGTAGACCTCGAATCGTTTGTAGCGCCGGATAAGTAAGTTGAATGTTGGAAGTAAAATGGATGTTGTATACGGAAATTTCCACCAAACTTATAAGCTAGTTACATACTACTGAACTTCGTCTACTGGCTAAAAGCTGATAGCAGGCAGCAGAATTCAGAAATTGTAACTATGAGAGCTGGTAATTTCTGAGACATTTAAAAAATTAGAAGTGTGTAGAATTTATTGGACTTTTTGCAAGACGCGACAATGAAGGTGAATTATTTCCACATGTTTTGACGAATTTTCAACAAGATTGGCTTAGATTATATTCTCCGTGGAGTGCCAAAGTACCGCATACGGCTCGCGAGCCATTCTTTGCCAACCACTAATCTATACCATCGGCTCGCTCCAAACCCAACGCAGCTATTATCGATTAAAAAGCACTAGAAATGAAGCTGGACAATTCTTCAGCAGTCGAATTGAAGCCAAGAGCAGCACCATACCTTTCCTACCGATCCTTCCCGTCTACGATATTATTCATGTCGGTATTTGAATATCAATATTACAGCAGCTTTCCGACGGCATTCACTCCTGCCTTGTGCGTATTATTTATTTTTCTTATGGACACGCTCGATCGAATCAATATTTGCTTCTAAATATTACATGGCGAAGGAAATTTCCTTCCGATTCGCTTCAGCGTTTCCCACCTGTCGAGAAAATTTGACTAAACCCCTCACGGTAGGCGCTCGCTTCAAAATGTTGGCGGGTCAGCTGGCGGGAAGGATCGAGTCGGAGATATGTAGGAGCTTTACTTCTCACGGAACGGGATTTACAGTTCGCTCGCTTGAAAAGCCTCCCCTTTTTTCTATCGCCCACCTACACATATATATACCGCAACAACCACGCGCGTGATTACGTTTAGACGGTACGTTTCAAGTGTGGGTTATTCGCTTTTCTTTGTTCTTTATTTTCATCCTTTTCGGAAAATTGCACTCCAAATTGCCCGGAAGACACGCGCATTTCAAAGCGTGCTGTTCGGGATTACAAGAGAATCAATATTGATAAATTGATTTCCAATTGATTGGGAGCACTTGGCAATTCGTCGCAATGAATTCGTCGATATAGATACTTTTCGAAAAAAAAGAGCTCGTTGAAGAATTGCTATCGTGACGAGTGTAATTCCTGTGAATGTTATCAAGCGTTATATTTTGTATGATTGATGCTAAACAGATTCGAATATTATTCCGAAGAGATTTTCTCCGGTGGTGGATTGAATAATGTAAACTATCTCTTAATACTCTAAAATTTCCCAGAAGTCCTTCAATTCCACGAATGTATGGATGTTCGTGACTTGTTTCCTTCCAGGTGAATACATAGTCAATTCAAGCGTAGACGTGATAAATCGATTAAGAAGGAATTTTCCACTCAACAAATCATAAGCAGAGAACTATAACTATCACTAAACCACCAGGCATTTCGAGAATAATGGGGCCTATGTTCTTCTGTATGCGGTTGGATGTTGGAAGCTTCGATTGTTTTCTTATTAAATTTTATCTCATCGGCTTAAGAGCTATCAGATACTTGAATTTACCATGTGTCTGACTAATATTAGAAATAATAAATTAAGACTAAAAATATAATTTAAAATAATATGTTAAGAAACTCAGTCTCAATTATCAAAACAAGAAGTCTTCCATACTACTGATGTGGATACATTATTCAAAACAAACACAAAAACTTCAGTGAACAATAAAGAAAATTGAATAAAAATATCTCACGCTGAGATAAAATGAAAGCATGGCAGCGATTGTAATCGATGTTTGTATAGGAGTCTTCAGCAGATAAAACAACATCATCATGCCACTTTGTAATGCAAGTAAATACAAGTTGTCGGAAATCAATCATCAAGCTCGAACACACACAATCCTGGTCAACCCTTCCACTAAAACACGGTTAACAGCAAAACCACGAATTCAATCATACCACGTCTTCGTGCAATAATCATGCTGTGCAATCACACTCCTCAGCGCCGTGAAATAAGCGAACCCTTCAGTATGGTTCCACTCGATGCGCCAGTGTCCAGTGGCGACGTCTGATGGAAAACCGATCAATCGAGTAATTTCCTCTCAGGCTACTGGCCTTTTTGTGTCTTGAGCGCACGCCGCCTCGGTGTCGGCGAGTGCATCGAATTAATGTAAGCAGTCCATTAACCGAATCCGGGGCATTCCGCACGTCCGTTGCAAACCCGCCAGCGAGCGCATCGATTGGCTACCATCAACGCCGTTGCGGGCGAAAGGAGCGTCGATTTTCACGACTATCCAATCCAACCGGGCTGCAGCAATAGGTATCCATGGCACTGCTTCAATGCACCGGCCATTGAACGGTTGCATGCCGGACGGTTGCTCGCTGGAAGTCCAACGACCACCGATGGCGTTAGGGCTCGATCAATGTCCGACTTGCGCGATGTGCGCACTACTAAATCGTACACCTGAAGCTACAGCCGAAAGAAGATGGTTTCGCGACAAAACCACCATGTACGGGCACTCCCTCGAGGCCCTAGCCTGCTCCAACCGAGTGTAATGCGCACGTTGCGTAACTCCCGGGCATCACAGCCAAGGCGATGATATTTAGCCACCGTCCCCCGTTTTAGGACAAACCCTGGACACAGACCACAGCAATCGGAACACTTCAGCCGGTGCTGATCAACGTAAGCGTACGCGAAACAGGGCCCATCTCATTTGCACTGCAAATGGGTGTTCAATTTACGAGGTGCCACTTTTCACAACCGTACCATCCGGTGACAAATGGTTTTACACCTGCCCTCGCCCCGAATTGGACGCTGTTAACACAACCCTACAGAACTGACCCTGACCCAGAACCGCCGCATACATGTGCTGGCCAGTGTGACGCCCTCGGTTGCCTCTAGGGACGGTGTTTGTCTACAGGGGGGGGTTTCGTCGCAGAACATAATGCGGGCACGTGCCTTTGGTCTGGAACCGTGTATGGTGGCAACGGATGCCTGTTTCTGAGCGGCATACCGCACAAGGCAAGGGCCATGGAACGTATTGCGGCAGGTCAGCAGGTCTTGGAAAACGGCGGATACTGTTTACGGTTTGGCGTAGATCAACGTGATGAGATTTCAGCTGAAGATGATCGTTATGTATGCTGAAGAATTCACACATAGTTAGGAAGGTTTTGTCATGTACGGTAAATCTTAAAGAGGTGTGTGAGTACACTTGTTAAATTGATTTAATTTGCTGTTAAGGTTATCTGATTCTATTATTTTTTTATAGAGCCATTCAGGTAAGTGGTCGTCAAACTTCCAGGCGTAATGAATCAAACGTTATAAAAATGCACGAGGAATTAAGTTTAGAGAAGCTACATTGTGAAATTTAGTACCTAAATTTAAAATTCGCAGTATATTAGATATCATATTCCAAAATGTCCTCCAAACTAGCCTATGCCTAAGTAGATTATTAGATCGTTACCTGAAAAATGAAGTATTTTAAAACTCCATTCCAAATTTATTGCTGATTGCAAAGTACAGGAATTACAAACTCTTAGGTAATGTTGAATGTTAGAAGCACTTCACAGTTCCCAAGAATTTTAATGTGTATTATTTATTCGACTGTTTGTGTACCAGGAGGATTGTTCGAATGCATCTTTATTATTTTTTATATATTTTATTTTATAATGAACGGTCAGGTCGTTATGCTTTCAATAAGTAACTTTAACTTAAAATTAATCTAGGATGTAATTCTCATTGGTTGGAAAACTCCCTAACTCCTAAAAGTTGGTTGGAAAATTCCTAAAAGTAGCTTATTTTTCCAATACGGAGTACCTTACTAGAGAGTATTGTCAAAGGGCCGTTTGAGTCTCGCTAGTTGTACTTTGCAGGCAATTGCCTTAAGTGTAGAGTTTAAATTTATTTATGATGTTTGTCATATTCAACTACTTCTTATCTTAACGATTTGTTTGGTCATGCCGGTAATGGCTTACTAGACTTACTGATCACAAAGTAGTTGGATAGACAGTCATCACTACAAGGGGAACGGTCTAGATGGGTATTGAAGTACACCCTGAATACGGTGGAACGATCTGGAAAGGATTTGGTATTGATTCTGTTATGCCTAGCGCGAATATTTAACCACCGGGTCTCCATGTTTACGTTCTTTTAATTTTGTACAAAAGTATACATCAACAAGCAAATCGTATGCTATCCACTTGTATTTTCTTCGTATAAAGAAACCAAATCATCCGCTTTTGGTGGACTTGCTCCATCGCACTAGTTCACCGCGTACGGGAAATGCAGGAACGCTTGTCTATAAATTCCACCACACAATATGTCTTCCACGAAAGGAAATGTATTGCCATCTGTGGGTTTAGGCGCTTTCCCACGTAGGCCACCGCTGGTTGCCACGAATCCGCGTGTGTCCTTCCGTCGACGAACAGCATTGCCGCAGCATGTGTGGTGTGCGCGTTCAACCAAACCACCATTACAACGTAATACATATTTATGCTAATGTTTTCCGGTGGCAACATAAAAATGACTAATGTGGCAAACTTGCTGTTGCGTCCAATGCACACAGGTTCCACGCATCCAAGGGCTGTACGTTGCAACTGACAGTTAATGCCACTACCGTAGCCGTAGATTGGTGGATTTAGAATTTCCAGTACGTAGCGTACCAAACTCATTTCGATGCTGTCATTCAGCGCGCGATCGATTAGCTGCTGCCAGCGCTAGATCGTGGTGTGGCCATGGATTGGAACAAGAAATTATATACTCCTCGCACGAGTTCTCCGGGAATCTCCCCAAAACGGGAACGACACCAAGCGCCCTGGCTGCAGCCAAAGTGCATCGATTTGGAATTTCGTACGAGTGTTTCGGAAAAGGTGGCATCGTGGGTCCGTGCACGACCGAAATGGTTGGAAAGTCATTCCAGTGAATAATTCATTCGCAGTTTCCATCAAAGGACAGAAGAGCGGATGAAAATTGCCACCGGCATCATGTCGCACGGTCGCACCGTTTTCTTCACCAACCAATGCCAGTGGCGGTGGCAGCTCGTGTAACGATTGTAATGGTTCGCAGAGCTTGTGTGAGATGAAGCTCCGATGTCGATGCTGGTACCCGCACCTGAGCAGGAACATTCATCTATGTAAGACAGTCGTCCTAAGACAAAGCAAGCAATCCGTCGAGATCTGCAAATTGCTTCATGAATTTGTCATACATTAGCATCTCAACCGCAGCTCGGGTGTTGGGAGCGTCCGTTGGAGCGCGGATCTGGAGTTTGCCAGGTACGGCAGGATTCGCACGGTGCACGGAACGGAACAAAAAAGGAAAATCCGTCTCGAAAACGTCTCGGGAGGTTTTAAATCCAATTTCGGTGCTGCTGTTCGGTACCCCGTGTACTGACTGGCTGTCGCGAAAATTTGCCATTGTGAAGCGTTATTTATTGGAAGCCTTGCGACAGAGATGAGTTCATGTTTTCTTTATTGGATTTTGGTGGCCGTGCGCGGAGAGGAACCCATATATCTCCGGGCTACGGTGCTGCTGTACTTCTGTTTCAATTTGAATTCTGATTGGTTCCGCATACAATTTAAATGTACCCAAAAGTTGGCGGTTTTATTGAAAGTTTATTCAATTGTGATTTTTATGTCTCAATTCTTCCCTTTAGTGCTCAGTTACACAGCCCAGCAGACCGTCGTCATCCATTTTTGTGATCATTGTAACCGTTTGGAGGAAGAATCATGAAACAACGCAGTCCACACTCCGGTGACTCGCTTAAACCACCTTCCTGGCTCGGCAGGCCCATTTAGTACGGTGGCTATTTAGTGACCCATTCTCATGCACAACATGCGAGCATAGCCTTCCGTTCGCTCCGGCCTCCGTCCCAGACTAGGTCAACATATGAGCGGATACGTCCAGGCGAATAAGCTGGCGGTGGAAGCAGGCGGTTCCTATTTCAAGGGCAACCAGTTTCAGCTGGCAAGACGACAAGCTGATCTCAAGTACGTTCGGACAGCAACGTACCGGCGGCACATGCAGTGCATGACGCGACCGCAAACGCAACTAGGGGCGCTGTGATTCTTGCCCGTTGTGTTTGTGTGTCTGTGTTGGCTGCTCGCGACAGGAAGGTTTTGTGTGGGATTCTAGCAAGATACGGATTGGTGAAAGATTTATGGTTCATTTATCGTTAAATAGGAGTAAAGAAGAATTTAACACTTGTTACGTCCTGCTGGAAGTTCTTGTATATCTAGGTCTTTTTGCCGTTTTAACAAGTCAAAATAACTGGTAAATATTGTAGGCAAATATAACAGATCATTGGGTGAATAGAGTGAAGATTATCCCAGCTATTGCTAAACTCAAGTACTTGAGAAAAAGCTTCCTGTTGGACAAATCGGCATTGCGAAGCGTGTTTGCCTTCCCGTTTGGCTATCCGTTTGAGCACTCAAGTTCAACGAAAGCTTTTTCTCAAACATTGGTATTGCCAAAGCCAAACGGATACTCAAGTTTGACACAAACCCTTCCGTCAGCTCGAGGCTACGGAAAACATTTTGAGTTCTGATTTTTTTCAATGATTTATAGTTTATGATTGTGAATTTAATTTTTAAATAATTCATTTAATTAATTATGAATTATTTAAAATATTTGAAATAATAATTTCATGAAAATAAAATTTTGGAAATAATAAATTATATTAAAAAAGAATGAATAATGTAATTTTTTATAAATGTTAATTTAAAGTAAACCTAAGACGTTTTGCGAAGGTTTGAAATTAATTACAATTGGTGGCTTGGTTTTAAAAATAAGTATTTTTAATATAAATCAATAAAACTTTGATTCATCAATGTTCATGGCGCAGAAGGAACAGTCAAAGTGCTTTCTTTGCAGGTCATTTTTATATATTTCCAGTAGCATATTTGGCCATCGGACGGCAAGTTAAATGTCTTATTTACATGTACATATTTTACACCACTAAAAAAATAGCACTTGGGTGTAAAATAAGTGGTCGGGCAGATTAAATAAATTGTACAACGGCAAAGAATTATGAAAAGTAATGCAAAAACAAAATGCTTCAAAATTTCTGCGGTTGTATTAAAATAAGAGTAACCAATAAAAAAAAATGATAGTACGTTGACATATTTTAAATCATTACATGCAAAACAAATTAATCACGAAAAATATGTTTTGAAGTTATGCAATCTGCCATACAGCTCAGACAGTTCAGGATCACTTGATGAATCTTTTTTTTTTTATTTTGCTCCTGGTATATTTTGCGTTTGACACCCCTGGTAATATATTTTAGAAAATCTTCAAATAACTTCACAATATATTGCTATTTTATAAAATACACGCCATTTACTGTTCTAAAGGGTTCAACAACGGTCATATTTTGAAATTTAAGCTTTTTTGAGCTTTTGAACTTAAAGCTTGTGAAGTTTTGTGGCATGTCAACGAAGCATCAAACTTGACGACTCAAACAAACCTTCGCAATGCCGATTTGATTTCCGTTTGTCTTGGCAAGGTTTGCTTGAGAAATTTCCGCTTGGCTTTAATAATTGGTCGGTATGTTTATATAACACATATTGACAAGAAGCTTTGGCACTCAATAATGCAAAGATGTGTTATAATCTGCTACTGATACTTTAAACTCGTTTTATTTGTCCTATCGTCTCCCTTATTTGTCTCAAATAGCTAAGGTGTTTATAAATTTAAAGCTATTCAAAGTTTAAATGAAAATCATATGTTTTGTTGCATTGTTTTCCCTCAAAAATGTTATTTAATTGCTTATATTTAAAGTTACCATAAAAGAAATTCAATCCGGTTCTGCTAGATTCTGAATAAATAATACCAAATAGTGGGTTTTTCAAAACATTTATTATTTAGTAAAATTGAGAGATCATAAGGAACTTTTCGGTATTTTCTACTTAGTAATTTGGTAATTTGAATTGAATGTTGATAAACCGCTTCTGCTGCATTCCAAATAAACTAACCCAATAAATGGGATTCGCAATATATTTAATGATAAATAAATGTTAATAGACCCTTTGATATATTCTTCCCCTTGTTGACTATTCTGTAACCTCTGTAAGCTTTTCTGTACATTAAGTATCAGCAAACAAATTGTTGTTTAAGCTTTTAGCTCCTTTATAAAATAAACAAACATCCCGTTGAACGTGCATTGAAATATTTGCAAATTATTTCCCCACACTCAGGATGTTCGTTTGGATGTCTGATTGTAGCATTGGATGGGAATTTCAGTCTGCAATCATTTGCAGTTTTCGGTTGTTGGTATTCTACTACCTGCCCATTGACGCCGTGACTCCCCCTCCCCCCCGCCACCCCTCTCAAGTATCAACTGCACCGTATGCATTCATCTGATTGCAATGGTTCAGGTGTAGCTACAGGGGTTAGTTGGCTCAGCTCGCACAAAGGAAACCACCATTTCCAGGCACCAGAATCAGAGAACGGAAGCTCGCTGAAGCGTGCAAACGTGAGCAAAAGGATCTTAGATAAGATCTGCACCATCATACACACACACACTCACGTGCTCGGGGTGCCATTTTCGTTCACTTGATTTGGTACGGTACGATTGTGGACGGGGGAAGGTTTAGTCAGCTTTCCATCGGCAGCGGCAAATCAGGTCAAGTGTGACTTCTGTGACTTGAAAGTGTAATTATGTTTTGCGGGAGCACATCATGATCGCACTTCTGCTCGAGCATGCCGCGATGATGCCGCCGGTGCCGCAAATAATCGCTTCGTTTATTTGTTGCGTCAAGTGTTCGACAGTGCGGCGGAAAGCTCTCAGCCTGTTTGCCGTGCGAAGTTGCCGAATGTAAACGTTCGTTTTTGAAATGAGATATCAAAACACCATTAGGAGGATGGTACTGTTTCGTACGCTTGGAGGCGATGATTACAAGATTGGGTGACAATAAGGCTTATTTCGACATCTTGATAGCGGTTGCGCTACAATCCAATCCAATCATGGAGCTTGGAGGATGAGAGGAAGTACAAGAAAGACGTCTTTAATTGCTGTTCGGCACGTATCGGGTGTTAGAATGAGGACGTGAGAAATAGAGTGTGTCAGGGTTTGTGACAAGCCGAAGATTCATCGCCTCTATGCTGCCGGTTATCAAACTTACGCAACAAAATAAATCAATTACTCATTTCTGATTATTGGCGCTCGAATAACTTCTTGAGGGTTCTGAATAGTTAACCATAGGGCTTGTTGAAATGAATATTGACTTATCTATGGTAGCCATTCTAGAAATAATTTTACATGCTAATGATTCAAAATTATCACCATGTTCTAAAAACCTATCTAATCTATCTTACAGATGACAAGGACAAAGGACATGATTTGAACCGTTTAGTGTTGGTATTCACGCAAAACCTGCAGTCCTTTAAATTATGATTGCATACTTTCAGGCTGGACACACCCTATACGCCACAGAACATGGTTGAGTGGAGCTATCCACTTACAACAGAAGACATACTGTAATTGAAATAATGAGGTCATATATCCAAAATTAGCCTTCTTGATGTCTTCGTGGTTGAGGTGAAGTGTCTGTCGGGTACTTTGGTTTACTCATTGCCAAATTGTTAACTCGTCTTCATAAAACCGTTTTCACCCTACGACGGTAATCACATCCTCGGTGCGGTGTGCGAAATTGATTTAGTGTTTAGCAGCGAATTTATCGCGATTGTACACTTACACTGTCGATCTGTCGATCGGGGTCCGCTTCCCTGCCCTCCCGTACTAGTCAGAGCGGTTCGCATCTGCTGCACCAAGGCCAAGGGAACTGGCAGATCGGTCGTATATTGTCACACACGACGAGGTGCCTAACCTTAACCTAGCTTCTTACGCTGCGAAGCAATCATCTTTTTAGGAATGTTGCAATACCGCTCTATACCGGCCCCACTGGCTGTATCGCTGTGGATGGCGCGGCAGTTATTTATTCTTGACATTAAAAGAAACAAAAAAGCGGACGTCGAAGGCTCGCGCACTAACCGGGTGAAGATCGCGCTATTAATTTAAAACAATTCCCCAACAAAAGCGTACAGCGGGCCGAAAACGCCAAACGCACTGATGCGTCCGTTCTTTGTGCGTCTGCTCGTGTAACAGTGATCGAAAATGGTACATAAAGCTGTGGTTTCATCCTGTTTAATTAGCAATCAATTAGTGCCCAATCTGGTCAGGTCAGGCAAACTGCTCGGCGCAGGGCCAACAGTTTGTTGTTAGGTGAACATTGATTCGATTGTAATCTGGGTGCGTTTTTTCTATCTCTCTTTCACTCTCTCCTGCGTTACGTTTACACACTGCAAAGTGGCGATTATATGTGAATTAGTTAACATTGTTAAAGCGTTTTACAGTCTCGTGTTTTCCCTCCGGCGGGAGATGACCATCGCAGGGACATATCGACCGTGAATGCACAACCAATGTCAATGCCGTGACACGTGAATGGGAAACGTTTTACCCTTTTTCAAGGAAGTCGTATGATTATGTTTGCTGATGGCAAAATTGAATTTGAAGGCAAAGCTCATCATAATGGTTATTACTACAGAAGCCGTAACACAAACGCTGAGGTGGTAGATATGTGGTATGACCAAACACTACACTAAACTGGTGTACTTGCAGTACTGGTAAAGTATTTTTAAAGGCAAAATTCATCTATTTTTGTAGCCAGTTTGTGTATTTATTTCTTTTTTAATCTTTTTGCAGAAATCGTCCATATCCTCGTCTAAGTAATATTGTGTCATACTATGGTAGATTAAGTTTAAAATTAAGATTTCTTCAGAATGCAAGTTTTAACGTTCTTCAAGTTCCTTAGCGTGTGATGTATAGCACATTTGAATGATTGGCATATCATACGACATTAGACGACATGAATCTTCAGAACAGAGATTCTGAATAATTTATTTAGCTCAAAAGTTCAAACAGATTCATAGGTCTTAATCAGATTTTGAGTAAATATTTCAGTTTATAATATCTGTGTAACGCGTGGTCCTTTACTTTTGATCCATTGGGGTTACAATTCAATTCTCAATAAAATCCTTGAAATACTCTCATCAGTTCTAATTAGTTGAATAACAAATATATTGAATTTGACAATCAGGTCACGCTTAAATAAAAAAAATAAAATAAAATATAATAAAAAAACATATTAATGTTTTCATGTGAACAAATCTAAAGAGTTACTTTGCAACCTTTCTCAGTTAACTTCCAGAATTGACAAATCTCGCACAAATTATCCTCATTTCGATATCTTCTTTGTCTATTTGCTTTCTAACCTTGCATTCTGGCAAGAGCCGAAAGATGCCTTTTAATTGCCACAGCACCAAATTACTTACCAGTCAGGGACCTGCTTATCCCGTTCCACAAACCGTACGGCGACAATGCTGTAACAAATCGAGCTCCATATTTCAATCCCTAAGTGGCAGAACACAACAAATGAACAAGTACGGTTTCCTGCCCAAACAACTCAAAACGCCTGCCGAGTGGGCTCTCTGTAGCACGTGTGTTTATGTGTGTGTTGGTGACGATTGTTTAACAACACGACCAATCTGCGGTTTAGCAATGTGGGGACACAACAACGCTGACTTCAAACGAAGTCGCATTTCTCGGTGGAAATTTATTACCACTTTTCCAGTACGGTGCCAACCCCCAACCAATGTGTCGACCCCTCGCCGACGAGAATGTCGGTCGGTCGGATTCGCCAAAAAGGGAAACCATTTAGGGGGGGATGGGAAGAAAAATCCACAAACCGATGGTTGCGTCAGTTAACGATTTGCACGGAAGAGGAGCAATAAAGTTGCCAACGGCAGCTTAGCGGAAACCACCGTGCAGAACAACACCGTGTTGTGCCAAAAGGTGCCCAGGCGGTGTGAAGCCAAGAATTTCCTTCGTTACAAAGATACGCCTTCGACTCATGCGCAGATTGCTATCGGGAAAGAGGTTATTGGCTTTCGGTGTCGTTTTGGCGGGCACACTTTCCCGACCCCGGGGCTCGTCCTTGCGAATCCGAGGGGGAAAATCCTCGAACCAGTAATCTTTACTCGCACTTAATGGTGCGGGGAGGGTCGGTGTCTCTGAGGCGCGCTTTGGTTGGTGGGGGGTCCGCCCTGGGGGGGGGGAAGCTAAACGAACCGCGGCACCGATAAATCTATTGCCATAAAAATGCCATCAAGTATGGTTTTCCCTTTTCGGTGGGTTATTTTTCCTCCGAATCCTGCGGGATACTGGCTGTAAAACTAAATTTGTTCGGTGGTATCGCATTGACCAAACCGGCGCATGGTGGTGTACCGTTTTTTTTTATTGCAGTTAAATTTCTTCTGCCCGCCAGAAAAAAAAGTAAAAGATCATATGAGAAAGCATGAATGGGGAGATGCCCCAAATAGGGATGTTGTTGTAATGTTTGTAGCTCGTTGATGATTTAACGACTATTGTTTGAATGTTGCATTTAGTTTATCGCTCACTTTACTGTGAGAATATGATCTAAAACAAATTTGGTAAATAATAGTGTTCCCATTTGAAGAAGAACGTAACTATACGTTTGACCATTTTGTTCAAAATAAACCAACAAAAGAATAAGAAAGGGATTTTGGAGTGACGCACAATGTTGACATGTTATCTAACATGTTCTACAAATTCCAAATTTTCTCTAGACACCGTATAAAACATGAAAACTGTTCCCAAACATTGCTCTCCTCTTTTTCTAATGACTCCATAAACGAACATTTTGCAGAGATTTAATTGTTAAATGACATTTAAACATATATGTCATATGACATATGACATATGTCATAGCATTAACAATTAAGCGTAAATCAAAAGCTGGCCATCGAGGCCATTCTAGACATTCCAAAACATGCCTCCTCGATTTTCGATTGGAATTTTTACTTATTTTAGACTATTTTGTATGGAATTGCAAAGTTACAGCGTGTCATATGAGCCCTTTACTAACCCCCGATCTTCGTATTATCGATCGTTTAATCTTCAATTAGATCTCCAAAACAATTTATTTGAAGCATACACTGTACCTATTTGCTTCTAGCATTCAGGAGCCGCTATGTATGAATGGGGACTCTAATCTACCTTTTTAAAGAGATAATAAACAGTAATAAATAATAAGTAGGAGGAGAACTTTGGTTTTAAATGTCATAACTTATATAATTTTCACAGAGTTGTCTGGATTGTTTATGGTCTGTATTATTACTCTTATGTTTTTTACATAAGTTGATATGAAACACATAATCAGTGGAAGTTTTACTGCTAGCCCTGTCAGGTTAAAGACCGAAGCCATTATCATCGAGCTCCCGTGTATAATGTTTCGTTTTTGGTCGGTAACTGTAGCTTAATGTAAAACATAACAGTTACAGAAAATGTACAAACTATGCCATTAGTTTCCAAAGCCATATTTGCATACATGCCAGGTTTCGTACGGATTGTTTTCTTTGGAAGCTTTACCATAAACAAGAATGTTGAAACATCCCCATCCCCAAACCTGAGGTTTTGAAAATCTTAGAAATTAATCGAACAGGGTTATTCCCCGAACCGACAGAACTACAAACTCTCAGGTTGCCGACGCTATCGGTCCCGAAGAACATAACAATCCAAACAAAAGTCCTTCCTCTGGTTGGTTGTAGTATACAATACCGGGAGCAAGATTTATGCTACACGCCACTCGCCCAAGGGTCAAGGCACAAGTCGGCTGGTAGGGAAATTCGGTTCGGAACCTCCTCCGGACGGGAAAGGGTCAGAAATTGTTTCCGCAATATTTTCGAACCCAGAAAACCTGCCAAACCCTTTTGGAAGGCGAAAAGCAAAACAAAACAATCACCGATCCGTTGGCCTTTACCTTGTTTCTACCACGGACAGATCGGGTTCGACACAAATGAAATTGTGCGGCTTTCCCGGGTGCTCGATTGCTAACGCATAGTTTTGGTTGGAAAGTTCTTAAAACTTTTGCAAAGCTCAGGTTGCAGATGGGGTTTGTTGTTTGGCTGAGCTGATATCTTACGTGAGATGAAGGTGTTCTATGATAAATTTTATTTTCTCGAATATTATGAAGTTTTCCAGCCAATTTTCATAGCACATGAATAGTTCGTACTAATAAATATGATGAAGCTGATTTTAAGCGTACATATAGTTGAGTACTAATTTACCCTCAATCGGGAGCAATCAGGAACGATAAATGGCTGTGTTCCGAAAGCATCCGAAGTTAAATACCCTAAACGACCTTAGCGAGCCAGCAAATGGACCTGTTTGTTAAATCCCACTTTATTTATATACTCTTTTCCCCGTTTTCTTTTTTAGGGTGATTGATGATCCAACGGTGTTGAGCCCGACAAACGTACGTCTGCTTCATTCCGAACGGTAAGTAATTAAACAAACACTACACCGCAAAGCATTCCACCGTCATCTGACGATCAATTTGATAGCAATCGTGCATGGAGGTGCTTAGCATAGAACAAAGCAAATAGAGATGGAGGTGAAGGAAAAAAAAACATCCACCCACGGAAAAAGCTTCGTTAAATTAACATGATCCTTGCGTGCGAGAGCTACTAACCTCGGTGCCCTAGCGTATGGGCCAATTGCGCAACGTCCTTGGCGTTCGTGCCGGTCTGCAATATAGTGAGGCGTCATTCAAATAGCAAAACAAAACAAAAAAACATACCCACAATCGAATTTTGATTTCGGCGTACGGAGTCCTTAAAATAATTCACAAAAGCTAAGCGCAACGTTTCGAAATTTCGGGTGCTTCAATCGTGTACAATGACGACAAGAGGCACGATCAAACCATTGCAATTAGCCAGTAGGTTGGAAGGTAAAGTTGAATGGCGTGATTTATAAAATCAATTATTGTTAATTGAAATGGATATTGCATTTCAAGGTTTTTATGTTCAGAACCGAATGGTTTTTTTCATGCTTACAAGACAGTTAAGGGAAATATCTTGTTCAAACTATTTTTTTTTAAACGGTAAGGAACTCACTATTGACTATCACCATCAAACGTAGATGATGTTAACGTTCCGGTTCTTAAATGACATTGTTGACTTTGAAACTCTCGCAACAACCCAATGATTAATGTGTGAGGAAAGACCGTATGACCGGAATCACGACTATGTCGAGCCGTCGCCGTCACCGTTGCACACGCTTCCAACGAATTCCATCCACCAACGCACCATCCACACGAAACCTGTCCGGAATAGTAATGGCCCCACCGGTACCTGCAATGACGAATTGAACGAAAAGCACGCCCGGCCGCACGCTAACTTTCGATAATGAACACAAAAGCGTCCATGCCGAGAGTTCACAACCCGACAATGCTACCGCGCGGTTTCTTTCGCGACTGAGAACCGTGCCACGGGAGTCAACTGGTCAATGGTTTGTACACCATCAAGGACGCCCGTACCGTACGTGTGGCAATGTTTGTCACCAAAGTTTGGCCAAACCTTACCACCAGGCACGAACGACGGGTGGTAGAATTCTCATAGTAATGGCGCTAGGATGGCGCTTATACACTGACCGGAGGGGTAAGATATGGCCACGCTCGTGAAAAGTGTTTGCTGTAACACAAGCCATGAGTGTACATTGGTCAATGAAATTGTATCAACGTTTTGGGTGTTACAAAATCATTTTTGGTGAGGAGTAAGGACCTTTAAGAGAACGAATGTTAATTTGTTGGAGGTCGGCAAAGTACAACTCGCGAGCTGCTTGCAACTCTTTGAAACTTCGCCTTCAACTATTTGACGAAAATAATCCACGCTTACATAGCTGACATTTCATCAACTGACATTAGAACTGTATTTGAATCAAATAGCAGAATAGTGGAATAAATTACTTAGCATCTCTCTAAATTTATAGAGATGTTTTGTCTTCCTTTCTTTCGAATTGTGGCATACTACAAGTTTTGTAAAATATTACAAACTTTAAAAAATCTTCTAGACACTTAACGACCGGATGGGATTCTGGCCTGATACTGTCTTGTCAGATCGGCTCCGCTACCATTTCCATGAGGCCGTCCCGGTAAACAATAGTAGTTAGTATCAAGCTACAAATACTAGAAAAAAACTAAATTCCTGTTTCAGCATCCTTTAATATATTTTTTGCCAAAAGGTGAATGGGACATACTTTTTCATATTGTGTTCAAACAACCCTTAAAAATCTCAATACTTGAGTAAGAAATAGG
This sequence comes from Anopheles minimus, assembly GCA_000349025.1. Lineage (NCBI taxonomy): Eukaryota > Metazoa > Arthropoda > Insecta > Diptera > Culicidae > Anopheles > Anopheles minimus. The sequence continues at coordinate 631,649 of KB663611.1, read as the reverse complement.
GTCTAGGAATTGTGCATATTCATGAACATTTTCGAATTTTGTACGCATAATGAAATACAAGAACCAATTGGCAGAAATTGGCACTTTCTACCTTAATTTATTGATAATGATTTAAGTTCTTGCCTGCTTCGTTTGACGCTTCTCGATTAACTGTAATCCACGTTTTTAGCGGAAACCCCTTATGACATTTTGACTGTCATTTTTGACATCGGGGGGTAGCCCTGTCGTCCTACAGTATTAGTGTTAGCAAGTTTGTCAACCACTGATTTTGAAACGTCAAGTGTTTGCTTTGGCATTAAAGCAATTGAAAATAAATAAGTTTTCATAACATTGTTTTATTTTCCAGAACGTTTTTTTTCTGTTGCATATTACATTCAAACGATTTGTGAAGAAACCTACTGACTTATTCTTTTTTATATATTTTTGTACTATTGAACTTGTGATACTTTTGGGCTTGACTCAAAAGCTTTTTTGTCTGATCAATTCAAAAATGTCATGACTCGGCTTAAGCAATACACAGGTTGACTGAACAAAACATAACAAATATTGTGAAATAGAATATTGATTATTGAAAAGTAAAAAAAAACTATTTTTTTTTCAATTTTTACAACAATTTTTGACGTAAGCTTCTTATGTTTATATTATATTGTTTCTCATATATATGTGCAAAAACATATGTGCAAGTACCTAAGCAATTGTTTTCGCATACAACTATTCCGTTAATGGGAAACTGACTCAACAAAACAGATAAAATAATTCAAATTAGTATGTTGAATTCGTTACAAATCTGTTTTACATGCACCACGCACGATTTGCTCAAGGTGACTGTAATCACACGTTACGCAAGATGGCGTTGAGACGATCCGGAATGAGTCAGCGTGAGGTGAATGGATAGGTGTATTCTAATCCCTCACCACTATGGCAGTGATGGGAGCTCGAGAAGATGAGCATTGGTTTCGATTCGATGGTCAAGGTGCTTTCGGTTCTGCGATCGATCATTACCGACCGTCTAGCCACCATTCCAGCTTGCTGCCTACGAAAACCTACAACCATCTTAATTAATCAACGACAATGCGGCCCGATTCAGCAGCAGTCCCACACTTAATTACTTCCTTTGTTCTCGCCTGACACTCGACGATAAACGACACCTTCGGCCGCGGTCTAATCGTTGGACACGCGAGATTCTTTCCGATAGGTCCCCAGCGTCTTTCCGTCCGTTGGGGGAAGGAAAGCAAACAGTGGCAGGGACGGTAAAAACAGATACAAAACCTGTATTGTGGTCGGTCGCACCACCTAATCACGCTCCACACTGATGCACCTGAGATGCTGGGTAGCCGGTGCACTGTACGTACGTTTGGTGTCGCTGTTCCAGCCCTTGGCCACCGGTATCGTTCACAAAGCAGCGCATTGTTTCGGCCGTACGCAAATCCGTACGCTCACAATCTCACACCCGACCACAAAGACTCCGGGCGTAAAACACGCGCGGACCTCAAGATGCTTCCTCCGGTTTGCTGCAGTTGCAGCAACTCGCGCAGTGACTGCAGTTTCGTTATATAATCCACCACCAGTACCCGTTGTGTGTGTGTGTTGCTCGCAAAACTAGACAGACTCACCAAGCGCTGCGTCGAAACAATGTCGATAAATTAGCCCTTTGCCAGAAGCGTTGGCCCAGGGTCGGCTGTTGGTTCCGTATGGATTGAGGGTACGAGGGTACTGGGCGCTGGTTTTTGGGTTATATTTCCCGGGCCAGCTGCTAGAGCCCACCAGTAGTGATGCATGACGGTGATTGGCACGTTAACCCTCTGGGGATGGGAATTATGATATGATATAATGTAGTTCGCTTGGGTTTCCTCGATTTGATGACCGATTTTGCAGCAGTCGGTAGCTTGTCCGTTGCTGCTGATGCTAATTTGCGGACAAGACAGAACTAGTCTAAATCGATGAACGTTTGATGCAGGTAATCCTTGCTCCAGTTACATGATTCCGATAAACTGGTATATGATGCAACTAAACAAGGCATTTGGAGATTAAATCGTTTCTAAATAATTACCGGAAGCATTCGTATATTATTCATTATTCATTTTCTGGATTATAAATCATTAACTCTAAATGAATGTACAATTGTTGAATATTTCATCCAAACAAGTTTAACAATTAATATTAAGTCTACTTGTTAGTTACCTCCGTTTTACAATAGGTGGCTCTAGAACTGTCGACATGCAAATTGTAATTGTCATTAAATACATGATTTATTACAATTTTAATTACTTAACAATTAGGCTACCAAAGATTGTATTGTTGTCGATGATGAAGCTTCTGACACCCAACACCCTTCCAGCATTTGCAAAAAAATCGCCTATTTATACACAGTTTAAAGACAAAATAATAATTTATTTATTACAAAGTCATCTAGAGTAAAGGGAGCTTCACATAAAACAGAATCAAAAAAATAAATAAATGACTCCAAAGCAACGTTTTCTTTTGACTTAATATTTGCTGCGCAAGATTAATTTAAGTTTATTATATTAGCGATATCGACTGAGTTGTGTAGTAAACAGTAGGAATTAACTATTTTTATCAAAGGTTCATTAGAACCAAATTCTGACGATCGGAAAGCTGTATTGGTTTGGTGGTGAAATACTTGGTCATGGACTTCAGTTCTTACTAAGAGCCTGGAATTTTATGTTTTCGAGAATGGATGGGGCATCAATAGAATCGCTGATGAGCTTATGTAAGAAAGTGCAATGTGCCGTCATTTCTCTATGTTGGAGGGAATTCAATCCGAACAACAGGCACCTAGTGTGGTAACAGTGATACTTAGCCTCACTAGACCAGGGAAGACGGTAAAAGAGAAGTCGTGTGAATTTACTTTGGGCTGATTCTAGCCTAACTATTCTGTACTGCTGCGTACAGCCTTACGATAGCACAGTATAGCGTTTTGAGACTGTAAGGGTCTTTAAAATGTTTTCCTACCCGACTGACAAATCCTACGAAACGACACCCTTTGGAAAAGGTATGCTCGTAATGGTCTTGGAGAGTCAATCTACAATCTAACAGTACACCTAAGTCACGAATCACGTCTACGAATGCTCTTAGACAACCACATCTGTGATCTTGCCAGCGGATTTTTAACTAATTTTGAATTACTATTTATTTTGACCCAAATGTATTACTTACGGTTTAGCTCAGTAATGATTCCAATCTAACGAAGATAACAAAAATTGGATGAAACATTGGATTGTAGCAATAAGAAACTTGCAGAACCAATATGATAACACAATATTTTTTTCGAGAGGTTTTTTGTCACCTCTGTTTTAGTGATGAATATTTCTATGTATCACAAATGGTAAAATATATCCGCGGAAGTCAAAGGTGATGTAGAGGACTTTTGAACATCAAATAAGAGAGCATGTTTTGCTTATTTTGGGCGGCCAGAATTCGTATAACTTTCTTAGTTTTGTTTTACAAGAAAACTAATAATCGTAATTGAACTTTTAAAACTTGTCATCATTGAAAATGCAGGTCAGTTGCCGTAGCATGCCATTCCGGGCTCCCTTCAATTGTATTTAATTGCTACAGTATAGTAAGAGACCACTACCTACACTATCTGTGTCGCAGGGACGCCCCCATGAAGAAACCACTATGAATTCTTCGTTCCTAATACACAGATACCACTAACTAATTGAACTAACTATGGAGTATTGGAAATAGATTGCATTCCCGCTACTTCTGCATTTTTTAAATGCATCATGTAATGCTGCAAAGGCGGGTCTCTGTTTCATCATTATTGCATTCGTTAGACATCAAAAGCTTCGTTTTTTTTTGTTTCGCCAAGCACTCGTCGTGCTGTGTCATTCGCTCATTCTCAAGCACCTTGTCCTGTAAAGTGGGGAAATTCAATAAATTATACCACCCATATGGCAGCAGTTCGCCGGTGCAGCGACAATTCTATTTACCTACCAAATTCATCATCAATCACACTGCCGCTGCTGCCCGGTGGCATTGTAAATATTTGACGCGATCCAAATGTAGTTGCACCTTGTACCGGCGCCCGGAGCGACATCCCTACATTGAGCGATCGACTACAGAACAGTGTAAATGAAATAGTAGTGAAACGAAGGAATACCGACCATCGTCAGGAACCCCGTCCCCGAATATGGGGTCGCATCGCAACGAGAACTTTGAAGTATGCTCTTTTGCGATTGCCGAACAAAAATTGTTATCTAGGAAAGTAAGCTGGCTAACGAGTAGGGGGAGATAAAAAAAAAAGCATGGACGTGAATATCAAACACTATCCGTATCGTGCTGTTCCGGTGGCAGGCATGCCCCCACTGTGGACGACGATAGGGTAAGATGCAGACCAGTGTTGTACAAGTGTCGAACGCCTTTCCTAAGAACATCCTATCGCCAAAGGAAAAGAGAGATAGTTTTGAAAAAAAACACGGTATGCAAAAGGTAAAAAAACAACACACAGAGAGAGGGCCAGCATCCGTTGCCTTTGGTGTTGGTTGATCCTTGTTTAATGGAAAGTTTGAGCAGTGGGTTTGCGGGAATGTAGAAGACGGGATCTCTCAAACAACGATATCGCTTCGGTTTTTTTCTCCTTCTACTAGCTTTCGTTTCTCGTTGCTCACTAGTTATAAGTGCACTGGCGGACAAAGCGAAGAGCTTTGGGATGGCTTTAGTCGCAAGGAGCGCGCACTAGATTGAGATGGCAAAAAGAAGAGATCGTGTCAACAGTACACGGGGGTACGCAAAAGAAAATCTTTCTCACCTCACCCCACACCAAGCAATCATGCAGCCAATGCAGGAGGCAGCATGTGTACCGTTTTCTCTTCTGCTTGTTGTCTCCTTGTTGTCTACGGTAGAATGTTCATAAATTTTTAATAACATCTCCAAACTCTCCATACACCGTTGTGTGGTACGGCCCGTCTGCATGTTGGAAACTGTTGGTTCTACTTTTACCGGGAACGTTGTGCCCTAAGCCGGAAGAGAGCACAGCTGCATGCCTTCCAATGTAAGTCATCCACTTTTTTGCTATCTCCCCGAAAACTGAACGGAACCATCCAACTAACGTCTCTACTATGTTTTGTTAGCGAATCGGTTGGGAAAAAAATGTAAGCAGATAGCAATCCATGCATCGACAAAAAGCATTTTCCTCGTGCGGTAGCCATATTCCATAGATTCGTTAAAGCCCCTTGGGATGTTTCGACCAGAGCACAAGCGGCATTCGGATGTCGAGGTAGATTGTCGAGTTATGACGTGAAGATGTTTGATCTGCGTGATTGAAGTGATTGGCCCCGCATGGTGTATGGCTGTTGTCGACCTGTGCCACCGATAGGCGGGTAAAGATGGATGATTGAGCAGTCAACGGAATCAACCGCTGTTGATTCGGGGTCACGTGTCCCTGAACGAGACCTCGGGCACCGGAGATGCTCGTAGAGCTGTTCCACGTACACACAGCTGTTGAGTTGAACCGGGGATAAAAGATGAAGACCTGTTGAGCGGATTTTGATCCAGCTGGAAGTTGTAGACGAGCGAACAGCACGCAGCGTCAGTTGTAAGTTTAAGCGCGTTATCTAAGACTCACCGTGGAGTATCAGATTACCCGTGCTTTGCGGTAACAAATCCCAACGGATGTGAAACAACGTGCTTGAGGTTCTGGTTGCTTTAAGATTTCCCTCTGATTACGCACACAAGATGCTTGCACCATTGACCCTCTCCGGCTCCATTCGCTTAAGACAACCCGTGTGACCTGTGTGGGCTGTTGGTAATGAATGCCCGCAGATCGGTTGGCTTCGCCTTGCCTTCGCCGACACTTTACAACCTGTCGAGTCATCTCCGGAGATGGTCAGCAAGATGAGACCGTCCACTAAGAAGCGACCCAATCGCCGTTCTCTTCGAACTACCACTACCGGCGGGAAATCAATTATGGTCCATTTGCTGCGTGCGCTTGCGGTTGATCGACTTTCGATTGGACCTGCACTGAATGTTGTGAGCGTTCCCCTTCTGGTGACGTTACCTTCGGCGACCTCGCAGCACACGCTGGTGAATAGCCGGCAGGTTGGAACCGGTTGAATAGAATTTGATTTGTTCTTTGACTTTCAGCAAATCGTGTGCGGCAAGGTGAAACAGGTTTCAGCTTCGGTGGGTGCGTGTTTCAATCCATTTTGTTTTAACTTCTGGTGCAGCTGGTACACTCGGGGAGTGCGAACCCGCGCGTTTCGGGGTTTCCACAGCAGGACCTCTGGCAATGACACTATAAAATACAAACGACTCAATACAGCCCGGTCCGTTCGATCCGGGGGAAACAGGGAGTTCTTAAAACTAACTTCCTCCACGACCGGTAGCGACCGGTTGTTGCACCAAGGCGCAGTTGTTGCATCGACTGTACCTTACCCACCAACTGGTACGGAACGCGTTGGGTGTTTGGAGATGACGGTGTGTATGTTGTACCGCTGGTTTTTGGAGGGGTTGGAACAGGGGGTTATGCTTTTCGTTTACACCGTACCCGGCAGCAATTCAGTGCAGGTGGTTCTGATCGTTGGCAGAATGTGGCTGCGATTGGCTTCGATTAGATTGGCTATTTTTACATTTCCCTTTTTGCTAATTAAATTTGGAATGGTTAATTTCAGCTTTATGAATTTGTTACATTTAAATGGAATGGAATATTAGTTACAATAATTGTTTAGCTAAAATCTTTTGTAATGCTCTATCATTATTGCTGAATAAATTTTGTTATTTTAACCTTACTAAATTTATTCTATCGCACGATTTTTTTAAATAACTTGTAGCTTGTTTAAAAGCCGCAAAAAACTGTTTCCAAATAACGAATTCATTGCACAATCTTTTTTCTTTTATTTGTTAACTACGTATACTGTGACAATATAGCATCTGTCCAAACTGTCAACGGCAATTCAATGGACAGAGAAATCTTTTCACTCTCCGATGACTAGGTTAAATGTCCGTTACGTTGAAATGAAATGTGTCATGATTTTTTGCGTTCCCAATTCATTCCCAACTTTGCGTTTGGGACAGCATAAAGAGGTATGAAAATTATCTACCTTTTCGTTTTTTTACTGGTAATTATTTGGCAGTAAACGGAACTAAAATTAATGTTTATTTGAATTCAACAGTGTGTTGAATTTGTGTCTTCAATCAATTGTTTTTTTTTAAGTTTATTCGAATATGTTGTCATGAGCCACTTTATACGACTTTCTTTTTTAGATTTTTTTTTGGGTTTAAAATGATCTTTTTATGTTGTATCATATAATGGTTGTAGCTCTTTACAGCACTTTGGAACCACTCATTTTTTCTATTATATTTATACTACAGTACGTAACTTTCTATACTTAACTTTGTCTTCTTGTTTTTTTTTTAAGAATAACTGAAAAAGTTAAATAAAGTGATGAAAATTATGCCCTGCTATGTGGTTTGTAGGTTGTTTTTGCAAAAATATACCTAAAATATTGAAACCAAAATGTGCACTTAATCCATATTATATATATCAAAAATATAGGAATTTATGCATGATGATTTCAACAACTGGTTGCAAGGATTCACATCATATTAAAAAAAAATCAAACCATTTTTGCATATTTGATAAATTTTAGCAAACAAACAAAAAAGCAATAGTTTTTTTGTATGTGGCTTTACTTTACGCTACATGAAGCAAATATCAAAATATATGTAATTGGGAAAGAAAAACGGAGTTTGAAAAATATCTAAAAAAAACTAATTCTTTTATTCGTTACGCACAATTACACAGAAAATGTTTGCCTATCCGCTCTACTTATCCAGTCATTCTAGAAAAAAGAGGCCTCATATGGTTATGGTACGCACTGTAATATGTTTAATTGCACAGATTAAAGAAGTACTAAATCTTTTCAGTTTTCAATTTCTGCTATTATTTTTTTTAATTAAATCGACAATATTACTGTCTATCCTCAGACGGTGTTAATAGTGTAAAATATGAAAGTATTCGTTAGTCATTACTCTTAAAATCGTTTCACACAGAAATCACAGCCATTTGCCCGAGAAAATTTAAAGGAAAATATATGTTTTGCCAAAAATTTAATACACAAATGTTGATAGCGTTTTGTACCGTTTTCTGAAAATGGCTAGAATGTGAAGGAATTTATTTGTCATAAAAGTTAGATACGAATTCCCAAATTTACGCATAGTTACGCATATACAGTTATATAGGATGTTATTTAAAATCCAATCTTCCCCAAACAAAATTGGTCTCAATCACCTCTTATATCTAAACCTCCATTGTAACGCTTGCACTATTAATCTAACTTTTTTCTTTTTTTTTTTCGATTCATTCATTTTCACCTGAAATGGTGAACCGAAAAATTCAAGTGCTTCATCGTAATCGCACAAAATAGTACGTTAATTGCAACGTTTAGCAAAATCTTTTCATTGACTTTTTTTCGTACACGTGTACACCTTTCACCAATACGTTTCCACCGCTAAATTGCTTCTCTATCGGCTTTTGTTAGGTGGGGCCTCATTCTTTCTAATTCATATTTCACGCGCATTGTACGTCGCGTGACCGGCGTAGCTCGAAAAATGCCATTTTCATATTTTCTAGCGCAAAGTTCTTTGTCGCAGTCGGAACCGTACCGCAAACGAAGGGCAAAAAAATAGTGTTGTATTATAATATGAATGGCATGTAATTGTATTTGACAAAGCAGAGACCTAGCACCGTTTTCGTTCTTTCTCGCTCAACAACCTGGCGAGGGATGGAAAATGGACGCTTGTGGAGCATACGAGCGACGGTGGATGTAAACACTGCGCGCATTTCAAATTGTCCGGAAAGGTGGTCGTCGCCACCGTTTCTGGGAAAGCGAACGAGGGTCATTCTTGACCCAAATAAACGCCACCGTGTTGCAAACGTTTCGAATGACCTTTCGATCAAATAGACGAGAAAAACGCGAGGAACGCTCCTGACAAGCAACCGCTTGGTGGAAATTCATCGTACGATGGTTTGAATTTCCACCGCATTCACCTCGGCCTGCTTCCGTTGTGGGGCGTTTTTTTTTTGCCACGGGCAGGTTGCCTCGTGGTCAGAATCGACCCGTGCCGCTAACCCGAATTTTCTTCACACTTCAGTGCGCGGACCAGGCACAATCAACCAAACAATATTCCAACCTCGAAACATACCCCCTTCGGGGTGGAGGTGTTGCTTATTGCTGGTCAGATGTCGGCACTTCTAGTCCGATTGACTGACACTGCGAACCTGCGAAGGGAAAGAATTATTCCAAACATGGACGGACGGCCAAAAATACTCAAAAAGGACCATTTTCCACGTGTTCGATTTCCGAGCCAACAATCAACGTCGCGATCAACGATTTGCTGGGTGTCCGTGTGCCGCAGGGAGATGAGATGATGGCCCCGATCGTTTGCCCAATGTACGGGGCAGATGTAAACACCACCCGTTATCAGTCGTTTGCACTCCAATCCGGTAGCGCTTTCGCTTACATTGCTGGAACGAGTCAAATATCTGCAACGATCGGGAGGGAAAACTCCGACAAGCGCAAGGATGCAGAGTTTGTTAAATTTATTGAATGCATGCAAATTCCGCGGGAAATTCCGCACTCACGAGGCTGGCTCGCTCGCGTGCACTGTGGCACTTCCCCATTCTACACGAACACCCCGATTCGATGATGTGCTTTCCGTGCGGGCGGTGAAATATGGCTCGTTCGCACTGCAGTTCGATTTCCCTTGTCTTGTTTTCCTTTCACTTTTTTTTTTGTTAGTCTCCCCTCAAACCATCGTTGGCTGTTGCACTCGGGGGAACTGTTTCACGTTCGCTTCAGTGCAAGCGCCCTTGCAATAAAAGGGTTTGGTCTTTCGGGGTTTTCGGGTCGGGAAAAATGTCAAGACCAACATGGTTGTTTCAGAGGCATCCAAGTGCATAAGGAGAGGGTTGCACCGTTGTACCGTGTGCCCGGGTGCATCGCAATGGGGAGGTTCTCCTTGTTGTCGGTCTGTAGTCGCTAGCAAGATATTTGGCAAAATAAATCACCGAATGCAGCCGTGAGAGAGCATATGTGCGGCATCGCCAGTTTGCTCATGGAAGATGGCTGCGTGTGATGACAAATTGTTTTTACTTTTCCGGGCTTACGATCGTTTCGATCATTTTCCATCAGCGATGTACTGAGAGCGTAGAGGCAAGTTGGAGCTTTGTGTAATTAAATAATTTTCGTTTTATATATTTCTATTTTTATTACAATCGAAGAAATTGAAATAATTTCAAATTTACATAAGTTAAACTGATCCATAATACTAAAAATATGATATCTTATTAAATGATGTTCGTGTTTTTTTAACGTTCTTCATAGTTGTTTGTTAAAATGGTCAGAATAAAATTAACAGTTTTGTAAGGGAAAAGATATCGTCTTTGTGAATTACAATAATACTAACAAGATTCACTAAGAATAATACTTTATTCTGTTTTGGCTTAACTTAACAGCTTTTTAGACTTATTGATACTACATAGTTTGGTAGTCAGTTCTATCTATGAGGGAATAGTCCGCAAGGGATTCGAACTCCTGTTCGCATCGAACATAGCTCCAATCGGCACTTCGAATATGCAGATGCTTCAGTCTCCCTGGGAAGGATCTCAAAACTTTTTTTAATTTTATCCATTAATTGGGCTTTTGTATTTTTGTGAGTGTGATTTGTGTCTTTTTCAGTTATGGTCTGGGTAGTTTGGAGTCCCAAACATTTGGACTAGAGAAGACCATCATGTATGACTTTTCGCAGGCTTTTGCGGCAAGAGGCCGATTCTGACTGCCATACATACGACCTAATATTACCTACCTTGTTATCCAAGGTTTGAATAATCTACTAGGAGTCATTATTCTTCATAAATCCTAGTTTCCATTATTGAAAGATTCTATTCTATGTCTGATTGTTTCGACTGTATTCAGGGAGCATTGGGATAATGAATGATTCATCATGATGCAAGTTGTTCTCTTTTATTATTCAGGTGGGTTCCAGTCATCCATCATTTTAGACATTTTAATTGTTTTATAATTTTTATTTTTAGAGCTACATACTTTAATCTACCGATTTGTAAAAAAGCTAATATCAATCTCCTGGATTACTTCAATTAATGAGGACTGACTATCCAATTACGTAGTATCAATGAGCTATGACCGAACAGGTCGTTACGCCAAAGCAAGAAAAGAATTGGAAACTACAATATAAATGACTTCAATGTTATTGCGTTACAGGTTACCGTATTATGGTTCGTGTCAATTGTAATTTGACCAGTTACTAAGCGTTTGACAGATAGACGAAATTAAAAATACATTACATACCATTAGGCGCGTACACTTAACGTCCACCGCTCTACGGTATAACGTTTAACACTTGTACTTAACGTTTTAGTAGAATAATCTACTTTATTTGGGAAAATACGTTACTACCAGTACTTAAATATGTTATGTTTATTGGGAAATGTTGTTCCAGAAATGTCCGCTCATCGTATTATTAAACGACACACGAACGACGTTGAAAAGTGTATCACACTGTTACTGCGCACACAACACATCTCGAACCTGCTCGCAAATGATGTAACAGGCGTGCAATCTGGATTGATTATGAATACACGTACAGGACAAACTAATATCAATAAATAAAGGCAATGCATTATCCTGCCCGTCACTACGTGTGACGGTAGCATCGCCGCACCAGTAAGCATCGATAAACAACCATTGATTATGCGCACGGTGGGACCCGGGCAGTTGTGTCACGGCAGACTTTATCTGTCGCCATCTTCGTCCAGATGAGCAATCATAAAAGTACGTATCACGTTCCTAATCCTGCTGTCAGCTTCGTTCCGGTAGTGCCCGGTCCCGTTTGGCAAACTTGCCGGGTACGGTACAACGACGTATTTCAACGTTTTCATTTACCCATACCATGGTTGACCGCCGTCTGCTGGGAAGAGCCACAGGTAACTTTGTGTGACCATCCATGTATGGGGGCCATATTTTGTCACTCCTCGCATTACGAGCCTGTTTTGCTAACCCGGTATGGCGGTGCTCCGGAACCCGGAGGTCCAATTATTATTGCACGAGTTTGTTGCTGGAAAAATCGATCCCCTTTTTTGAGCGGCCGTGCGTGCGAGGAATGTACCCCGGGTGGCCTTGGCGGGCTACAGTTGTCGGTGGCAACGTTGCTACAACGGAACACCGTCATCGCCATCGTCGTTATGTAAGAATTAGAATCGATAGAAGCTATTAAATCGCTTCCTCCCCCGTACACATCCGCCATCCATTCGTCGCATCGTTTCCACTCTCCCCATCCCTCTGGAAGGGGTTTAAACGAGTAGTGATTTGACAACTACTAAGCAACCCTCCCACACCGTTGGGAAGAGATATCCAGCACGAGGGCACGAATCCGTCCATTCGCCATTCGCCACCACCAACGGGAGACCTGCGGTTAGCGCTTTCGTATGCTAATGCAGCCGTAATCCGTTTTACCTTTACACCGGTGCCGCAAGCCCAGTTTTCGATGGCACGGAGTAGTGGGGAAAAACGAATGAAACGGAAAACTAATTTCAAACATCACACTCGAACGGGCTGGAACCAATTCCCGGACGTTGGAAGAAAACTTTGATTCGTGTTGACGCATTTCCACGCGAAAGCATCCGGCCAGATAGAAGGGCAGAACGACACCAAAAAAAAATCAACTCCCGGAGTCGAGATTATAAAATTATGCAACATCGATTCGAACTCGAGCGAACAATGTGACTCCATTTTTCGTGCGCGCTATCGGACCAAATTTTTTTTTTTTTTTGACAATTACATTTCCATTTGAGTATAAAATATGTGTATACTCTTTGTCCGGCTGGTGGAGGTCAGAACCGATTAGTCAGGTTTATGTACGAGAGTTGGCATGATGGAATATTACACTGAGGATAGCGTAATGACATTCAACTTGGGTGCTGCTACTAACGAATGGAGGATAAATTGGAGGACCAATGATATGGACAAACGTCTCAAATTCATGGTAATCTGAGAGGATGGATTGTTTCTCGTTCTGATGGGTGCGTAATTTAATTGCTGTGTAATGGAAAGTTTGAACCTCAAGATTTTTTTTTCAAAAGGTATGTTTTTTATTGCATTGAAGTTGATAGACATTCTCTTAAAATGTAAATAGAAAAGTTAAGCAAATAAGTTAATTAATTTTTTAAAGTTCCCATCAGATGGCGCTACTGTTCTGAAAATTAATTACTTTGTTACTGTTCGTATCTCATCGCTACTTATCGTTATTCGATGTTTAATACAGCTTTCAAAGCTAACCGCTCGCGGTTAACATTAAGAACTTAATGAAGCGAAGTTTCTATTTGATAGCTGGGTATATTCAATTAAACAACGGCCAAGCTAAATTCAAGGAATGTCCACGACTTGTTTTGTTAGAGATTGCGTTTGATTGTTTCCACGTTAGTTTGTAATCTATTTCAATCAACAAAGTCCGGCAGATTTATCAAAAATAGATAAACAAATATGTAAAAGAGCTGCTTAGGAATGGCTTAATCGATTAGAGAATAATAATATTTAATAATAGTTATAACTGGTGTCTGTAAGGTTTCAATAACTCCATGTTAGAGTTGTTTTTAATACTCCTACGTTTTGTTGACAGTATAAGGATAAATCAAAACAGGATTACACATGGGGGTTCAAAGTGTGATCAATTATGAATTTATTCAAATTCAACGTTCGAGTAGCTGAGATAATCTCCACGGTGTAATTCTCCAATCTCCAACAAATTGGACAAATGACTAGGAAGGACAATATTTTGGTTTCTACAAGAACATGATAAGTGATCCATGATCATATAAATCTACCTTCTAATTCAAGTGGAATTGTCAGTACAAATTATATGGTTGAATTTGTTTTGATTTCTCATTAATATGTAATGACATTTTTTATTGTGCGAATTAATATACGCACCGCAATAAAGAAATCAGTTGCTACGGACTTAACCACCGCTTATTTGTCATTCTGTCCTTACCAATCGAGCTGCCATGTCAACAAACAATGAACGTTTTATTACATTGAGAACATATTAGATTGTTCGACTGGTGCGGCGGTGGTAGCAGCAGAAGCAGCAGCAAGCACGTTACTTCCCGGTTCATAAATAAAGCTGCATCCAAGTAGATTGCCGAACGTGTGCCATATCAACAGGGTTGGGTAGTTGATCAAACTGTTCCACAAGACAAAGCACATCACAAGTACAATCGGTAGGATTGTCTCAATTAGCCGAGAGCATGTAAACAAATGGAGTGTATGTTTGCCACCCCTCCGACTCTCTTGAGACGGTTGACTACTGAGCTGCTCAGCTACTCAGCTACTTTGTATCGATGCGCTACCCTCGACAGCACCACCGAAGCGACACCGTAAAGGAAGCCCATTTTAATTCAATTTAAATTCACGCGCACGAACACGCAATCAGCTGGTTCGGTGGTGACTCGTGATCGGAAAGACAGATTGGGTTGGCAGGCATCTCGGAAGGCGTGAGTGTTGTTCATTCATCGGTAGCAAAAACAGAAGCTCCGGCGTTGATGCCCAACATCTCCATGTGGAAATCGGCCAATGCTCGCGAATGTCACACTGGCAAAATGTCAGACGAACGAGATGCAACTTACGGGCGGTGGATCATTATCGGTGATTTTATCGTGGCCCTTTTGCTTGCTGCCTGTGCCAGCAGCCGACGACTAATAGTGTGTCATTTTATTCGCGCACGTGCTCGCAAATATTTGGAGCGACTTGAACTTTGATTGAACAGATAATGGTGGTGGAAGAATAATTCAATTGAAGAAAGCTAGTAACAGGTGTTTGGAGACAGTTGATGTAGAGAATTATTTGTAAAACAGTCGTTTATAATTTAAATGATTTAACTACTATAGTTTTAAATGCAAAAGGGCAATGGATAGAAAATCATCGTTTAAAGTCAAGCCGAGCAATGAATTATAGCAAATTGCAGCAATCGTTGTGTTGTGGGGTCTTCTGCCTGCAATACTACCCCCCATTCACTTGGTAGAAACTTGTCCCCATCCAAAGAAGGTAACCGCCAGTGGTCTGGACAGGGTTGCGTCAACCAACATGCTGCGGACCATGCAAAATTCAAAAACTAAAAGTGCAATTTCACTGCACACAATCTCCCCCGGTCGGGCAATACGGAAAAAATGTCACATCGCCCCACGGATCGTACCGTGAGAGTTGCGTTAGCCGAAAACACATCATCGTGCACTATACCCAAGCGACAAAGTTTGCGACGATACGTGACTTTTTGTATGGATGCAACAGCCCTGCTATGATTATTTCTATTAGCACTGCTAGCAGCAGATATCGCGCAGCTCCTCCGTGACTGTTGCGTAGGGTTGTGACATTTATGAGTTTGTTTCATGCTCAATAGCAACCCCCATTGTTCGCTA
>KB663611.1:566814-614412 GCA_000349025.1 Anopheles minimus | reverse complement strand
CGTCCTCGAGGGTTGGAGGAAGGCTTGAAAAGGTGTGAAACCATGAAATTTTCACGTTTTGTCGTAAACTCTGCGGCCTGGGATAGTGCTCCAACCATCCATCCATTCCTACACAACCAGAAACACATTTATGATGCGCTGTTATGTGACCCGGCGAGTGATATGCAGTTTTGTGCTGCTAATGCACAACTAGGCCGCATTGCAACGATTTTAGCGTTTGGTCGTGGCGTGCATGCGTTTGGGAAGTATGCGTTACTACGAGCTTAATAATAAACGATTACAGACGGGTACGATATGTGGTTAGCAATTGCAACATAATGTTCAGTTTTCGCGAGGAACATCATGAGGTTAAAGTGGAATTGTTTCAACAAAAAACATCCAAAGCGTTACTCAAATTTTGTAGTATCCATGTAAGATACATGTAAAAATATACAAGTTTTCCCAACCATTTTTTTCTATTTGGAAAAACTTCCCATTCTTTTAGTACATTTTTAAGTCCTCAATTTTATTTGGTACATTTTTAGTACAAGACACATTCTTTTTTTGTGGTATGCGTGAAAACTGTTATTCTAAATAATTATTAATACTCGCTAATAACGAAGAAACCTTCATTTTTACACATTTTCCATCACGACAGTCTCAACCCACACACGAAACAAAGAATAAAAAAGAAACTGTATAGCTTAAATGTAGGTTATCCCTTTTTCCAACGATTTTCCGTCATTCCCTTCCCAGCGAAATTTGAAAACAAACACTAATCCTACGCTCACTACCTGTCGAGGCAGCGCGTTAGTGAAGGTGTTCGTTCGAGCGAGGAAAAAATGGAAACAAAAGCTAGCATACGGTGCGACGGAAAATGTGGGAGCACTCCGATACTTCCTTGTGGCATGTTTGGCTTGTCACTACCACTGTTACAATTCGCCATTAGAATGCTTCCGCCAACTGAAGGCCCAGCAACTTTTGTGACACATTTGTATTTTTTTTGTGCCAAATAGCTTTTGTGCGTTTCTGAGGATGGATCTGTTTTTCGCACCCTTGCGCACTTGGGGATGGAAATTATTTTCTCACATCAATCCATCACCCATCCGAAGGTATCTGGAGCATTTTTGTCGGAGTTTTATCATCTGCTTATATTTCTATTGCTTGTTTTTGTAACGTTTTGTTTGTGGAATTTAAGGAAAAAACCTATGGAGTATTTTAATTTTAATTTCAACAAGAAATAATTTTAATAGTTAAATAGTATTTCATTTGTACAAATTCCTTTTTTATGCTTTTCAATTTTTTCATTTTAAATAACACTTTTCCGAGTAATTATCATCGCTAAAATTATTACCAGTTTTAACCCCTTGTTACCAATTGTTTGCCTGCAAAGCAATAAAAAAGTTTGCGAATTTCCTAAGCTGGGAACTCGTTTTCGTTATATAAAAGGTAAATTGTTAAGCTCTGTACTACAACCCACATTGAACCATAAAAATCCTGAAAACCTAATTAACGACCTTTTTTTTGCGAACATCCCATACGGACCCAAATGTGGGACAACCGGAAGTGAAACTCTATCCTTTCACATACCCTTCCGTTCCCGAGTGCGAGTAATCTGTCTTTGGCCCATCCTTCTTCCAAAAAACCTCTTCCATTTCCAGTCCTTTTCCAGCACCAATTTCGCAACAGAAATCGTGGAAACATCAAACAACTTCCTGCAGAAAATCTGTCACTTTTTGCGAACTTACCATTTTGAGGAGGGGACTTTCGACGAAAACGGAAGGACTTATGGGCGGCATCACCCATTGCTGTAAATTATTTCAACCGATTAAAATCCTGTTCGTTACTTGACTGTCTCTTCGTATTTTCTTTCTACCATCCTGTGAGTGGTTCCATATTTTTGCCAGCAGTTCGTTAGCGATGTATTACGGTATTCGTAGCGCCCAACCTGGCTGTGGTACGGTGAACATCAAAAAACCCACAAAATCTGTACCGCAAGCTTAGCCCATCAGCTCTCCTGCATAGCATCGCACCGGAAAAGCTGGTTGGAAAAGCTTCTTCCAAGCAACCGGAAGCAACATTTCTGGCCCCTTTTTCAACAAATGGGTTGGGAAAGTTTGACTCATCGTTTGACAAATTTAAATTGCATTGTGAAGCACGGAACCGTTGGTTTTTGCAAAGGATGGGAGCTCCATACCCATCCGGCGGGCCACACCACCACCGAATGTGGCAATAGCTTCCCCATCCAAGGTTGCGATCACATTCGCACCATTTACGTTCGCTTCCCGTTCGAATGCTTGGGTTCGCTTATGCTGGCGCACCGCGATGCTTGCTGTCGAATAATGACGCTCTAAATACCTTCCTAGCGTGGCTGTGAGTATACGGAGAATGCTTAGAAATACATTCGACAAAGCTCTTAGTGCCACGGAAGAAGCGAAACAATCGAATCGATAGGTTCTTTGAGGAACTTTGTTCCTTATCTTCAATCATATATTTATTTGAATATTAATTCCAAAGGAGTGTGACGATTGTATCAGGCATTATGTTATCAGGCAAAATCAAATGTTCCTGTTGTAGCTTCAGGAACACGTGTTATACGCCTAAAGTTATGCTTTCAGTAGAACAGGCGAAATTAGAATAGTTGACGTTTAGACTAGCAGCAGTCCAATCGTCTGAGGATCGTGCTCAGATAAATCGTACGTGCGATATAAACGAGGAAACAAATACAATTTAAATAAAACAACGAAAATCATTTATATTTTATTCTCGCTACTGTAACTTATCAATTCAAATCATCTAGTCTACATTAGCCTCCGTACCGTAGCATGGCAGCACTCACACGAAACCTCATCATTGTCATCACGATGCTGTCGACGTACAGGGGCTTGCAATGTGATGCCACCGGTTGTGCGCGGGAAGCAAAACAGCGTGACAGCATTGTGATGGTTCCTGCTAAAAACCAGGAAATCTTACCACCACTCGTAAGATCACGTACCTTTTTTTTTTTTTGAGCGGTCGGACCGAAGATGAGGTGTTCGATGCTTACCGGAGAATGTTTAGTGCCGGGTTGCATTTTCGTTCACACATACACACGTGCTCGTTCATGTGTTCCGACCACCAACCCACCCAAATGGGGCACTGGTAGGACGTGTGCCAGGCACAGCACGTACTTCCTGCACTCGGGCAATCTTTCTTGTGCGGGTGTGTCCGCCATTTGTGTGCTCAGCGTATTGCTGCACATTAACGTTCGTGTACCTTCCTATTGGCGGTTGTTAAAGACCTTCAGATGGTGCTAAAACCGTTTAGTGCATTTAATACTAAAGTGTACCAGCATGTGCGGCACGGAAAAATGTATATGCGTATTAAAATAAACAAAACAATGATGCACAAAGACGATAAAACCGTCTCCATATTTAATGTAAACACGGTGTGTTGGAAGCGGGAGAGTTTCTGTTCCATACTCGCGAAAAAATTCAATATTTCATCTGAGAAAACTTCGGCCTCGCAGGTTTCCACTTGGCGAAGTACATTGCACATTAGACGCTCTTCATAATCGTTCGATTAAGATCCAGAAGGTGAGTACACTGACCACCGACACTTACTACCGGACAACGAAAGTGAATGAGACTATCCATGCATAACATAAAACTGCGATGAATGGTATGTTTATGAGAGCGCCGTTAAAGTAATCGGTGCGTGCAAAAAAAGCTCTCAACCAGCTAGGACAGGTGCGATATGTTACAAACGGAAGGTTATTGTTTCGTCTAATCTCGATCTAAACGCGTCGGAATTAAAGATTGGTGCTGAAAGTTCATTCCACTTTTAAAGAAAACCCTTTTTAAATAGGGAAAACATGATTTATTTCCTCATTTGAATGCAAATTATTTGATATCAGCTTAAACATAGGTAGGAAAATCACTAACTATTCCCTTTCACTTTTTTTCATTTCAGACTGACAACATACAACTTTATACCGACCTATGTGAGTACGAGCATCATATTTTCTGAGTATTTTGCAAAATTTTGTTGATATCCCTTTAACATGATTGTGGCACAGCTTAGGTTAAAAATATTCTACAAAAAGTTATTTATTCAATCATTTTTTCTATGCCAAACAACAGTTTAAGGCATTTTTTTATTGAGTGTTGTGCATCGGATCACAACATAAGCTCGTTTGAACTCATTATACATTTCGAAAAGGATTTATCTTAGTAGGCATAATTGAATCAAGTAAAGGCTTATTGAAAACCAAACAATGGCTTATTGTGTCGCGATTACGTTATGTATCTCAAGCACACAATAAACTTAAATCACAAAATACTTACTTCTTGTGGAAAAAAATCATATTGTTTATATTACACTTATAATATTATATGTTGTTTAAATAACTTTTCATCCCACACGAAATATGATCAAGGCAACGATAATTGTAAACAGACAATAATTCAAACGCCGTATGTTCATCGAGTTCGCCACTGTGCGGCGAAAAGCGTCATGCGGATTGCATACTTCACGGCGGTAATTTGAATGTACAGCGGTTCATGACAAATTCTTACACAGCTCTGCTGATGTAAACACGTACAATCAGCATATATTTTACGTTGTTCAATTTTATTATTCTGCGCAAAAGTTCGATTCGTCTGCAATTTATCGATCATAATCGATATAGGGAATTGTTTCCTTGTTTGGCATTTCTATAATATTATAAGATGGGTGTCCTTTTCTAATTACTTTTCTTGTGTTTCAATACGCTTTTCGTAAGCCATTGAATC
Organism: Anopheles minimus; assembly: GCA_000349025.1. Classification (NCBI taxonomy): domain Eukaryota; kingdom Metazoa; phylum Arthropoda; class Insecta; order Diptera; family Culicidae; genus Anopheles; species Anopheles minimus. The sequence goes on along the minus strand of KB663611.1, from coordinate 609,661 downwards.
TAAAAGATTACCTTGATTGACCTAATCCTTGTCCGATTGACGCATAGTAGAATGTTCGATCTCCGTTTGTGGCTTGGAATCGATCCAACGTTTGCAAGAAACGGAATACAATATGCATCGTTTCGCTGCCATCGCTTGCACCACCTGCGGTCAACTCGTCTATTTAGCTCGAGTCGACTAGTCGATACAGTGTTCTGGAACAAGGGAACCAACCATCATCTGCGGGGAACATCACCGAGAAACCGAAGCTCATCACATACAAACGTGCACCGGTTCTTATTCTGCGGGTGAACGCAAACCGATGATTGCGCAACCGAGCTCATTCCTCCTCGAGCCCACTCGGCGCCACCACCGTTTTAGGATCGGCCAGTATGCAGGGAGGGAATTAAATTATTCAACGGGTAGTGACGGGAAATGGCGAACTGCATCGTACGTCCGCCGCCGCAGCTGCATGTGCCGGGGAGTTTTCGATTCCCACACGTAGGATACGTTGTATCGCTTCATCTGATGCAACTTTCGATGATTATTGGCACAATTTGTGCTGGGTTTGTTTGGAAAACTCGACGAATTGCGACGCATTACAGGCGAAAGATATACGTGGCCACGTGCCCTGCGGTGCGAATTATTGCGACGCGAGCTAGAGCGTAATCACCCGCGGGCTTTTGGTTGTGAAACACAATTTAAGGACGAGCAAGAATGTCTGCCTTACGCTGGGATGGAATGTTGGGGTAAGTTTCGTCAATAGCGTTATAAAGTTAAGGTTCTAACCCACTAATGCAATAAACTATGCCATGAAACCAATTTTAGCATTCATCCGATTATGCCGTTTAAACCTAAACACTTCCACGGCAAACGAGCTGCTGAATATTCTATGCTCAAGCGCAATTAGCCTTCCGATAGTGGCCTCAGGGCATTCCCTCATTCTATTAAAACTTTCCAAAGTTCATCCACCGCGTGTCCGGAAGTTAGAAACGTAGCGGTCGAACCGTTTAAAACCGTTCTCGTCACAGCCTCTCCAACTTGTTGTTCTACCGTCAATCCAAATTCCCAACCGTACCAGCGTACTCTTTGCCAGCGCCGATTGCATCTGCATCGGGTCGTTTCGACCACCCGCGTTTCGATTAGCCTAATTGTTATTCAATTTTATCGCCCCACGAGAAATGTTACGAAATGGAGGGGTTGGACCATGGATTATGGTACGATAACACGCTTATCGCGAGTCAAACCACTACCGGGATGCGGATTTAGGGGTGAGTCCTGTCGTGTTCTCAATTTGGTGGTTTTTGCGTTGGAATTGAATGGCTAAAACATGGCCGGGGAGCTTTCTTTCGCACTCCACCCCACGTGATATCTCATGACGGATTTGATTGATCGAGTGGAGACTGCGATGGCTTTAATTTGCATAAACCACGCCATCCGACTCGTGGCCACTATTAAATGCCACAAAGGGAGGCAAATGGCACGTGAAGCAGTAGTTGCACTGAGGTGCATTTAACGATCGAACCAGAACACCCGTACGAGACGATAAAGCTGGATAGACGGACGGAAGTGAACCTTTTTTTAATAAACACATGTCTGAGAGGACTGGTGGTGAGTTCATTCGTGTTCAGTAGTCCTCAAGCTAGATGTTCACATGTGTTGAACCATATCCAAACCGGACTTATGATCATCATCATCATCACAAACAGCGGGGCTGCAATTGGAGAACATAATTTTAACGCAATTTACCAAACTGCATTCGTTGGTATATGAATATGACCCACTCACACACACGCACACAGTGCCTTGAGGGCTGCTCTATTTGAAGCGAAATTGAATTATTAACTGCAGTTCAGTAGCCCCGGTCCGTCGGCCCGTAATTAAAACGATACCATCGGCAACGGAAAAAGTTATTGCACTCCCGGAAAACTTTTTTCCGCTTCCGGTGCGCTCCGTTGCGACCTTTTGCCTCGGTGTGCTCGTTACGACCAAACCTGCCTGGCTTTGAAAAAAGCCACAAATGCAATTGCTAAACGGTAACCGGCATAGGGTGACACAAGGAAACTTGGTTTCTATGCTGCTGACTTTTGGAATTTGAGAAACTTTTGGTAACATTGGACATTGAGTGGAAAAGGAAGAACAGAGAAATAGTTAAAGGAAATGGGATAGTTTTTGTACATCACGATAGATACCAAACAATATATCAACATCCTGTTCTACAGAGGTCACACAGCGCCAAACCTGAGTTAGAAACAAAGTTTGAACCTGTCAGAGGCACATTGCTAAACAATGACGAGCAAACAATTATTCCATATTTACTGATGTTACATATCAACAGAATTAATGTCATCAAGGTCCCATGAAGCCCTGCTAAAGGAATCAAAATCTGGATTTGTGATCGTTAGCGTGTTATGAACGTAAGATCACTTTATGCCATAAATGTGTTTACTTTATAAAATAGAATACAAAACGCATAGACTACAACACATGTTCCAATCTTACTGTGTCCTCTAAAATAATCTTCAACCTATTCCAATGTATCACGAGATACATTCAAAAGTTGTTCCTACACAATCAAAACTGGTAGTGCGGTGTCTGGTTTCCCCAGACATAAGGCACTGAACTAAGAGTAAAACCAAAAAACTGAAGGTTATCAACGTGTTCTACCTATCCATCGTCTCGAAGTGCGAATCGTAATCTTCACCACCTTCAAACCAACCTTGACGGTGCGTGTAGCATAAGAAGGCCAGGTAAAGGTTGTTTCGCGAAAAAAATGAAATGACCAACGTACGTTGGTCGAAGCACACACCACAGATTCGCCTCTCACGAATGACGTCTTGATGATTTATGATCGAGTGGCACTTAAACAAATAGTTAACGAAAAAACGAAACACACACACAATTGTTTAATATGGAAAGAGACAAAAAAAAAACCTTACTTTTATTTTCATCTTAAAACCGACGAATCTTTTGTAGCCTCGCATGCTGACCATTGCGGTTGTACACGAGGGTGCTAGTGACGCTGCACAAAATCCTTAGATGCTACTCTCGACACACGGAACACTTAAACAAACTCTAGCCTATAGTCTTGGAAAAGGAGCGCACCCTGTTGGGATGCTGCTCGGTTATACGATTCGACAGCCATTGTAGCTAACCACTGCAGGCGAGCCCATCACGCTCGAAGGACGAGTCCAGCTCGAAGAACTTCTCTTTGATCTCGCGCAGGGAAAACGGGTGGAAGTCGCGTTCGCGCGACGGTTGACTCTCTTTGGTGTCCCGCCGATGATCCGGACCACGCAGGATAACATCCCGCGTATGTTCCAGCTGCTGATGAACGCGTCGACTCGTCGGCATGAGCTGACGGGCCAGATCGAGTGCCGTTTCTGCGTGCCGCAGCGCCATATCGAACCGACCGGTCGTGTGGGAACGCAGATACAGACAGTGGGCCAGATATCCTTCGAGGACGACGGCGTGCGGGCTGAGCAGCCCATAAACGCGCCCAGTAATATCGAGACACTCGGTGAATGCGGTGATGGCGGGCAGGATGGCATTCATGCGCAGCAGCACGAACCCGTACTGTTGAAGGACGTCCGCGTACTTGCGATGGAGACTTCCGTACACGGTGCGCGCCCGTTGCACCGCCTGACTGATCAACATGTTGGCAAGGTCGTGGCGCTCCTTAGCGATGCAGAAGAGCGCAATCAGCTGCAGCACGTCGATGACGTCGCCTTTAGCTGGGGCGTCACCGTCCGCCGCGGAAGCAAGCGCTCGCAGCGCCCACTGATGGCAGCGATCGTAATCCTGCACGTGGTAGTAGTAACTGCCGAGCTGCAGGTACGCCTTGACTAGAGGGAGGGCCGGTGCTCCGGATTCGCCGGCCGGCATCTCGACGAACGTAAGCAACCGCTGCACGGTGAGGGCAGCCCGCGAGGTCAGACAAGCACCGATCTGAGCGCGCAACAGTCTCACCAGACATTCCATCTGCAGAGCACGTCCCGGTTGTAGTAGTAGCGCGATCAACTCGTTCGTGAGTGTAAGTACTTCCGCACCACAGCGACACCATCCCGCCTCGTACAGGTAGTCGCCGAAACGAAGCGATTCCAGCACCCGTGCCCTAATCCTCGACTGAACCTGAGAGTCACCTTTGTGCAACGTCAACCGCAGCTCGGTGCGTAACATATCACAGTAGTTGTTGGCCAGGTCCCGCAGGACCGCTGGCCGACCACAGGAATGGGCGGCCTCCCGTAGACACTTCTCCAGCGTATCGTAATCCGGGACGTACCCGTTGAATAGCTTCATAAACACAACCGGATCTGTAAGCTCATCTCGAAGCATATCGCGCAACTCCGGATAGCGGCACATGCGGTCCAGGATCGGTGTTAGCAGGGGTGCCGGTAAAAACTGCAGCTCCATCAACCGTCTCTCGCTGTCACCCTTCTTCGCCTTCCGCACACTCTCTACAAACGCTCGTACGCACGACTGCTGCAGAGAGGGCGAGTTTTCCGGCACAATCCGTATGCCACTGAAACGGGCCTTGTGCATCGTTTGAAACAGTTCCGAAATCATTTTGTACTGCGCGTTCGATGCTACACGTTATCGTTACGCGTTTATCATGTACACACAGACAAAACACGCACACCACGGTATGGATTATATCACGTCACGGTCCGACTTCCTCCTGGCGCTTAATCTCTCACTATTAGCACGATCTTTCAGTGGGATGCTGTATCTCTTTCTCGCCACCCGGAACAACACATTGAATGTGATCGTGATTTAACTTTTACAAAACGTACGTTGCTACGCGTGCAACCTTCAGCTCTGGGAATTCAGCAAACAACTAACGTTTGGTGCGACGCTGGTACAACGCTTTATACTGACGCTTTGTCGGACGGGATCCCGCCCGCCCGCGGACGATCGATCTTACCCACACAGTCCCACAAACGGAGTTGTTTACAAGAAGCGGTCCAGCAAGTCGCGATCTTCGTGCCTGGCTGTGCGTGCTGCCTGTTTGCCGGTGACGCGCCTCCGCTCATCCCATCTCTGTCGCACCTTTGCGATCGTTCCCGTTTGTGCTTGCTGCTCGATCGGTGCGTTCTACCTGCGCGATCGTGTAAACAACTTCAGTTCACGCATACCACCAGAACCGCATGTTGCCTGCGACACGCACATTTGCGCTGCGGCACGATCTCGATCTCCTCCGCAGCATGTCCAGTGTAGGTGAGCCCACGATGATGGACAATAATCTCGTTTTGTCCTCTGCTTCGCTTTGTTTTCCGTTCTCTTTTCTCGTATCGATCGAGTTGCTTGCGCGCGCGCGTGTGTGTGAGTGAAGTGTTTGTTTATTGTGCTGCTGCGGTACAAAGCGTAATGTGGAATTTTTCGGACCGAGCAATCGGGGTAAACAAGATACCCCATGCCGGGAGGGTCAAAGCACCGAAGCTTAGGAATTGGGCACTGCTGCAAGCGCAAAAACGTGGCCATGGCTTAGTGCAAAAGTCACGAATATAGTACTGTGTTTCTCTGCAGATTTATTTAATATTTCGTTATGAAATACAATGCGTCTCTCTGTAAACACTCTATCTAACTTTCCTTTTCTAAAGACATTCCAGTGAAAGCGAAATCTATTTACTTTGCGATCGAGACATGCCTCTCTACTTTTATTTGTGCTTTCATTGATGTGACTCTGTTTCCTATTAAATATAACAAAGCTACTCCTTTTGGAATTTAGACCATCTTAAATGATGATGAAAAATATTTGAATCCAATGTTGTTGAACATTAACGCCGAGCTTTTCTCTAGCACGATGACTAATAGCTTATGACATGTTGTCCGAGGTCAAAGACACTATAAAACAATACAAAATTTTCGGTAGGCTACAAAAAAATGCGCAATAAACTGTCGCAGGATTCCATTCCAAACCACGTTTGGGGTCACTTTCACGTAACCTCAATAAAGCAAAGCGACATTGAGAACGGCGTGCCACAGCGCCCACCGTGGCTTTCCCATCGCAACAGCTGTTGACAATTTTGAAGCAAAAGGAAGAAGCTTGCAATGGCGTATTATGCTTATCGTATTTTTTGTTGTCTATTTTAAGCTTCTAAATTCATTCCGAAAGTAAAAATAATGAGCAAAAACGGAACAGATTTTTCAACGCAAAACAACAAACTTTGTTTACGCGTATTTCACTGAATCATTGGTTGTTTTTGGACTCCCCAAAATGTTTGAACGATAAAAAAAGAGCCACTGTAAACGAATTGGTGCGCCAAACAACAGTAGTTCGCTTTTACTTCTCCCCTTCTTCCATTCGTTCGTTTGTTCCACGGTTCCGGTCGCGGAAACACCCGCACATGGCATTATTTACTGGTCAGAGAATCTCGCTGCGTCATGTCCAAAATGTCTCGCGAAACAAAAAAACAAAAAATCAGAGTAAAGAAGGTAAACAAACCAGTGGGTTAACGCGAACGCAATGATGATAGGGCGCGAATAGTGTGAGCGAACACGCAAAAAGCGAACCAGTTTGAGCCGGTTGCAGCTCTGTTGTCCAAACGTTGCTTATTTGAATTAGCCGCCACGTGGACTCGTGTGATTAATTGATCGGAAATCGTGCTAGTGGCGTTTTGAGAAAAGAGAAGTGTGTTAGGGGAAGAAAAAAAAATATAAACAAAGAGCCAGTAATTATATCGTCTCGATCTCCGCGCACGATCGCCAGACAGGTGGCCGAGTTTGGTGCTTCCACACTGGTGGCGCTAGTGAAGCGTAGGTTGTTGGTTTAGATCTAACGCAAACTATCCGGTTCTTTAACGTTTGGCCATTGTTCGTAGGTGTCGGATAGGTGGGTTTTCCCTTCCGATAAGTGACAAGACTGTGGCGGAAAACATGACGACACATTGCTTAGCTGTGGCATCAGCGATATTAGGTCCAACACCACTTCCACGTGATAACGGAAGATGTGATTCTACAGGAGGTCCGACGAGTGGTAAGAGCTTCCCGTTGTGTCATGCCGGTCGTGCAGCAACTAAGTGCATTTTTAACCCGGTTTCAAGCAGGACAAGTATCCGGAGATATGCTGAGCGGTGCGAACAGAAGGGGGCAACTGTCGAACGACCCGGTCTATGTCGATGTAACTGACCGGTTCCATCAGTAGTCCCCCAAGTGCACCATTTATCAAGCGCACCGGTTGGCGGTGGTAGGTGGATGGGACAGGATTAGACATCACGATTTGCACACGAGTGCGAGAATGAAACAATCCTATTGCACACAACGGTTTGCGACTCGCATCGGTGACGTCATGGAACTGTTAACTCTGGCATCTATCTAGCTTAGAAGGCAAGCGCATGGAAGTGGTTTTTTTTTATTAAGCATTGGTCCAAATGGTAACGGTAAATGAGGTGGGTAAGTGGTTGGGCTTTGCACTAATGCTGTCAGGCTACTCAAGAGATACTTCTAGCTAAGCCTGTTTGAAACGTCTTCCGCCAATTAAGCTTGTACAATCGTTGCATAAAAAGTGTTCCACAGGATAATTTATTCGCAGAGAGGAAATCCATAAATAACTGTACGAGCGACCGTATAATATATCAATATGCTTAATATGGCTTTTAACTGGTTGTTCAGATGTAGTTAGATCAAATATATCACTTTAAGTTATTTAAACAAATGCAAAATATTTAAAACCAATTTTGCCATTTAGAGCCTATGATTCTTTTATATAGAAATGTTTCTTTTAAAATTGACATCGTTTTTATTAGCCAATACAGGATCAAATTTTCTATATTCGACAAAATTGCACATTCAAATAAGAAATTATTAGTTTTTGTTAATTTTGGCTATTTCTACGGGTGTGTGGATGCAATTCTATCAACTAGAGGTTACATATCCATTAATTTTGAAATGGAAATTGCCTTTAACAAATTTTGCATATTCTGACATTATGCAACTATTGGACTAAAACATTAAAACTGCTCCAGTAGTATTTGGTTTTATATCATTACAGATAAACAAAAAAATATGGATGATAGACTATAAGAAACATTATAGAAATGATCTACCATCTGGGAAGCTAAGCTTACACTGAAGATAACAGGATAGAACACATTACCAGGAAATAAAATTCGAACCTACCCAATACGGCCAGGCAGAATGAGACAAACTTTATTAACAGGAGGTACGAAACATCCCAAGCGAATATTCATCTTCTTCGTCTTGCGTGTTGCACTACGAATTATTTTCATTACGTAAAGCGAATATTCTCAATCATTTACCTTCGCACAGGACCTTTTATGGACACAGCTGTTCAAGATCGGGACTCGCACCAGATCTACTTCGGCCCCCATTTGAACACAATCATCCTACCAAACAGCTCCGCCAACTCGTTAACGATGACGCATGACTACGAGCGCACGAATGGCAATAGACGACACCAGGGTACGTCGCGACTACGAAGGTCAAAAAGTGCTCCTCTGTTTGCGTTTGCAACTGGCCTGCGGACCAAACAGTGACGTACTTTGCAGGCACAGACTGAGGGTAGCGGTGACGGATTCAGCGCGGATTATCGCTGATGGCCTTCGTTGACTCTGCCCGGGCAGACAACCAGGAATTAAAAGCCGATGCTGTCAGTGTTCGGTTCGTGAGTGGAATATTAACAACCGCTTGCTCTTGCACGAGATACCACCGACGTCTAACAAATTTATAGACGTTGATCGGCCTCTTTTGCACGATCGTTTCTTTCTAGTGATCTGTTTTTTTTTCCGTCTATAGTATTCTGAGTATACTGTTAATCACAGGGTGCCTCGGTTTGGTGGCTGTAGGTATGTAATGTAATTATTTTTCCAGATGATTTGAAACAAAATCTGATTGAAGAGTTGTAACATACGAATAGGATTCTTACGCTTCTGAAGATAATGAAACTTTGCAGCTTCTTCAAAACACTTCCTCTGTAGACTATACGCCTTCGTTTCCGCGTTTTATTTTAGACACCTAATCAGTAAGCTCTACTGCATCCAATTCCACGTGGCCACCATTGGGTAAACTGGTTCTGGGCGCCAGCAAAACAGCTAGCAATTGATAAATAAAATTACATCAGCCAATCCAGGATTTAACCGGTTCAACAAAAGAAGTTTAGGTTCGGTTAGTTTACATTAAGCAAGGTTAGGTTGGCGAGGTAAAACCCACGTCCAATCGTAGCGTATAGGAATGGGTCATGCGAGAGAGTGGATGATTAGAATTTTAGATCAATGGGTAGCGAGAAAAAAAGAGGTTATGGTTAAGGGAGATTAAAAGGTTAGTTTCACTTCTAAACGAGCCGCACAATCGCGACATGCAATACAAATTGTTGACAGCTAACTACTAGTTGTGTATGATTTTGCATAGGTTTTTCCATAACGAGGGGAGAGTAAATATTGCTGCTATTTTATTGTGACGTTTAGAGAGTAGCTAATCAAGTCGATCTACAGCGCGAGAGTGTTAATTTGTATTTGCAAGATATTGATTATCACTCAAACAGGTTGCGGTGGAAAGAATTCCAGCATACAGTGTTTCACACATATTGTGGTCCGTTGTTAAAATTACTATCACTTGATATATTTACGTAGTTTGCCCGGCCCTACGACCGCTTTGTGGTCTTGGCCTACTGCAGAAATCCTATGAACCAGTTACAGTGGAACGCCTTCGTCCGCCAATATATCCTTTAAATATTACGTTACGAAACAAAATTCTAGACTTGTATTAGATAGATACAATTGAATTTGAGGCCAAATGAATCTGAAGAAAATACGGGACTTGATAAATTTAAACTAAATTTCTTAACCTTTGTTTCAATAACCAAAAATACAGCTTCATTTCTATAACCACCTACCCGGGTAGTTAATACGTTTTGTGTAGTCGAAATTTCTCGTTTATTTTCTCGTGTCTCAGGTTGAAAGGCGAATATCTTCGGATTAGGTTGTCGCGTTCAATATTTTTTTTAAATTCAACTTAATAATACTAAACTTTAAAGCAGAAAATGGTTTAATTACTTAAAAAGATGTTACCTACCCGGGTAGGTGGTTATAAAGATAAGGGGTATAACTTAAAAATGGGAACCAAATAATATAAAAAAAATAGGAAAATTCTGATTTTTTATATATGGTTTATAAACCCTCACTCTTCTCTATTTGTTTTATCGAAAGTTATTTAGAATTAAATGGGCAACACATACCCGGGCAGGTGGTCATTGAAATGCAGGTTAAATCTAGGTTTTGGAAGCACCTCCTGAAAATCCTTGAAGACGCTCAATGAAGTTCTTTTTACACTGGCCGAAAAGGGCATTTTCTATCATAAATTATCTTATTCTCCCAATATGACAGATAATAAAAAGGAATAGAAATTAATTTAAAAACAGTAAACCCAATCCCGACTGTATACTAATTTGAGTTTTACGATAATATTTGCTATTGTACCGATCGCTTAGAGCTGTAATTGCAATATCCTAACAATTGCAGTTCATTGTGCTTTCATTATTGAAAAAACAAATTCCGGAATTGTCAACTTCTTCCGGTTTGGCTTTGTGTGTTATTTTCTGGTGGTCGCTTTTAGGCGACGCAAAACAAACATGTACGGACGCTCTAATTCTATCAGATCCAGTTTTCGGTCAAAACTGCAAATCATTGACCTTTCGGCGGGATTCGGGAGATTAGATAAAAACTTATGGCGAAAAATAGGTCTACGTGCCATCGGGCACATGAGCCTGATGCGTCCAACATTAGACGCTCATGGTCCCTGGAAGCACTTTTCAAGCACGAGCCCTCAGTCACGTAATTGATGTCCAGGTAGGTTCGGGTTTTCGGGCAAACCAGTTCCGGTTTGCACCACCCTCTATCCGTTGTGCCGCCTGCCAAACCATTATGATGATTGGAGGGAAAAAGCAAACACCAAATACAACGACCATTGCAAATCAATTAGCTCACACACTCCCGTTGCTGGCGTACGTGCTAAACTGGGCGCACCACCATTCCGGGGGATCCGCCAATTCTGGTAATCTAATTTACGGGACCGGGTGAACAAAACTCGTCCACCGTTAATAGGTGGTACTGAATTTGAATTTTACACACATGCAACCGTATGCTCCCATTATGAAATTAGCGTTTTTTTTGTTTCAATCTTTCACCGTTTCTTTACCGTTTTTTTGTTTATTTGGCAGGCACTGCAGCATTGAATGAATTACCACGGGATAGAACCACGGCCCAGCGCTTCTCGTACCGACGACAACTTTGGAACACACCTCCCATTCCGACACTGTGTGTGATTTAATAAAGCTGGCCGAACCGCACGGATTGTCAAACCATTAGAACCGGACCGAAACAACGCGAGCAAACGAGCGCACAGCAACCCAAGCTGGTCCGCGGGCAGGACACACCGGAACGCGCGATGGCGATGGTTTCCGTGCATGTTCGGTATCTGCTGCTACTGCTGGTGGTTCTCCTGCTCGGCGATGCCGGCCATGCCGCCGATCCCGTGGGTAAGTCAATTGCTTACTTCGTTAAATATTTATTATCCACAAGGTCCGCGGATGGTGAAGCTTTCCGGCCACCAGTCCCTCACCCGTAACTTTAGACTTCCTGTGCGTACTACGGCATCCTGCAAAAACCCCAGCCGGTGATGGGGAATCAATCTAAAATTAGCAATTTCCGGACATTTCACTCGAACACGCCAGAGCACAAGACCAGCAGGCAACTGGCCAGATCCTTACCGGTGACAGTTTTGTAACCTCGGCAACTTTGACACACACACACACACACACACACACACACACACACACACACACACACACACACAAAAACACATAAACAGTTGGGCAAAAGTTTGATGAAACCGCGATAACTTGACCGCCCTGCGGGGATGTTTCATCGTGCCTGTGTGCCGTGAAGAATCCGATAAGAGTACGGTACACGCGGAAGTTCAGCATCAAGGGAAGCATCCAACATGGTGTGAGACAATGTGCGCGATGGTGTAGTGAATCTTTTGCGATGGAAAACCAACCATCATCCGCCATGTTAGAGGTGAAGACGTTCGCTCCGATTTTAATCACACGCCGGCTTGATTGATTCGCGAAAATTCACTTTAATCATAATTACATTTCGCGCTTGAGATATATTCTATGTAGCGGAGGGCTTTGTTCCTGCTGATCACCGTACTATTGATGGGAATTATTCGAACTCTCAACGCATGGAAAGGGCTTTCGGTTCTTTCCCAAATTTTTGGGAAAATTCCAACAAACGAAAGGATAAATACCTTCAGCAGGTAGATAAAGGTAAATTCAAAGATCTTAGACATTCCAATTACCACCACCCTTAACCCGAAAAGGCATGGGAATCCTTTCGAGTATGTGGTCAGTTTAAACTTTCTCAATTACCAAATGTTCATTTGCCTTTAAACATTCCAACCGTCTCCCCGGTTTGAAGTAAAAGTCCTTTTTTATTTAAATTGCAAGCATATCATCGCGCAAAACAAGCTTCCTTTTCCGCCCCATTAAAATGGTTCCTCTCAAACCCCGTCCCGGCGGCAGTATGCCAATCAAAAAGTCACTCATCCTTCACTCCATCGTTCGATTCTTTGAATGATGCACACTGAAAACATTGGTGGAAAAGTTTCACCATTTTACAACGCAATCATTAGGCGACCACCCCAACCGTTAAACCGTGCACGAATCAGGATCGGCAACCTCCGGGCGCTTTACGATCGTCCGGAACTGTGCCAGAATTGCGTGTAGGAAATTAAAAAAGTTTCCTCCCTATCGAACTCCGCAGGTTCGGCACTGGATGGGGTTTAGAACGAGTCGTCCACCTGTGTACACTGGGGTGGCGCTCCTGTACGCTGGTAAGATCATACGAAACAAGAACTATCATCGGACAGCATCAGGAAGGACGTGTCTTGTAGCGGTTTATTGTTGCAATGTAATCGGAAGTTTGCACCCCAGTGTTGTAGCAGCCGGATTGCACGTGTTCCGATGGGAAGCAAACTTCTCGGTAGAGATTATAATGCTCCCAATATAGATTCAACGTGCCGGATGGGTGTCATGTCATATTAAAGCCACTTGTGACGAGCGTATCCTTGGAAATTCGCAAAACTCACATGTGATTCGATGCTGTGGGTATTTTTAGTTAACAACTATAATCCCACTTTGGACGGTTCCTAAACATGTAAAGCTTTCCTTTTTTATTTTCATCAAAGCATAGGTATTTGTGGTGCCAAAAAACGCATGTTGACTTTGAACGTACCCTAATTTCCTCGGAATCGTTGGATAAATTGACCCTCGTCAGAAATGAAATCCCAACCCACCCTGGGCACTGTTGTCGACACATGTCCGGACGCTGTGGGACTAGCGATAGTCGTAATTGAAAGTCTAAAAGTACAGATCTTTCGATATCCCAGGCCTTTGCAAGATGTTTTACAAACGTTTGGCCGCGTGTGTGTGTGTGTGTGTGTGTGTGAGGTTTTCCCGTGGGTGGGTAATGATTTCATATCGTGACATCCAAGTGACTAACCTGGCAGCAATACTATCGGCGCGTCCTATCTGGTACGCTTTCTTGCAGTTTTTGAAAAATTTGAATCGTATAAATCCTGCCCAAGAAGGAAAAACAATCCCTACTAGCTGCTTTTCCTAATACACACAGCCTTATAATGTTTTGCCGGTTTATTATGAAGGAAAAACAGATTATCCCGGTAGACGCACGTACCGAAAACAGCCCCTGTAGGGATCTGCGACTGGAACCCCTCTTCCGGTGTGGAATAATGCGTCCCTATACGCGACAGGCAAGCGGGTGAAGCTATTTATGCAAATTGGATTGTTCCTGGGTCGAACACCCTCAGGATAGTCTCACACTTACCGTGCACACACATCCTTCGCTATGCGATGGTGCGAGTTCCCTTCGGTCATATGTTAGGGTTTTTTTTTTCTTGGGGGATGTGAGAGGTTTATGAAATAGTAATTTGTACTCGTTACTACTTGAATCTCAGCATTTGACTGGCAGAATCCCAGTGGGACACTAAGCCCACACGGTGGAACACTTTTTGTGGTCGATTTACAAGTGGGGTTCGACATGTTAAGGGCACATGTAAACTATTAAAGTGTGAGACAAAATTATCACGCTCTCAGGAGGGAACCGGACGCGTTGTGCCGTTATGCAGATTAGGCTTTAATACTTTTAAATATGTTTAGCATAATTTTATGTATGTAAAGTATTTTGAATTAGGGTTTTTTTTTTCATTCCAAAGCAAAATGCAAATTTTTAGGTAAACAGTTTAAACTGCCCGTCATAGACAATTGGTTCCCAAGGAAAGGTCAACGAAGGTGATAAATGCAGAAGAAAAGAAGCAAACAAGAACGAGAAAAAAAGCAGAAAACAAGAGCATAGAGGGTATGAAGTGAGGTAGGAAGCACGAGAGGTAAAATGAACTCGAGCATAAGAGAAACGAAAACCAAAGGCATCGATATAGTTTATGTGCTGATCCCGGTTTTACCCTGCCCTTGTATGAGTGGAAAAATACTGGAAAATTTCCCATTGCTTCTCAGGTACGCCAATGTTGACTTTTCGAATTAAACACCTCTGTTATTGCAATGGGCGTTTTCTTGTATTTACGATACGTAGTTATGACGTTGTGAGGTATCGTTTGTTTTTATTTAACTTGCTGAAGGGGTGTGCTTACCAATTCCAATATCTTAAAAGAAATATTGATTTTACAAATAGTGACTAAGGTATAGCGTCTTGCAGGTTTGTACGAGGTTGAGGCATGACTCCAATTGGAAGTCAAACAACTTACGGGGAGGTTTGTAGAACCGGGTGCAAATATAACGGGTAAATCTCTTGAGAATGACTTATGTCAAATGACTTAAAGAAGATGTGTAGAAGCAGGTGCAAATATACTGGGTAAGGATTTTTTCGAAAATCATAATCAGATAAACTCTCTAATATCATTACAGATTTGTATACAGATAAAAATATCCCGAAAGTGTAACTCTCTTCTCAGGACATTTGTTCTTCAGAATTTTAGACAACCTTCTGCTTCTTGCTTGCTGAAGCGAACTATGGCTTACTAGACTCTAGATTCCACGTAGTTGGAGTCTTCACTACAATAGAGCGGATGGGATTTGATCCCCGGTCCTGCCGATTGAAGACCGGCGCCGCTATCGCCTCGGCCTCTCCATAGACAGCCAAAGCCTTTTATCATCAAGACAACGGAAATTATCTGCCATATGAGTTCCATAACTTGGCATGTATTGATGGCATAAGAACTATTGGTTTGTTACACTTGTGATGCTAAGCTAATTAAATCGATCATTTAATGTCATCTAAGAAAAGATTAATTTAATGTCCAGGGTTTACTGGTTTACGAGGTTTACCACATTTACATTATACATTATTAAATTATACATAATTCGGTTAAAGTCTGAATAAATGTCAGCCCCTCCCTTCCCTCCCTCTCACGAGTGACTCGGGGATGAACCAGCTTACAAAAATAGAAACACCGTTCCGGTACTCAGTTAGTTGTAGTTGAATTTCACAACAATAATTCACGTCGTGGACAAAGTTTGAACAAAACCGGCATACAAACGCAACTATGTAGTGTAATATTTATGGAAAAAAATGAATTAAAAATATAAAAATTATTTATCAAAATATTTAAATAATTTAATAAACATTTTGTACAAATAAGTGCCTAATGAGATAATTATTTGATAAAAATAATTACTAATGTCTTATTTTTCTAAATAAATAAGACCACTATGTGTAGTTTTGAAACCTGGGTTCAACCAAAATTGGTGCCCTTGAATGTGGCGACATTAATTCACACTTTTGCTTATTATTCTTCTTGTTTCGAGGACACACAAGAGACTTCAAAATGCCTTGTCCTGTAATTTCATGCTCTCCTTGGTTAACATTTGCCCATGAAAAAAGTCCCACTGTTGATTAGATTAGCTTACTTTTATTACATATCAGAATTAGCTAACTGTATGAAAATCTAGTTTCCGAGAATTTGTTTAAAATCTTACGAACTCTGATAACACTCGTATAATATATTGCTAACTATATCATCATTCTGATAAAATTCGTATAACGTATTTCATTGAGGAAATTTAATGAAAAATATCTCAAAAATACTGTGTAAAACGTTGATGGGTGGCTTTGAATACTTCAAAACCCCGTTCTATACGTTTTATTGATAAAAGCTAGTGTAACAGAATTGACTCAAGTACCTTTCTCCTTCTCCTTCCAAACCGGAAACCTTCGCTTACCTAATTAAGCTTCGATGATAGCAAACATCTTGAGCGATACAACAATAAAACGTTTTATTGGACACGGTTCGGCTAACCTCACATCGCCCCAATATTCTGACTAATCGCTCGCAAATGATCTTATCTGTTATCGCTTCTCCCCCAACTCCCCCCCCCCCCCCCCAGAAAGGACCTAGACTAGCCGACTCATTACATCATCATGCGAACCCCACGGATTGGCGGGAAATTCTACTGAAGAAAAATCGTTTTCCGGTTTATCGCGCAACAGCTTCTAGTGGACCTGCGCGCACTTGCCGCCACCCCCATAATGGATGGAAATGTGAAAATCTTTAGTAATGGGCCTTTACGCGAACGAATCATTGACGCCCTTGATTGGATCGTTTGATTCGTTTCCGTAATTAGAATGATTGAAAATAACAATTTTCTCCTTTGCGTGGCCTCTTCATCCAATTCCCAGCACAGTGGCGCTCAACTTTGAACGGGCTGTGTCCGCTTGGAGTGCCGGTTGAAGGAAATTAGCTGTATTTTCACTTCATTTCCAGAACTTCCGCTAGGGTTGGAAGCTTGCGGGCGAAGGTTCGGTGTATCACATCCGTCCTGTCCTCCAGACCCCTCCAGGCGTTTCCTTTCCCCTTCGCAGAAAATGGATCTTCATCACCGGAACACCCAGAGTGTGGCGTTCCATTCGGTTGGATATTATTTATGTTCATTCATTTTTCAGTCTGTTCGGTGAGATAAGATTTAATTTGTTATGCCACTCCCGACACCGCAACAAAGCGACAGCATCAAATCGGCTCAGCAAATGGTGGCGGTGTATCCTTTTTTTTTTGCGCAAAACTGGCGATCCTTTTTCACTTGGCTCGCTTCGGTTGACAGGAATGACAATTTCCTTGCTTCCCGTTCCATTTTCGGTTTCCCGCCCCGGGAAAGTCAAGCGATCGGGAGATGAAGTGACAGAGAGATGGTGTGTAAATTTTTAACCAAAAACACTGCTCCGTGTTTGGTTGCAAGCGCACACCCAGGCTACGGGAACGAAGGCAGGGTATTGTTTGTTGAAAACGAAAATAAAACATCCGAAACATTTGATTTAAAAGGCATGACAGGGACGGAGGAGAAAGAAAACAATGTACATCAAATGGAAAAGTTTAACAGTACGCTTTCCTTTCGTCCTGTACGTCAATCTTGCAAGGAACAACTGCCTTATGCGACGGGGAATTTACAAGTTGAGCCAAACGCAGGTACGCCTTCTCCCCAGCGTCTTATGCACGGATGGTGTAAACCCCGAATGTTTAGGATGATGTAACAAGAACGATAGACTTACTAATCGCTTTAATTTTCTCGCTGCAAACAACGCAATTATTTATATTTTATTGTATGTAATTTGTTACTGAAGCCCAAAAACTCTAGCTTCTTCATCGAGAAAATATTGTACACTTATGATATCTCATCAAACTAATGGGGATAATTAATTGTACGATGAGAAGCGATTTAACTAAGCGATACCTTTGTCATATGTTTTTGAAAAAACTGTAAAGCTCTGTTCAAAATAGAAATTGAAAATAACTGAGATTCGGAAAGAACTATTTCAACATTCTATGACGTATTAGCTACAAACTTTAAAAATCGCTTTAACGATTATAAAGAATTTAGTATTCTTCAACTGCTTAACTATATACTTGCTGCTCATAATGACCCGTATAAGTGAAAGTTACGTTGGAACTTTATTTTAAGCATACTTATTAACTTAATTTCAATTTTCTCCTCAAAATGTTTTTTTTTTCAATCATTAAACCATTAGATACAAGTGTTTTACATTCCCCGAAATATCGATGTGTTTTGTGCTTTAAACATGCACGCCTAGAAGTATGCAATTTATTTTGCTTTCTTAGATCGTTGATCGAGTATCGATGAACCAGATCGAAAACGTGTTTCCAAATGTTAAGTTATTAGAGGTTTTTAGGAACGTTTTTCATGTCACATTTATATCCTTAGTTCCCTGAGTGGATGATGCTTGTGTTTTCATGAATAATATAACGTAAACAACTTTGTATAATGTTTTAACAATCGATGAGAACCGATCCCCTGTCCTGCCGTGTAAAGAGTGGATTTTTTTGAAAATGTGTCCATGTAGTTCTTTGATAAAACAAGTTTTATAGGAAGGAAAAATATAAAAAAAAATATATGCAAAGACGTTCACACAAATCATACGAGAAGTGGTTTTAGGTATATCTTTAGAATCTCATGTAAATGAAAAATAAATGAATGTTCATATAGTTGTGGTACGTACTCTAGTATAGTATTGTAACAAAAGTATTCTTCATATTTGAAACAGGTGTTGATTGAATTTTACTCAGATTTTCATTGATGCAGACCACTTTTAAGATACTTAAACTATTTTAAACAGAAATGGAAATTGGGGAAATGTAATTAACGCAAAGTGGCAAATTCAATATCTACGATTTATATACTTGAATAATTTCTAGTAAGAAAGAAACAGCACAAGAAGTGAACGCTATCGAATAACAAAAGAACAAGTGTTAACAAGTTATTATTTTAGCTTCTTGTATTTGTAAGATATGTATGGATCTCCAAAGATTCAAGAGTCGTTTAGAACTCATTAAATTATTTGTAAAGTTGATTTAGTATGTAATTGACTACTAAATGAATGTTAATATGAACGACTAAATATTTATGTGAATTTATATGAGAAGTCAAATGTTTTACGGAGCAAAACCGTTTTAAATGTCTTACTTAGACATTAATCTTTAACTAAAACTAAGCTTTGAATTTGTTAGAAGGAGAAGGAAGGACAAATAGATGGCACAAGTTGTTGAATCAATTATTGTAAAGTAAATAGATTAAAAAAGCATCGATTTAGCAATAAAAATCAATATTAATGTTCTTTTCTCATTAAGACAAATTTATCCAAATACCTGCCTGAAAGTACAACTTGCCAATACAACAGTCCGACTTGTGTATTAAAGTTTCTCCAGCATCAGTAAAGTGTCTCAATTTGCTTACTGTAGTCATGATTCGCAAAGTTTATTTCGTCCCGTAATTGTAAGGTGTACCGAGGTGTGTATAATATTAAGTCATGATATGTTCATTAGGGGCAACTTATTGCTCAACGCAGTATCAAAATACCATCCCCTAAATATAGAACATTGCTCAAAAGCATATTTATACCATCAGCCATCACCCTCAAGACCCCGTAATAGTTGCGTGAGGCAAGAACATTATTTTCAACAAGACAGAATAATAATAAAACAGATTTTTCCCAACCATGGCAACATTAGCACCGAAGATGTGTACGTGTATGTACGGTGCGTCGTGGGCAAGTGATTTATGAACTTTCGTCCCCCATAGGAGAACGGAAATCAACTGAAAGTACTTTTACGCATCAACTCGTTTCGTCGAGTTTCGTCAAAAGTTAAGTTGAGACGGTTGGCACAAATCAACTTACCACTGTTGTGCGTACGCGTGTGTTTGGGTTTTCTTTTCCCATACGCCACCGCACGGCAACAGCAAATGTACTTGCGATCGCTTACATTTGTTAAACTTTATCGATCGGTATTCGGTTGAAATGGGTGAAGGAATAATAAAAAAAATCTCGCTCGAAAAGCCTTTATCGTACGTTCGACATTGAGTGAAATATTTCGACAGCTTTGAAAGTGAACCTACCTACAACAGATTTTTACAACATCGACATACGAACATGCCCGCAACCAATGCGAAAGGCGTTGAAGGCACCAATCGTTCGCCCTGATGGCATTCCTTTGGCACTCGACATTCCTGTTCCCAGGGAAGGTCTTGCGGGGGATGGGAAAAAAAGACGATCACAAATTTCGACGGTAGGCTTTTTGCTTGTGGCGAAAGAATTACAGCCTTCTAAACGTCATTCTTTCCGTCCCGTTTCAGCTTTCCTTCGCTTCTCCTCGCAACCGGGGGAAAATAATAATCCTATCAAACGGTACCACCGACGGTCGTCCTTCGAGAGGAAGACATTTTCCGATCATAGTCCGGGGGGAAAGAAATGGAAACCCTCGAATCATCCCCTCAGTATGGATGCGCAACGGTTCTGGAACTGTGTGAACGAATGAAGCGATACACCGATGCCGATGAGTGCCGGCTGGTTGCACACGGAAAATAAAAAATGGAACATTTGTGTAGACTGCTTTCAACGCCGGTACAAATCTTTCGACTATCGACACGAAATCGGGACCGTGCCTGGCCTGTCAGCAGAAGCTTTAGAATGAACGTTCTTAAAGCTGTCCGACACTGAAATAGTTGTCTGTTGGAAGAAGGAGTTTCCTTTTTTTTTTTGTTCTCCTTTCCCGATTTACCTTGCTCTATTTTATTTTCAGCCAGGTTCTGTTTCCCTTTGCTCGTTATTTTTATAACAGACGCTAGTTGTTCCCAATTTTCTTTGGCCACCGTTTGTCCAAACGGGGTCCGCTAGTAGTTCTGACATTCATTTTATCACTTTCCACACCTTGACGAACGGGGGAACGGCGAAGGAGGCTCAGCAAGCTCGAATCGAATGAAAAATTACAAAAACAAAAAAAAATACTGCCCAAGACACATTCCACCGCCTTTCGCATTCTCCAAAAGAATGGTCCGGAAAATGGGCATCCGCCGAGTGAGGCTTTGTCTGGGCTTCAATACTTCCATCACAAACAGCATACCACCGGTTTTTGTGAGATTGGTGCACCAACCCAAAGCCCAGGGCGCCCAGACAGACTCGATATAAGGGACACTACTGTCGGCAGGATACGATTCGTTTTAGCCTTCCGGGCTTTAGGCTAGCCGTGGCCTGGTGGTAACGAGGAAACTTTACCAATTTCACGGTAAACATTAATTTTGGAATCAATTTCAAATGCCACAGCGAGTTTTTCGGTGGCGAAGGGACCGGTGTCTGGGTGCCGGCTTTTACGGATATGATTAATCTGGCCGCAAGTTTTGGGAAATTGGTGGTGCTAGAGCAATTCATATTTATTTTCAAATGGGTCGAGCAATGATCGAGCGAATCTTACGTAATTTGTTTGGTGAAGATCTTACACGGGAACAAGTGGTTATGTTTTGCAAATGACAAGGGAATGTATTCGGTTTCAGGACACCGCTTCAATTCGTCACAGAAGACACACTGTTACAAGATAATGCGTAAATAGATTTTTCTCTTAAACCATGAGCTCTATCGTACAATAACATTCGAATCATTAATTTGCAACAAATGAATGTTCACTTATATGAATAATAACTCAACAGCGATTTAAAGCACTGTGAGTGTCAATGATAGTAGACGAGATCGACTATCATTGTCTCGTTCTGTAGAACGCCAGTTCACGCGAGAAAGTGCCGCAGAAAATAAGCGAAAATGGCCCGAAGCATTCACTATTATCCAGCAAGTTGACAAGGGTATAGCTAAACCAAGCATAGAGCAGCCAGCTATGCAATATAATTGTTAGTTCGTAAGAAAGTTACGATCGTTTATATAACTTCTTTGGGCGTTCGTTTCCGATAAAAATTGGTCAACTAATATTTATATTTATGAAGATAGCTCCTGCTTTTGATAACCTTTTGTTGACACGTCAAATTATCGACATCTCAAACTGGAGTGTGCGTAAGAGAGATCGAGTGTTGGGTGAGCCTGATTCGGGTTCATGAATCGGTTTGATTCTTCAAACGGGACGAATAATTCTGAATCTCTATTTTGGAGTTTCAAAAACCCTCTTAGATTAAATAAATCTTCAGAGGATATTGATTATTTCAGAGATTATTCATATTTAAATAATGCTTTAAATAGTTTTTTTTTACGATTCATAAAGCTATGTGGAATAATGATTTTTCTAGGAAGCTTGAATCATTAAGAATTCATGAATTCCTAAGGAATAGTCTCTTCAGAATCATAGATCTCTACGGATTCATATATCTCGGAAGATTCATGAACATATGTGGATTCTTTAACATTTGTAGAGTCAACTCATGATTTGAATTAGTGTTGTGCGAAAAGAGTAAGATTGAATAGAAGATTTAAATCTTTCAGAAGAATGAATTGAATAAACTCATCATAATGTGGCTAAACAACTCTTTTAGAATTTAAATCCCAAAGAGTTGGAACAACTCTTTCAAGAGTTGTTAATCGGCACAGAGAATTAAATTCCAAATAGTTGAAAAACTCTTTTAGGATTTAAATCCCAAAGAATTGAAACAACTCTTTTAGGATTTAAATCCCAAAGAGTTGAAACAACTCTTTCGAGAGTTGTTAGTCGCCGCAGAGATTTACATCCCAAAGAGTTGTTTCAATTCTTTGGGATTTAAATCCTAAAAGCGTTGTTTCAACTATTTGGGATTTAATTCTCTGTGCCGACTTACAACTCCCTCAGAATGGGATAAATTGAAACAACTTCCGAAAGAGTTGCTAAAAGATTTAAGGAGTAAGAGTGAATAAACTCTTTGAAAAGAGTTGTTATTCCCATCTCTAATTTGAATGACTCCTCAACGAAGATTCATTTGAAAGCATATTCATTAAGCAAAATACTAGAGAGAACTGCGCGCGAATATTCTCTCACCACGTAATGCGTAAGTGGCTATCAAAGGCTTCGTATGACCGATCAGCGAACTTTCTGTCACGTTCACGTATTTACGCATAACATAAAGCATTTCGTTGTAGGGAAGGTACGATAACGCGTTACGTGTACTTTGCTTTGATTTCAAGAAGTATCGTAAGAAAGTTCGCAAGCGACTACCTGTGTAAAAACACTAGAGAATCGAATAAACTCGCTCTTTAGCAAGGGTCTACTCATTTATAAATTTTGGATCAGTTTGCCGCGTTGCTGCTGAAATTATCACACATGATCTCACCCAATTGAGCTACGAGCACCTACTTAATATTTCATTTGTCGTGAATTATGCTTCAGATATAATCTAAGCCACAAACAATTTCACAAAACAAATGAATATTTATTTTATATCAAATGCATTGTTCCATGGCATGTAACAACATTGATTTATCCTTAATAGCGGTGACACAAAATTTGCTTTAGTGTTGTAAATATAAAATAATCTTCCGTCCGTCTTTCAGCTTCCTAGCACATTAACAATAATACATTTAAAAAACCCCCAAAAATACTAGCAAAGACATTAAAAATGAACGTTCGTCCACTCGGTGCCCGCTGGTTACGTAATATCGCAGCCATTGAATCGGTCGTCGAGCAGGCCGTAGGGAAATTTGGTTCCAATATTAACCAGAAATTTACAGCAAACTTTACATAGCGCCAAATCACCTCCGCAAAGAAAATGGCCCTTCGAAAACAAATGCCCAGAAGGCGGAGCGGAAAGCATACCCAAGTGGCGTACGGCTACTTTACGCCAGCTACGGTTAACAGTGGTGTGTTCTGTTGCGCACAATAAACATTTAGCTTTATAGTGATTGCCGACATTTTTGAGCCATTCAATTCCAGCAAACACTGACCCCATTTTTCTATGTCCGTTCGGTAGCAAAACGTCTAATTATGATACCCCTTCCGTCCGTTACATTGATGTCCTGTTTTTATCCCTTTTTCTCTCTTTTACAATGTTTTTGTTTTTGGTTTTTTTTTGTAGGCACGGGAGGACCCTCGATGGTGCACGTCGGTGAGGACGCACTGCTAACGTGCGTGGTGATGACGCCCTACAACAACGATACCGTCCTGTGGCGCAAAGGAGCGCACGAGATCCTGTCGGCTGGCATGAACCGGGTCACCGGCGACAAGCGGATCAGCGTGCTGCACGATGACTGTAAGTACCAGCCCGGGGAAGGAATGTTCCACAGCCCCTTCCTGCGAAGCTGTGAAAACATTGAAAACATTTTTGTCGCTCATTTACGGGAGTGATTATTTCGGTAATAATCGCTTCTCATTATCAGTCACCTCTTTGGCATCGGTGGCACGAGCAGGATTCCAGCGTACGACACTGTCGATAAAGCAGGTTAACGAGTGTCCCACTAATGCCACCGGTGCTCTATCTATCCCGGATCCCACGGACACTTCCCACGGGCACCTATTGGCAACACTTCCCGCGCCCATTCTCAATAATTCAGCAATTTAATTAAGAAACAGTAGAATACCTGACGGGACCGAGGGGAGGTGGGAAAATGGCGTCTGTCTCCGCTGTGAGACGTCTTGGCAGCCAGGATTCAAAGACATTCCAACAGCTGGAATGTGGCCGCGTACACCTTGCCCGGATCAGAAGGGAGCAGGAGGGGGCAATCAACGTCAACGGTGGAACCGTTTTTCACAATGAATGGAAAAACCTCGTCCTCGGGGAGGAGAAAATATTTTCTTTTACCTTTTCCCACACACACACTCGCTGTCTGCCGTTTTTTTGTTCTTCCTGTCCGCTTAGGTTTTTACTGCGGGACAAGTCGAAGACCGAGTGTTGTTGCCGGGTGAATTTAGGGAATTTGGCCACATTCCACACTCACTCGACAAAAAGGGTTTCGCAACGCGGAACGTACCATGCCGCGGCGCACGTACACATTCAGCAACTTTTCCTTCATTATTCTGTCGGCGCTGGTGGGAGACCGTTGGTATGGTACAACGGCCAGGACATACCGTGCGTGCAGTCACACCACGGCATTGACACGAAACGACGCCAGATCATCTCTCTACCTGCAAACAACTTACCAGAAAGAGTAAATAAAGTGAAAACAATTGAATTTAAAATTGTTTCCCACCATCGCAACGAATCCCTCCCGGGGGCACACCTTCGGTAGGGACACCACCACCAAAAGGATGAATCCAGACTATCCGGAACGAGCAAAACCCCTATTTGTGTCCTGTTTTTCGTGTGGTGAATGGGTGGATGGGTTTGTTTCACTTTCGGATGGTGGCCTGGTGGGCGAAACCTGGTCACATACTCCTCGGTGTCGGTGTGTGTGAGCTGTGTGTGTCGCCGGGTAGCATCGTTCCTAATTTTAATTAGAAAGTTTCGAGTAATTTATGCTACGCTCACTTATTAGGGCGTACGAAACTCGTAAGCACAAAAGTTAAAGATACTTCCCCGAGCGTTGTTCCCAAGAAACAACACACTATTGCACCAGTTCCAGTTCCCGAACCAACGGAATAAACAAAAAATAAAGCGCAAAACAAAGAAGAGGACCCAAAAATGGCGGCAAGCGGCAGGATCCCTTTCTCGAGAAAACCATCGGGTGCCAATTCCGTGAATGTGTAGATTTCAACTCGTTGGTTACCATTTGCAAAAACACTACGCAGTGCTTTGCGTATCCGGTTGGCGAAGGTGAAATTTATGTTCAACTTCAGTTTCTCTCGTGTGTCCGTATGTGTCTAGGGCTGGCGACTGTGGCGTTCCGTTGAATACAGACGCACGGCACCCAGTGCGTTCCCAGCTGCGATCGATTTCGGTCGGGTTGCTCTTGAAAACGGAACCAAATTCATTGCGCTTCATTAGGGGTTCGGAAATAGTTTCGTTTCGGTGTAATAATTGCAGCAGCAAACAGGGGGTTCGAAAGTTTTCTTATGCAATAAATTTTGTAACATCCCCACATTAGGGGGCCACACGGGCACGACGGAGCATTTGTTTCGATCATAAATATTGCAATGGGGGGTTTAGTTTATACGTTCTTAATTGAGCAACTGTTACATATTGAAAAGCACATTTGGTGCACTGCACATGCATTACGCTACTCAATGCTAATTTGCCTCTGTTTTAAGATCGTTGCAATGAAAAGCCTAAAAGTATGCAATTAGTTGTTTGAGGAAAAACATTGTGCTAGGTTGTGGTTGGCAATCGATAATGTTTAGCATGGATATTGTATATCACACCACACAAAGTCATAAAAAGTAATACTCCAGATGTTTTCAAAGACTTCCCAGCTGATGATATATTTCTTTTATAGCAAATTAATCATTTGTTTTCTAGGTATTTATCTTAAGTAGAACATTTTGAGCAGTTAATTATCTTGAAATCAGGGTCAATTTTAATTATATTAAATGAGAATATCAGTTTAAGCTAATATCATTTGTTTTGAGTGAATACTAGTTTTTATTTACTTACTTATCCGGCTGCTTCGCGGTCTTGGCCTGCTGCAGGAGTCCTTTAAACCACTCACAGGTGAGCGCATCGGTCTGCCAATCTAATAACCCCTGCTTCGTGGTTTCCCGTCTCGGAAAAATCCTACAGTTGAAGCTAGTAATATTATATTTTTTAAATATTTCATTTAGTGATGGCTAGTAGTTCCTAGGTATTTATTTTAATTATATTAGTATTATTCGGCTGGTTGGTTAACTTTTGAACTGCACTTTTGGGTGGGTACCGTCGATCGTATAACAGAAACTGATATAATAATTTAGCAAGGATCTTATAAGTGCCTAAATGCACATCAAAGAAGCTATAATTCTCGAGGTTTTAGTTACCACAAAGGTCACTCCATCGTCGAAAAACATTTAATAAGAACATATAAACTTTGATTGCATACTTTTAGGCGCGTAAAACTTAGAACTACAAGATAAGTTGCGTAGAAATGATTTTTTTAAATCCGTACTTTTTCAATTTATTGTTTAAACTTGAAAAAAAAATTCATTTCACGAAGCAATCCCACAATAATTTGACTAATCCATTTCTTTTGCTTTATTGTGCGAGTTCTTTGAACTTCAGGTTTTACACATAACGCTTCGCACTCCTATTACAAAAAACCTCCAACGATAATCATGAGGCGGCATATCTGATAGCGCTTCAAGTGCTTCAATTAATGTAACATCTGCAATGCACACATTGTCACAGCGCACAGTTCCTTACCGAAACGCATAATTTAGTGTCACTTTGAGCAAGTGTAGCAACCGTTCCGTGTTCGCAACCCTTTGCGTACTTCCGTCCGAGAAGATGTACGGATGAGATACTTTGTGCTTTTTATTTCCTCCGTACTTCACTTACTCACTGGAAATCACTCATCACTCACTTGAAAGTTTGTCCACCGTCCGTTGCAAGCGACAACTCGGCAGACCAGATCAAAGGCATCCCGTCTAGTCCGGCATTTGGCAATGGGCGGAGAAATGGTGCAACAAAAAAATAAGGGACAGTGTTCCTTTCGCAGTTACTCCCTGGTTGTCGTTTCTCGGTTGGTTACGCTTTGTGTCATTTGCACGGCTTCCGGCCACCGTTACGGGAAAACGATTTCCCGAAACGCACGGACGCGCGAGGTGGGTTCGGTAGCGGGCGATGTAATGGTTGTTGGCCGGTGATTTTGCAATGGGGATGGGCCGGCCCGTTTTGCAACACTGTCGGGTATCGCTCGGTAAATCAACACGTAAGACAGACGGACAAACAGAACCGGCGTTAGTAGTTTTCTGTCCGTGCATGTCCACCTCGCCGTTGGTCCCGCCGACAGCTTCACGTGCTGATTGTTAGGAACACTAACGCGTCACCCCGTCCCCGGGGGTTTGTTTATCTTTCGCTACGCAGCAACGGATGTAACATGCAGGAAAAGGTATAAAACTTTTCATCGTATCGGTCTCTAAACCGGTTTCGCTTTTGTGTCTTGCGAACGGTGAGTTCAAACGAAGCTTTTCATTTTCCCCATTGTTTTCATGCAAGACTCGTTTCCAATCCTGATACCAGGGTTTTGCATTGTAAGGATTTTACCCAACTGCGTACGGTAGTTACAGTTTTCATTCGGTGGCAATGAACGAATATAACCGATTGTACAATTCTCGTAACGCAACGGGTTTGTGTGTTTCTATTTCCATTTTCTGCGTTTTAATGCTTTAGCTGGAAAAGGGAGTGGGAGTTGTTTTATGCAGTGTAGGAAAATCAGAATTGAAAATTGCACCGCACAGGATGTTCCGTAAGCAATTATTGGGTAGGTTTTTACTAACTTTTCAAAAAAAAAAACAAGAACATTATGGAACTAGTTATTTCCATGAAACATTGTTCCTGTAAACGCAATCCAATCAATGCTAATATAATTATAAACTTGTTAAGTAGAATGTTCGACAGAAATGTAGCGAATATTCTATTCAATTTGTAATTGGTTTCAAATGTTTTTTTTTCCCTCTAGATTGTATTTTAATTTACTTTGAAATGTAAACTCCATTTAAAGTAGTTGCAAGTTCAGAATTCCATTCGGAAACGTTTATGTATTACGTAACACAAAAATAAAGCATTTTCGAACCTTTCTTTATCTATTATGCCACAAGCTGGAGTTCGAAATTTGCACTTCTAGTAATAATGATAACATTGTAAATAATTAATCAATTTATCAACAAATGGGTACACTAGACTGAAAGCATTGTTACCTTGTACAGCTATTTTTTCACAGTTTTAATTTTGTTTGATTTTAAAGCATCTAATTCAGATTAATGAGCTTTGAGGCTGAATTAATGATTCTGGATATCTAAGAAACGTCATATATTGAGTAATCCTCATTGCTTCACGATGCTTCATCTAATAAGATTCAATCTTTTAGGCATTGTTGCTAGCAAAACAATCTGAGAAAATTGTTAAATGCTATTGAATGTATGTAGTTCAAAGGTATTTAAAAGTCAGAATCGAAACATCTTTTTTTAAGAAGCTGAAATAATGAAAAGAGCGTTAATTACGAATTTTTAGAGGACTCATGAGTCTGTTAGAAATCAAGAGTATTTGTAGAGTCATGGTTTTAAAGGCTCTTCCTCAATATATCCATTTACTACAAAACTAGTTTTAATAACTGCACTGACACCCCTATTTTTCCCCTTGGGATTACATCAGATGCACTTTTCGATCGCTTTTGCTGTTGAGAAGTTGAAACTAGGCCTCTTTTCGGTGTTCTAGTCTTTCTCCAGAAGCAGGAAAAGATTTTTAACGGCTGATAAGCTATTTCTGATGGTAGAGTCATAGTACTTTACGTAGCGATAGATCGTAACACTGGAAGGAAAAACATTCTCCCTTAATCCTTAATCGTTATGGTATTATATATCTCATCTTATCTGGAACTGTTTAATTCAAATTAGAACGGCCAGGAGTTGTAATGGTTGATCTACATAAATAATATGGGATCAGCTGCTCCGGGATTATGTTTGAATGGCAACGCCGTTCTTTTGTGCTCCAGGATCACTGTTGTGTGATGAAGTCGTTGCAAGATCAGATCGGATCTGACTAGGCTTCTTACAAATTGGCATGATGTAATCCCAAATTTGTCTTCACTTCCCATCACTTTTTATTATAATAAAATCTTATTATTAGTTCTCGTAGACTCTTCTGTTAGTAATCTTTACTGTGAAATACGTAAAGCTTTTATGATATCATCTGTAATACCGTGTTCTCAGTGAATAATTAAAGGCTTTCGACAATTAATTAAGAACGAGCAAGTCCTGAATAACAGCTGATTAGGTCAGTTATCTGGGAAAAATGCCCTACTAATGGAAAATAGTTCTCTTGATCCTTTTATTATCCAAAAATCCTGTTTTTAATTTGTAGCAATTGTAAGTTCTCGAACAAGTAAAACAGAAGTACAAAGCTGATAATAATGAATTAAAAAACATCCAAACCAGCCACTCCGTGCTTCGTTCCGTTTTACGAACTGTTGCTGTCTGGGAAACAACTTTGCAAGCTGGATAAAATTAAATTTCATTCCCATCGCACATTATGTGATTTGGTACACATTTTTCCTCAAGTTTCGTAATTCTTCTACATGAAACCCCTTTTCGGTGCGGCAGAAGAGAGGTCACCGGTGAGCTGCAAGCTACCGACCGGCAAAAGTTGCAAGACGGTGATTAAAAAGCATAACAACATCAGCAGCAACAAACAAACAAGGAACAGTTGAGGGGGTAAAAAAAAAGGAATAGAAATGTGTTTTACCTGCTCTTTTGCGCGAGGATCTTAGCACCGAGTAACCTTCGTTGATGCCGGCTTGTCTGGGTTCGCTAATTATTTCGCCTCCGTTTCGGTAAGTTACTCGGCACGGTGTGACGGAAACCATAAGCGGACTACCCGTCCTGTACGTTCCGATTCCGGTGCCCATTTCTCTCAAACAGCCCCAGCGCCATAACAAGCACCTCCAGTGAAGTGATACTTTCATTTCCCACAACTGCTACGCCACTTGGAAAGCGCTCACATCACCTGGCAAGGCAGCGACGAGAGTCACGAGTCGAGTAAAAAGCACCAGGCGTCCGCTTTCTTCAGCACTTCGGTGCTTGGACGTAGCACTTCGCAAAATGGGTGGCAGCTGCCACCAGTGAGGCTTCCCTCCTAGAACAGAGAAGCGCAACACTGCAGTCAACCCATTACCGTCGAGAGATGCTGCACTCGAGTTGCTTCCGCCGAAACCGCGAAAAATCTTCTGTACTTTAATTTCCCGGTTGAAATCGTTCACCGGTTTTCGTTCGGTAGCCAGGGATCGTTTGGGAGGCAAAAGTGAAAGTTAAAATTTTGCTTCCTTTGATGTTGTGGTTCGGGTAACTCGTCTACCCGCAGTGGTACTTTAGTTATTTTCTACTTCCTTTTGTGTTCAAAAATGGCATAGAAATGTAGCTGCATGTTCAATTGTTCCCCATATTTGGATGATTCTTTTTTTTGCATAATAATAAATGGATAAAAAGTCAGCTTTTAACATAGTTCTCTCACCAGCTTTTTATAATAAAATGGTTCACAAAAAATAGAAGGTAAAAAGCCAACTACAAGAATTCAGAAAATCACATCGAGATATAGCCATAACATACTATTCATTATTCGACTAATAATTATTTATCTATGTTTTGTTCATTTCTACATTTTGTGTACTTCAAATAGACGTGAATAATTAAATGTAAATGTGATAGAAATATTACATAAATTATTTAAAAACATAAAATTACCAATAATTTAATAAAATTCAAATAACTACAAAATTTTAGCCAAACTAAATTATATCAGGTCAACAAATATGTTCGCTCGGGGTTTTAAAAGAAAATTAAATTTTTATTGAAGAAAATTGAATATACTTGTAGTGTCCAAAGAATTTTCTATCGCTGATTACTAGTTTTTGCCCATTATTTTGCTAATGTACGGATTTCATCGCTTAAAAAGCGTATCTCTTTGATCCGTCCATTATTGAGCTCTAAAAAATTGGAGAAGTATGTCTGATCCAAGAGATAAAAATCTGAAGATGCAATGGCTGAATTGAATCTTGAGTGGGGTAGGACTTACCATTTGAAGTTGTTGTTGTAGCACTTCATTACACACTTATGTCTGTCGATTTAACCAAATACACGACGTGATCTTAACACCAACAATATTCAGCTTGAATGTCGATGACGAGGCATGGCCGGGGTTTCCATATGTCACAAGCCGTATCAACTTAAGAAATCTACTGTTCGTTGCCACTGACAATTCGCATCAAAATTCCTTCAATTTTGGACATTGGAGCAGTTAATCCAATCATGTAATTAGTTCGATCTGGGTTTATGATGAATCATCATCGAAGAATGCTTCAATTTATTGAATTAGTGGCCCCATATGATATCAAAACCAAGTTTATCTTATAATACTGATATTTTTTTAATAAAATGTAAAGGGTTTTTGGGAATATTTAAGGATTAATAGCCGACAACACACAGCTGATAAACATCAAATTCAGCTATTATTTCTGATTTGCGATGCATTTAACGCTTTCCTAGAATTATGAAACATAATGAAAACTGTGCAGCAAATTTCATCTCCATATTATCCTACACAAATGTGATGAAAATGATTTTTGATAATACTGCGCTCAGGCATTCCGCATCTTTTATAGCGCTACAGACTTGAAAGTGCTAGTCCTACCATTTCTTTTTTTTTGTGAGATTTTGGACCGCTCCTGTTTTGTGTTAGATTGGGCCTAGTGTACCGTTGGCCGTGATTCACCGCATTCGGAAATATGCAATTCTCAGTCAAATAATCGTTAACAGCCTCAAAGCTTTGTTCTGTCGAACAGTTTGTTCAATGTATTGCATACTTGTAGGCGTGCATATTCCGAATGCCAACCCTCCGATGAATCATCGAGATGACTCTAATTGTTAAAATACCTTAATAGACATCAAACAAAAGAATGAAATGTTACAATTGCACAAAAGATGTCATAAAATACTACTCTTTTAGTTTAAAATCCTTGCTTAAGGTTCCTTCTCGTGCTACAAAACAACAAGCAATCCACCATATCACCAACACGCTGAATACATCAATGAATAGATATTTTTAATTACGCAGGAGGGTTACAACACAATAGTACTGTGCTGTGCTGCATGCAACCTGATGTTTAGTGTCTCATTATTATTTGGTGGTTTTTGTTTCTTTTCTTTCAGCGCCCAAGGGCAGGACAACACTCGGCGGTGACGTATGGGTGCTTCTCATCAAGGAAGCACGTTTGAACGATTCCGACGTGTACGTGTGCGAGGTGAACAGTGACCCGATTGTAAGAAGCTTCCATCCTCTAACAGGTAATTACGCAACGACGAGTGCTCCATGAAAAAAAGGAGGACCCATTTCCCTCCTCGGGCGAACGGAACACAGGGTCCTCGTTATTATTGTTGCATTATTAGGAGCTCATTACACTCAGTGCCGACTTGTCGGGTCGGGTGGTCGGGGATAAATTATTTTCCAATAGAAACGGAACACAAAACCGAGGCTTGTGCTAACAGTGCATAAATTTCATGCGTGTTACCCTTTTTTGGTCGATAAAACAACTCCCGTTCCCGAAAGTGAAATATTCAGATCGTGTTTAAACAAGCCGCTTTTAAACGATAAAAAGCATGTTAATCTATGCGTAGCGTACCGCCACGAGTGTTTCGGTTCCGTCAGCACACGAGCAAACAATCAAAGAGAGGAATACCATTAACGTGCAGCTAAGAACATCTTAGCTCTTCGCTGGCGCCAACATCCCATCCTTAAACAACGCCGTACAACGATAAAGTTTTACCCGCGGGAAGTGATCTGCCCTCCGTTAGCCGATGTCACGACCCAACGACACCGAGGCAAACGCCTCCAAACGCTTCCCAACTTTTTCCATTAAAAGATGATTTTTTTCTTTTGCTCGCGAAACTATCGCGCCAGCGAGATTGCTTGCCGGAACACTAATCCTTGTACGCTTTCCTCTTGCCATGTCACACACTCTCTTTTTGTAGTTCGACAACCGAAGAAGAAAACGGCCTCCAGTCGGAACACAACCGATTCACCGTTCTCCACCAGCACCTCATCGTCTCCCGGGCAGTCAACCTCACCGGAACCCGTAACCTCCGAAGAGGACGATTCATCCGACATGTACACCGACTCGGAGGAGGAAGTAAGCCAAGATGGAGTGCCACTGGTGACGCACGATTTCACCGACTGCTGTCACGCGAACAACGTGTCCGAAGGGTGCATGGGTTTCTGTGTGCTGCACAACATTCTCGACGGATCGGCCGGTGCAGAGCCGGAACAGTGCGAGCGAGACTTTCCCAACATAGTGCGCTGCATGGCGGATGGGCGGAACCACGTGCCGTGCTGTGTGGAGAAGGGCATTCCGGACCTTTGCCAGGATATGTGCCGTGGCGAGTATACGCCATTTACCGATTTGCTAAAGTCACGCGTGTCGTGCGTACAGCATACACTACCCGGGCTACAGTGCATTCTGGACAACATCCAGCGGCTTCCATCGGAACCCCAGTCCGTCTCGGTGGAACCACTGACGGAGCGCTCGTTGCAGGTTAGCTGGCAGGCTCCGGAGAAGCTGGCGTCCAGCATAAAGTACTACCAGATCAATGCTACCCGGCTGCATGCGTTCGATCAGGACTTTCTGGCAAACGCCACGGATTCGAAGGATGGGTTGGTGACGCTGCAAGTTTCGGCCGATCAGACGACGGCCGTTCTATCGAACCTGACGCCCTTCACGATGTACACCGTCACTGTGAGTGCTCACAATGATCACGGTTCCAGTTTGCCGAGTATGCGCATCCGTGCGCTTACGCTTGAAGGTGGCGTCGTCAGCAAGCAGACCAGTGTGGCCGTCGTACCAGTACTTCCAGGTAAGACGCTAACTTTGTAACAGTGTTGTACATCAATCGAATCAAATTAGGCAATTAAGGGTTTGTCCAATCAGAATGATTTTGGAATATCATCCAGCGTTTTCGAGTGGAGTGATAATCAAATCCATAAAGGAAGTTGGAAGCATAAAGGCTCAATTTTTCAAGAAACGGCTACAAGTACTTGGAGAACAACGACACTAATGGTAGAGTCATGTTCGAGACATGTACGTGGGGACTAAAAAGACGATGTAAATAGCACAAAGCGAAAGGGAGGGAAGAAAAAACAGACAAATCACCGTCAATATTACTGGACCAGTAACCTCATCATGAACTAGTCCAATGTCCCCCCGACACAAACGGAATGACATCAATGTAACGAAGCCATCAAATCACAGCGCTAGCACTATATAAACGGCTAACATTTTATTTCACGATAAAACCGGAAAAAAATACCCCGAACTTTGCGAAGGCACGTTTCGAACGAGACGGACGACATGACTTTTGCATTCCAGCCCGGCTCTGGCCCGTTGTGTACGAAAACAGGAAGATAAATACATGGCAGTAGCAAGGGCTGCCGATCGATTATTTATCCATTTTTAAAACGCCCGCTCTCGCTTGTATTCCGTTGTGCAGCTGTGTAGATCCACGACTCACACCCGAGAGCTCGAGCGATGATTAGCAATCGATAAGTAAGATTCTGTAGGGGAAAAATCTATTTTCCCGCTATTTCTTCATCACATCGTTCGATGTTGATACAGAATTTATGCTTTAATAATTTTGTAGAATTTCATTCCCTTTTGGAAAAGTTGTTTTTTTTTCGCTAGTCATCCCAATGGACATTTATCCTTTTTGGGGCTCATCTTGCTTCTCGGGGGGAGAGAAAAACATTTCCAAATTCATGGAATAATGATGGAGGGATAAGGAAAATCAATAAATAATCGACATTATCGAAATATTGATTGATGACAAAGGGAGACCTAAGGGAAACTTTCGGTTTTGACAAATTCGTTCCAATTCCTTTGTGTGTTTTCCTCCCCTAAAATTTGTATATTTTGGAGAAAAAAAAGTATCCTTAACAAAATTGTTCTTAACTTTGTACGAATTATTGCAGACGTGCGTGGTTGTTGCATGAAGAAAGGCATCACCCATCGCACCTGTCTGGAGAAGATGTGCGATCCGGTAAAGGCGGACTTTACCGAGGTACCAGATCTGATGGTTTGTGCACCGTGGGCTAACATCACCTTTGCCTGTCTGGCCAACAACATCGACCATACGCCGTGCTGCAAGAGCCGTGGAATACCGGAGGGATGTCTTTCGTTCTGTTCCGGCACCGTCAAAGCGATCAACTTCAATTACTTCAAATGTCTTCAGTACATGTCCGAGTACAGTAGCTGCTTGCTGCAGGGTTACGGCGTACTTTCGGGACCTCCATCGAAACTGAAAGCGCCTCTGATAGCGAGCCATTTTGTGGTGTTGGAATGGAAACCACCAAAGATTCTACCGGATACGGTCACTGCTTATCATTTGCACTACCGCAAACTGGGCAGTGGAGAGGAGTACACCGTACTGGAGAAAGATCAGGCACCGGTGATTGTGGAGGATCTGGAAGCGGCTACCTACTACGAAGCGTTTGTCGTTGCCGTTAATGCGCACGGTAAGGGTGGCCCATCTCCACGGCTTGTGTTCCAAACGAAGCATGACATGCTGATGGAACCGGCCCACACGCATTACAACATATCGGCGTGTTGTCACGCATCTGGACTGCTACCACAGTGTGCTCCACTCTGTAGCTACGACGCCAAGATGTCGGACATTCAAAAGTTGGGCAACACGTGCCGGGGACAGATCGGTACTATCGTGCGCTGCAGTGCCGGTGGACGAGACCATACCGCGTGCTGCAATCGTCGGGCAGTTCCGCCCAAATGTCAATCACTTTGTCGCGGGGTTATTACGAGCTCGCCGGCAGAGTGTTTACCATTTGCGGGTAACATTATACAGTGTTTTGAGGAGGGCATCGGACACATTCCGGCACCGGTTGAGGATCTGCACGTAACGTCCGTTACGAACACTTCCATTTCGCTGGCCTGGGTACCGTCGGAGATGGATGCAAACAACACGGAAAACAAACCATCCGATTATCTGGTACAGTACGGCAAGGTGAACAACATGACCATGTACGAGACGGTGATAAAGCTGGAGCATGTAAGTAATTGTTAAAAAAAATACCCTTGTCCAAGGTATCTCTTCTAAGTTGCTTGATGTACTCTCCAGGAACTCAACACAACCGAAACGGATATAGAACTGAAGGATCTCGAACCGAAAGCACTCTACCGCATTACGGTGGTTTCTCGCGGAGATCACGGCACGTCTCTGCCCTCCTCGATGCTGCTGATCAACACCTCCCGAACGGATTCGGCTAGTACGGTTTACGGAGCACCTTCTCCACCACACTCGCTGAGCGTCTCCGCGCACAGTGCCACCTGGATCACTGTATCCTGGCAGCCGCCAGAGTTTTCCCATCCACACGAAAGCATCACCTACCGGGTGATACACAAGGTGGCCAACAACTACACCGTGATCGACACACGACTTCTATGGGTGCGCGTCAACAATCTGCTCCCAAACACACAGCACATCGTGTACGTGGTCGCGATTGGTTCGAAGGGAACCAGTCTACCGTCTGAAACGCTTGTAGCGTGGACAGATCCAGCTCTACCCGCTTATGTTGATGTAAGGAAGATGGAGTTTTTAAATTTCGAGAAAATAATGTCACGATGACCTCTTTTCTTAACAGCCCCCAACGGTACACCCGTCCGATATCATCTCCGAGGGAGGTTCCATGACGATTCTTTGTCTGGCCATGGGAAATCCCGCTCCAACGATCTCACTCTACGTCGGAGGACATCTGGTGAGGCAGGACACTTCGCGACATATGATTACCGTGATTCACAACGTCACGACGGATATGGAGCATATTTCTTGTTATGCCGACAACGGTTATGGCATCCCAATGCAGGCGGCCAAGAAGGTCAACATAAGCTGTAAGTAATGGTTGACTATTCTCGTTTATGAGGCAACCTCACTAATGATCTCGTTCCACCTGCAGTTGCTCCTCGTATACAGGCGTCAGGTATAACGGTGGCATCGGTAGGTGAGTCGGTCGATCTGAAGTGTACTATCCGTGCACGGCCCATTCCAAAAACCATGTTCTGGCGAGATCATGATGGGCGCGTCCCAGTGATACAGGGTGGCAATTACGACATGTCCATGAAGAACGATGTTGATGTAAGTGTCCAACACTAAACGAGTCGCGCTTTCCCCGTTTCAACTTCCATTCATTCGCGTTCCCACAGGACAACTCACTGTACGTGATGACACTGACGATCGCCAAGCTTGGCTCGCAGGACGTTGGTGATTACTTCTGTCATGCGGAAAATGCGTTAGGTTCGTCGACGAGAGCGGTGTCGGTGCGTATACGTAATACGGCCGCTTCGTCTAACATTTCGGAATGCTGTATGGCACAGAACGTATCTTCAGCGTGTATGAGCGCGTGCTCGTTCTACATCGACATCGAAAGCGTGATCGATCGGCCCGAGTGCATCGTGGACTTTGACAAGCTGATGCGCTGTGCAGCGGACGGTTCGGACCATCGTGGCTGCTGTGCCTCGAAGGATGTCCCGAGACGGTGTCTTAACTGGTGTCGCGGTGAGCCGATCACACCGCCCGGCATCTGTGCACTGCAGCACACCCGTACGATCGTTGGCTGTTTCCAGGAGAACCGTGATCGTTTACCGGGACCACCACAAAATCTGAAGGTGCAAGTCCTGAGCGATGAGGAAGTTCTGATCAGGTAGGAATCCCCAACCATACCTCAAGTTATTCCAGAAAATCTCTCACCTTTTTGATTACATCTCTATGTTGCAGATGGGATCCACCGGCAAAGAACCCAACCACGGTGGAAGGATATCGGGTGTTCTGGCACGATCTCGAACCGGTTACGGATAATCTGTCGAACGTTATCAACGGACTCGCCACCAGCCGGTTGGATGCGAAGGAAACGAGCATCAAGCTGGAAGGACTCAAACCGAACGTCATGTACGAGCTCGTGATCAAGGCGGGCAACCATTTGGGTGCATCGGTACTTTCGGACCCGCTACGATTCACGCTCGGTGATCAGCACATCACCAGTGCATCGCACGGCACTAACGCCGGTGTGGTGAGCGGCATCATTGCCGGTTTGCTCGCGATCATACTAGCGATCGCGGCCATTTTTGTCGTAAAGCGCGGAAAGTTTGGACCGAAGCAAGCAAACGGGGGCGTTGCGTTCGAGAATCCGAGCTACCTACGCGAGATGAATGTCGAACATGTGCAGGTAAGTTTGAGTGGTGCGTGGTGAACTTTTGCCCACGAGTAATCGCGTTCTCTTGCACAGATTCCAGCCGTTTCGGGGCAGGGTGTAGGCAATGGGGCCGACTGGCGGCAGGAATCGTTGCACACAGCGAACGGTACGGCTACGACCGGGCTCACTCATGACAATTCCGTTGTCCCGATGGCGACCGAGGTTAATCCGTCGCTGTACGAGGAGCTGAAGCTTGGGCATGATCGTGCCGGGTTCAAGCGGTTGGTCTCCTAGGAAACGATCATTGCCGACCCGGATAAACCGCAGGTCGGAGGAGGTGGAATAGGAGGAGGAGGTGGTGGCACGGTACTTGTACATACCAGTGGACAGTTTTAGATGTGATCATCGACCCAACGCGGTTGCGAACCAACGCTACCGTGTGCCGGGTTTCGATACGTAGTTGAAAGCCGATTTGTATTTTGTACTCATAAACTGTGACACTAGAAAACGGGAATCCAATACCGAAGGGGGGGATTAAAACACGTAGGGGACAAGCATGTGCAACGCGGGCACCGTACACTAGAGTAATAAGGACGCAACCACTAGGGCCAGAGTTAGGTGCTGACACCGAGGATCACCGATCTTCACCAGTAGTAGTCACTCTTTAATGTCGCGTGTAATCAAAAGACACAAAACCAACCAAACACAACGACACAGTGATGCTTCTTCGGCGCATTGGACAGCGGACGGACGTTAACCCACATCAGCAGTAACACTCAAAAAACCGTGGCAAAAACACACAAGTACCGCTCTAGTCAAATAAGGAAACGGAAACGATATTGACAAAATGGAACAGCACATCCGTTCGTTGGGCATTATGTTTGGACCGAATGTCCGCAGACATTCCTTGGCATCTACACTGATCAAGTTACCAGTCGGTTTGTTTTGTTTCCCCCAACACTTCCTCCCAATCGTTCGGAATACTTTAAACAACATGACACCATGTCCAACATGCGTAATCTCACAGTAGCTGTGTTATCATTAATACGCGTTAGCCGTCGTCGCCGTGCACAAGTAATTTTCAAAACACTTTTTCCACCACTAACAACGCAGAATTTGTTTCACCTTTCGCTCGCAAGAACGCGTTCTCCTTAATTGGCACCGCAAAAAATAGAAAGATCACACCCGCGTGTGTGTGTGTTTAGATCTTTACCAGTGTTTAGCATGTTAACGAACGTGAAAACCATCACCAATGTTATTTGCGCACGGATGAAACATTCGCCGAGTGTTGAAATTCCATTTTGTTTGTTCGGCGTGAACATTAGTACCAGTGCACACCGTAGTTATCGTGCTGTTTAAACGTGCGAAAGAAGGGAGATGGAAGTAAAAAAAAAACAAGGAAACACATTTTATTAGGAAGGAAGCGTTGTTTGAACCATTTTTAGCGAATGATGTACGTGCGTCTGTGCGTGTGTGTGTGCGTGAGTGTGCGTGTGTCTGCATGTGTGTGTGTAGTATGTAAAAGGGTGTGTGACGTTGTGCAGTAGTAAAAGTGAACGACGATAAGTGCAGAGGATCGGATCGGTCGCAGTGTCAGTGGGCAGGAAGCAATAAATTTGAGGATAGTTTTTATAATAAAAAAAAGATACTTATTAAATTACATCAACGCTGTTCAGTGAGTTGGGGGTGGTCAAATATCACACGACGATCGTTTTGAATTTCTTTTTTCAGTTGTGTGAAGGAGAAGGTGGAGTATTGATTACACTTAATGCAATATGTACGACGTCTTGGCATTTAATACTATCACTAATTCTACAAAAGAGCCAGACAATCGTTGATGATTCTGCTATACAAAATTATCTCAATCGTCCGAGACTGATTCGTCAAACTTAATGGTAACTCCTGAGTTATTCCGATCACCGGATCACATGACAGACGTCAATCATCTATAGTTGGACGCCCGAATGCCTAGTGTGAATGCGTGGAACATTAACGTGGATTTATTAACACGTTTAATCTTTTTCAGATTTACTTCAGCGAAAAGCCGGTACAATACTTTAGGAGACCCTTTGAAAGAACGTAGAACATGTTACTCTTCCTATCCAGCGCTGCAGAAGTCCTCTTAAACGCTCACTTGAGAAAGCCTCATCTGCCGTTCCCATCATCGCCATCACTCCCCTCAGGCTTTCTATATGTGGTCTAATCCAATAGCCCACCGGAGCCTGGTGGGTCTAATCGGAATCATCAAAGAACTCGTCATTATGGACCCCATTACCCTTGCACTGATACGGAACCAAACGTGGTTCTAAACGTTTATTTTCGAATGCGATCAAGAGTGTTCCTCCACTTTGGACTCAATCCCAGTCTGAGCTTCATATGTGAGTTTTGAAGCTCTAAAAATGCAATTGTTTTGTATGGATATGTTTTCTCAGACTATAGTAAGAACGTTGGAAGGCCAGCATCTTAAGGTGCGTATCTCATCATCAATGTTATTGTCGATCCTGACATTCGACTCAGAAAGTTGACGTCCCTCCTGCTTAAACCAGAATTTAGAACTTTCGTGGTGCCACCATTGGTTTTTGGTTTTTGCCTCACTAATCTCCAATCCAAGGATTTCCGCCATTAACTCGATCGTCTGAAAGGCACCTGCTAAACAGTGCAGGTGTTGCCAACCTATGATGTCTCCATGTCATCAGTGTCTGCATCCAGATTGAACTGTAGATCTGGATTGCTAAGCAAAGATATCAAAGATATCAACATGCTTAACAAAGATATCACCACCATTGGCACCCTCTAGCACTAGTTTGAAGAGTAGACGTGAACAAAACGTTAGTCATCTCCAAGAAAACTCAGTTTCTTTGATCTCCGACAAGTTGAGCTTGATTCAATCCATCAAATGATCTCGCTGTGCTCTTTTAGTACTTTGGAATTTGTAGGTTGGTATCCAAAGTCCAACTCTAACAAGATTTTTAAACGTCTCAATTTTAGCGTACTCAAATTGATCTTATAGCGATCAGAGAATCCGACATATTATAAATTTGTAGGGATTCGCGTTACCATCTGAAGTATGTTTCTCTCCGCAGATGTAGATTCTTATCATCCCAATATTCCAGAAATGGAGAGTGGAACACGTAAGAATCGCGTATCGACATCTGAAGAATGCTCTGTCAAGTAATCAGATTCTTACTTATTGTTGTTAACGGATGCAGTCCACACTAATCCTTCTGGTGTACTTCCACCGTAAAAGATTGGTCGTCTTGACTGTTGGCAGTAAGTGAAAAGGTCAGTTTCTTCTTTACTACTGTTTCTACCTCGAAGTACACGTTTTGTAAACCACTCCAAAAGAAACTTGTTGCCACACTTCTATAGCTCTGTAGCATTGTACCCAATTGAAATCTTACCCAATCCCACAACTATGACGAACACCTTCAAGTGCTTTCCCTTGGGAGGGTGTTTAACTATCGATGCAAGTTTTAAATCGTACATGGTTCGCTCAGTGGTGGATCAAGGTCCTTGAGGGCCCCGAGCGGAATGGCAGTGGAGGCCCCTGAATGGTTGACTCGTTACGCAAATATTGTCAACGGGGAGGAGGGGGGTTGCTGGGAACTTCACTCATCTGCGAGGCCCCTTATGTGTGGAGCTTTATTCAACTTCCCGGAGAGTACGAAGTGGCCAACAGTTTGGGTCTTTACGAGAGGGAAAATGACCAGGAAAAGCTTAAAATTCCTTGACCCATCATGGAAGATGTGCATGTTTTTGTAAGTGTTTCTGATTTGTTGCTTAGTAATTGTTTGAATCATATTTTATCAAAGTACAACGAATTTCCTTGAAAATATCGTTTATAATTCAGAGTCATGAGATGAAAAAAAAAACGCATGAAAAAGCTGTCAAGGAAGAAGAACGCGGCAAATTTTTCCTAAGTAAGATGGCCGTTTGTTAGAGGGCTATTGCTGCATAAGAAAAATTTTAACTCAGTCAAAGCAATGCCAAATTTCCCGTGTAGATTACAATTAGTAGCGACAAATTCAATGGTCTTTCCGAAAGGCTTCTGACAAATTTGTATGAAATTCGTACTCATCCACTCTCGTAGTTCACAGAAACTAGTGCGATGTGCAAAGCAACTCATAGTGAGTGAATGAGTTTAATATTAACAACGATTGAGTTGATTTAAATCATCACAAAGAGTTATTTTAACTCACGCATGATTCAACTCTCCGTGCCGACTAACGGCTCACTCACCAAGTCTGAAGACACGACATGAGTTAAATGATT